>CM056055.1:96097747-96514704 GCA_029574335.1 Rana kukunoris | reverse complement strand
AACTGCGTTTAAAGCGGATCTCCGCCGAAAAATCGATTTTTTCAATATGCGCTCTTTAAATTACAATAGCAATGTTGTGCTACACTCACTTGTTTTGTTGTCAACCACCGCTCCGCTGCTTTATAGTGCCAAATAACGAGTTATATTCTCCCGGTCACCCCGTTGCCATCTTGGCTTTGGGCAGGAAGAGGAACCCAGCATGTCATTTCCTGTTCTCGATGTCTCGGCTGATACAGCTAAATATTATAATTAGGGAGCTCCTAGAAAGGCTCCCAGCATGCAGAGCGAGATACAGGAAGGATAAAAAAAACAGAGGAATACCCGACCAGCTACTAAACTGGAAGCCGCGCTGTTTAATAGGTATTACAACACCTAATTTCTTTTTAATAGCCGATTAGGGATCGTTTAGCAGCGCTATTAGTATTTAGGTAAACTCAATTTCAGGGTGGAGATCCGCTTTAAGTAACGGCGTTTACTTTAACGCAGTTACTGACAACACTGCACAGATGTATGGGGAAGACTGATGAGGACACAGATGTATGGGGAGACTCTGATAGGGATGCAGATGTATGGGGGAGACTCTGATGGGGACACAGATGTATGGGGGAGACTCTGATGGGGACACAGATGGAGGGGGGAGACTCTGATGGGGACACAGATGGAGGGGGGAGACTCTGATGGGGTCACAGATGTATGGGGAAGACTGATGGGGTCACAGATTTATGGGGGACTCTGATGGCGACACAAGTGTATGGGGAGACTCTGATGGGGGAGCAGATGTATGGGGAAGACCGATGGTGACACAGATTTATGGAGGACTCTGATGTGGGGCGCAGATGTATGGGAAGACTGATGTGTGTCTGGCTGGGCATAGGTTACGTTAACGGTGTACACAGTGATCCGGTGTAGCTTAGGCAGTTGTGCCGGCGCTGTTGTGAGTAGGCTCATAAGGGTGCTGTGCATGCGTCCACGTCACAGCAACGTCACGACAATGTCACGGCGCATGCGCAGTTCGTGATACGCCGGGCGTAAAACACTGCACCATGCTTGGACCATCATTTGCATGGGGTCACGCCCACTTCCACCTACGCCGGCTTGCGCCCTCGAAACCTACGCCACGCTGGCGCAGCGTTGGGAGCACTGGCTTGCTGAATGCAATGCTTGCCTCTCCGCGCTACGTTGGCGTGGCGTACCGCGTTTGCGCTACAGCGGCGTAATGTGCGCCTTGCACTCTGTGAATCTGGGCCTATGTGTCCTAAAGATACACATTTTTGATCCTGGTGAAATGCAGTTTTTGTGTAATAATCAATGTTTTTTATGTAATGATAATATGTAATGTAATTTGAATGATCTGAAAAATGCGCTCCCCTTCTGATCATCCACCGCTGCCCACAAAAGGATAAGTTGTACAAGACCTAGCTGCCGTTTAAATAATAAGTAAATGTGAAAAATAAATAGAAAAAACAAGCACTATAAGTATATAACGTGTCAGTCCATTAACCACTTAAGGACCGCCGCATGTACATTTACGTCGGCAGAATGGCACCGACAGGCACATCAACGTATATATACATTGGTGCCTTGGGGGGGTTCGGGGATCCGATCGGACCCCCCCCGTACATGCGGCGGTCCGCGCGGCTGTAGGAGCGATCCGACAAGAGGGGGCGGGTATTTGTTTTTGTCCGCCCCCTCCGGATCGCTCCCAGCCAATGTGCGCGCCCCGCCCCGCCCTGTCACTTCCTCCTCCTGTGTAAACACAGGAAGGAGGAAGCGATGTGATCTCTCCCTCTGCGTTTTTTTTCAACCACCGCTGAGGAGAGATTACAACACAGTAAGTCCTGCACTAACACTACACTGCACTAACACTACACATAGTCACATTTAACCCCCCCCCCCCCGATCGCCCCCCCACCCCCTCCCCCCTGTCACAGTGTCACTGAATGCAGTAATCATACATGTATGATTACTGTATTCAGTGTCAGTGTGACAGGCAGTGTGACAGTCAGTTAGTGTTAGGTCCTGGGTAGCCCCTGTACCCCCCCCCAATAAAATTTTAACCCCTTGATCACTGCCCTAGTTAACCCTTTCACTCCCTATTGCCAGCATCACTAAGCGATCATTTTTCTGATCGCTGTATTAGTGTCGCTGTTCCTGCTAGGTAGCTAATTTTTTTTTATTGCGATTTTTTTTTTCTAAAGACATGTGGCTGAATACATTTTGGCCTAAATGTTTGACTAAAATTTAGTTTATTGATTTTTCTCATAACAAAAAGTAAAAAAATATTGATTTTTTTTCAAAAATATCGCTCTATTTTTGTATATAGCGCAAAAAATAAAAATCGCAGAGGCGATCAAATACCACCAAAAGAAAGCTTTATTTGTGGGAAGAAAAGGACGCAAATTTTGTTTGGGAGCCACGCCGCACGACCGCGCAATTGTCTGTTAAAGCGACGCAGTGCCGAATCGCAAAAACCCCTTGGGTCATTTGGCAGCATATTGGTCCGGGTCTTAAGTGGTTAAACAGCGCTGTGAGAATAGTGAAATTCTCCTAAGGTGTCAGAGAATTACACAGTGCATGAAAAATATATAAATGTAAATAAGAATCAAGCTGTGAATATATGACAAAAAGTCCATAAAGAGTGATCAAAGGTTCTTCAAAGGTCTTCCACCACACCAAAAGTGAATGGTGCTTCCAGCACCCGTCAGAATGGTCACTCACCAGAACTAATTGCCTCAGCACTCGCGTACTTAGGCAGATCAGCTTATAATCACCAAAAGGAATCTTCAGAAGATCATGTGGTATCCTATGCAGTGCTCCAAAATATTCATCCAAAACGTATAAAGGAAAAGAAATGCACAATAGTGTGATACCGTAAAAGCAGTTTTAATAGCACACCAAAATCAAATCCAAAGGTTAAACTCACAAACAAACTCAAAAGATGAGCAATGTATCACAGCAGTCACCGTCATCCTACAAACATCTTCACATGGTTAACACTTGGCCACGGCGGACCGACGATCAAACAAAAAACGATCTCACCACTTAGCAGCTAGTTGATCGAATCGGCTGAAGACTGGCTCTCCTAGTTGTTGAATGGCTCCAAACACTGCACAGCACAGCAAGCGTGACAGAAAATCAATCACTGACTATGTAGCCACGCCCCGACATGTTTCATCACTGATGATTTAATCATGGGGTTGGCCACATAGTACAAAACCCTCCCTTTTAAGTCAGTGACTCGTTTGAACTCCCCGCCTCCCGTGACGTTCGGCGCGTGCGCGTTCCCACATTGCTAGGTGACAGGCAGAGGTAACTGTCCATCATTGCCCATATTGTCAGACAGCGTGCGTCCGTTCCAATGACGTCAGACGTCACGTATGGATCGCCCCACCTCCCACGACGTACGGCGCATGCACGCTCCCATACTCCTGGACGGGAGATGCAAATATCCACACATTTTGCTGGAAATCCCTCCCATGATCATGTGCCATTAAGCGTCACGCATAGGGTGTAGGGCGGAAACGCTGATCCTAATAGCGGATGCCCACCGCCATAACTGAGGGCGGAAGTGTTGGCAAAAGTTGCGGCAACGCTTATAGAAGGTAAATAGAAAAAAATTTGTAAACTGATCGGGTGTCCCCGTGGCCAAGAACTACCCAAATTACAATTTAAAAATTCACATAGGCTTCTCATGACAAAAGAAACATGTGGTAAATATAATGGTAATAAATTATTTAGGGACGGATTTTAGCCACAATTCATGGTGGCAACTATCCATGGGAATGTACGAATTCCTATCAGTATCTTTAAAAAATCCTATGGGATGGTTCCCTTCAGGATCTTCAATCCTTTATGGGTTTCCTTAATAACAACCCCAGGGGTATCCACTTGAGTTTTGAGGCTAACCAATCTAGTATCAATTTTTTGGACCTCAAGATTTTAATTTCCCAAAATGAATTTTCTACCAGTACTTTTTTTAAAGATACTGATAGGAATTCGTACATTCCCATGGATAGTTGCCACCATGAATTGTGGCTAAAATCCGTCCCTAAAAGCCAGTATCTACGTATCAAATTGTTCAAATGAGGCTGACTTTTTAAATCAGGCCGCCATCCTGACTGAAAGATTCCTTGAAAATGGATATAAACTGGATTCTATATGGCTTCATTGGAAGAGGTGAAATCAAGGAACAGAATGGATTTACTAGCCAAAAAAACAAATACAGACTAAGGGGTTTGCTGTAGCTCCATTCATTACTACATACTCTACCCAACACTATAGTGTAAAAAATGTAATAAAAAAACACTGGCACAATTTAAAAAATGATCCAGTTTTGGGTGCCATTTTACCGGAAAAACCACAGGTGATCTTTAGAGGAGGGTCAGCCTTGAGACACCAACTGGCCCCTATTGTTTTAGAACCCCCCACAGCGAAAACTAAATTTCTCAATTCATTTACAGGGTTCTATCAGTGTAGAAAATGTCGTGTTTGCTCTTTTAGTAGCTGCCCTCACAGACGCACCCATAAATTCATTTCTACAACCACTTTACAGGAACACACAATTAAACCATTTATTACATGTTCAACCGAGGGGGTGGTCTACTTGCTCCAATGCCCATGTGGGTTTCAATATGTGGGCCGGACCAAGAGACCCCTCTCGGTCAGACTAAATGAACATATTACTAGAATTAAAGCTGTTTTTTTTAAAACACCCAGTGTCGAGGCATTACCTTCAGGTTCATAATAAGGACCCTTCCAAAACTTTGTTCCTGGGAATAGATAGGTACAGTCCCCACTGGCGTGGTAGCTCATTGGTGCGGAGTATCTCAAAATTAGAAATGGCATGGATCCATAGAATTAAAAGCTACACCCCCTTTGGGCTTAATGTAGAAGTAGATGTCAATGCTTTTATTGACAACTCATAAGAATATTTGTGTTACTAATTTGCCAGGTTTATTTGTTTAAATAAGAGGTTTTACATACTTTATTGTGAACTCGATCTGGTTCAGGTGGTGGACCTCTCTGTTGGCCTATAAATAACCAACAGAACATCTACCAATACATTGATTTATAGATTTGGCCTTGTGACAACTCAGACCAATCTATATTCTTTTTTAATATATATTTCTATATTTTTATAATCATTTATATTAGTTTTTTTCTATAATTATATTATTTTTATGTACTTTATTATATATCAATCCATTTGACTACAGTCTAATTGGGTTGTTTATGCGCTGATTGGTGCTGGTCTCCGTCCAGCATTTCTCTATATATTTTTTCCATGATGAAATGTTATATACTGGCCTAGTATATACCTCCAGACAGGCTCCGGCTATAAACAAACTGTGAGCCCTCTGGTTGGTCGGCATACTTTTTGATATATATTTTATAAGGCATTCTTTGCGTTTTTAAATCATGTTTTGGTCCTGCAAGACCACCATCTGTTGATTCTCAGCCCTGTCGTTCAGATCGAGGCTCGATTCTTTGGTTTTACAGGACCAATGGGGATAGCCAGTTGCTGATTCAGATCGAGGCTTGGTTTTTCCTATGTAGTATTTCACGCGGTGCGTCAGTGCGTCGCCCGTGCCCCTAGACGACGTCAAATGTGTGACGAAACGTACATCGGGAAGGTGACGTGCTGATGCAATTACGTGACGATCCAAGAGGAACGGGCGTTTAACTAAGCCGGCCGGATTTTGTTTTCTTTTCTTGCCTGTTTATCGAGATGTTTTGTAAGTGCAACTTTTATTAAATTTCTAGCCTTTTTTATTACATACTTCACTATGTGGGCTTTCTTTTTCATCCTTTATTGTTATCACCGCTGACGTGTTATTGAGAGGAGTAGTTATCCAGCTAGCAGCGTCATCACTCAAGGCCCAGGCTAAGGGTATTTTAGCCATAGGAAGATCAATTTCTGGCTTCTGGTAAGCCTTTAATTTATGTGGGTGATACGGTGGTGGTGTTAATAGTGTCACATTTAAGCTGTGCAGACATACTTCACCATGTGAGTTTTCTTTTGTTCCTGATTGATATTTTTGGAATTCCTTACAACTGTCCACCACTTGCTGAGGATCCTTTAAAGGCCCGGGCTAGGGTTTATAGCCGCAAGCCTGTTGAGCTTGCCTTCTGGTAAGCCTCCATCCATTATTGGTGTATTCTTGGTGACGGGTGTTTTTCTTCTTATTGGACTTCATTGAATAATTTGCATTTAATCACCATTCAACTAAGGACTTGATTTAAAATTGCCTTGTGGAACAGATGAATTAACTTCATTGTTTACATTGATTATATTTTTATAGACATTTTTTTCACTTATATACTGAGTTCCAAATAGACTTGGTATCCTATTATCAATTTTTTCCCCTCATTTAGTTCACTTATTTTTAATTGTTAATTTTCTTATAGCGCAACTTCACATTTTTTGCTACTATTTTACATGGCTAAGATTGTATGATGAATTAGCAAGTTCTTGCTTATAATATAGAACTTTATGGTATAATTAATTCAGGTATATTATCAATGTGTTTTATATGAGAAAGATGTAATACATGTAGACTGTGCTAAGAGGTGGGGAAACAAGAGAAAAAGGAGAAAGGGAGGTCATAGTTGTATCAAAGTGGTGGTGTTATACAAGTCATTTTTCCATTCCACCAGAGGAGAAACCCTCCAGGAAGGGTTTGAAGCATATAGCTTCATTAAGTCCGGGGGGCATTGTGGCTCGTAGGGTATAGATCCACCGCAGTTCCAGCTGGAGGAGAGTTTTGTTCCAGTCTCCACCTCTGGGACTGGGTGGATCCGATCAAAAATGAAAAATTTGTTATTTCCCATCCCTTATATCTCTGGTCCGGGCATATTGGTCATAATTGATGAAATAGCGCTATTCAATCCTTCGCCACTAGAGGGCGTTCAGGACATTTAGCAATCTTTACAAAAAATTCTTATATATTTCTTTCCACATGTATCTATATTATAATAAAAATATATATTTTTGTCCCCCTTCAGTGCTGCCTGACGCAGTATTCGCTGCGGAAGGTCCCAGCAAATAGAGTGCGACCCGGCATTCACATCTCGCCGGGCCGTCATCTTGCTTCTCCTTGTGCACATGCGTCGTGTGCACGGGGAAGCCTCTGCGTCGGTGGGCCTCGACGTGGCGCGTCATCCCGCTGCACGCGCATGCGCGCCGCGGGAGGGGCTGCTACGGGAAGCCCAAGGAGCCAACCTCTCTGTTAGCCCAGTATCACCCTCTGTAGCCGTGCGAGCACAGCTGCAATTCATTGTAATGTGCATCGCTGATTAGTGTGAGGGTGATATTTATACATCCAGAGGAGTCAGTCATTCACAGTCCAACGGCCAGCTGGACAACATGACTGCTCCCCTCAACAAATCTGCTTAAGGTAATCATTTTATTCACTGCCTTGTATACTTATGGCTCTGTAAGAACTATTTATATTGCACAACCCGGTCCCTCTTTGATTACCTTCCCTGTTATAGCTCATGCCATTCACATTGAATTTTATGTGAACTGTGTAACAATTCCTACAACTCAGTTCTCATGAATGAATATCTAATGTTGGGCGCCACCTAATGACCACTCTCTATTACTACATTTAATTACATCTACTCATTGATTACAATGAGATCAACACAGTGTTAATACAATATATATATTTATATAAAAAATATATTTATAGATTTCTAACTTAATTTATTGGAGTATATAATTCAACATACGCCCACATAATATTAAATAAACAAATTAGATTCTATTTCATTCGACCATTGATCATTATCCTTAATCATCTTTACTATTCTTTCAGCTCAATAAAATCTACCTTGCTAGCCTAAAGCAAGTTCGTAAGACATTTGATATCAATTCCTGTGAATAGCCAGATAAAGTTCCATTCCTACAACACTAATACACGCCATTATATACAATTTTTATAGGGCCCAGGGAACATTTTGGTTCCAGCGGCACTTCCATCCCGGGAACAACCTGGTTATTTACCAGGTACTCTGAATACTTACCTCTGTTGCAATCAATTGTACCAACGGACCTGAAGTATCACACTATACAACGCATTGCTACAATTCTGAATCTACATATACAAATGTTTTGTGTCTATTTCTGATCATGTCAATTTTTTATTTAATGCCTACTTTTTCTACTACTTTCTAATAAATATTATACAAAGACACACCTTTCTCGATACACAATTTGTTTATTACAAGTGGATAAAAAGTCCAGTCAGGGGTTCCAGCTTTTCTCTCTTTTTCTGACTTGTCATTTAACATAAGATGGTGGATATATTTCTTTCTTCAGTATTTACTCTCTCTCTCTCTGTAAGTTATTAAAGCATTCGCTGATTTCTCTGAAAGGTATAACTCTGTGGTTTGCAAGGTTTGGCGAGGTTGCTTTAGTTCATGAATTAGTTTGGTTTGTGTTTGGTTAGAGTTCGTTTGTTTGGAGGTATGGTGGAACTACAAGAGAACACACGGCTAGATCAGTATACAGTTCCAACCACACCATTTACAATAGGAACATTTATATAACTGTATGACATACCCATTTTGGCCCCTTTTGCTTCCATAAAACAGAACTCTGGCCTTGTGTCTCCTCTGTTCTCTGTGGTGGAATGAATAATCTAGCAGCTCATGTGCTGGAAACTTCCAGACAGAAAGATGCAAAGGTGGCTGTGATAGGTCAAGACTCTGCTCAATGTGAGATTAGCTGTGATTGGGCCAAGACTCCTGATGATTTACAAAAGCTTAACTCTATGCTTTCTGGTATGAATTCTACTGTGTTATTGCTTACCTCCTTACTGTCATATGAATAAACGATTCTTAAAGGCATATTTTTTCTTTTGCTTCTGTGAACACAACATACAACTGTTATATGACATCCAAGCATAAAATCACAGTGAATAACTCTGCTTTTGTCTCTCACATATACACATGTGCACTACTGTACATTAGGTTCTTAGCAGGTTTAGCTGTATATACATGTAGGTTATATTAGCTACCTAGGACAGGTTCTAGCTGGCCAGCTACAGGGGGAACCCCTATGCCATTTGTCTTTAAAAAAATTGGTGCAGCCTTCCCCTTAATATCGATACCAGACACAAATGGACTCCACACAAAAAAATTATAAATTTTGGTTTGGGGTTTCCCTTAATATTCATACCAGACCCAAATGGACTGGTGGGGAACCCATGCCATTTTTTTCAATGACTTGTATCTGTATTGCCGGGACCCGACAATTCATTATAGCCACGAGTAGTTTTAAATTACTTTTTTTCCTTTAGAAATGTAATTTTGAGCAGGGACTGTTCTAAACACGGGGAAAATGCACCACTTTACAAGCGTACTATAGACACCCTCCAGGTATGAAATTTAAAAGAATATTTCACTTTTATTGTTTCACTTTAAGCATTAAAAAATCACTTCTCCCAAAAAAAGTAAGTTTTTTTGCATTGATACATGTCCCCTGGGACAGGATTGGGGTCCCCAAACTTTTTATGACAATATCTTGCACATTAACCTTTAAAATTAGCGCTTCTTGATTTTTCACGTTCGTGTCCCATAGACTTTAACGGTGTTCACGTGTACGAACAAATTCTTTGCCTTTTCGCATGTTCTGCTGCAAACCAAACCGGGGGGTGTTCGGCTTATCCCTACCTGTAGCATAATGTTGCAAAACAGGGTTTACAACCACTTTAAATTGGAACAAATCTGCAGCTACTGAGTGGAGCCAGGTGAAATGTAGTCTGACAGGCCTCAGGCCTATGTCTCCAGCCTGCAGCCCTGTAACAATCATTAGAATGCCCAGTCTCACCCAGCAACAAGACACTGGAACAGCAAGAATATGGGACAGAATGAATATGGGACAACAGGATACTGCAACAACAGCAGTCTCTGGAAGAGCAGTGCTACTCACATCAGCACATGGCTCCCTCTCCTCTGGTTACTGCGGTCAGAAGCTCTCAGCACAGCAGCAGTCTGCTCCCTGCATGCAGCTCAGCAGCCACATGGTCTTTCCTGTAGCTGCTTCTGTTTGGGCTCTTGGTACACACTGCAGAACTCACCATTCCACAGATCACAGTTCAGGGACACTCTGCCAGGGCTCACCACAGATTTAGCCCCAGGGCACTTCTTCCAGGCTCCTGATAGATCTCCGGCAGCAGTGGGGCTTAAGCAAAGGTTCCTACGAGAGATGGACAAACGGTTCGGCCTGAGCATTAGTTCAGGCCGAACATTGGCTATTTGCACATTCGCTGAACAACCACAATACACTGCACAGTGCATTGAAAGCCATGATTTGCTGAAGCAATGAAAGCTTTGCCCAATGAGGGCACAGAGCACTTTTAGAGCCATTATCGGACGCTGTCACGATGACTATCCAATCATGACTCATTGCTCTTAGTCCCGCCCCACACTTTAAAGGTATTCTTTCAACAGCGGCCATTTTTAGTGTGATATCAGCATTGGGAGAGATAGAATAGGGCTCTGTTCAGTGCTATTAGACAGTTAGGGGCAGATTCTCAAAAGAGATACGACGGTGTATCTCAGATACACCGTCGTATTGCAGTTTTTTTCAATGGGTATCTATGCAAGTGATTCTTAGAATCACTTACGAATAGATACACTAAAGATCTGACAGGTGTAAAGCAATTACACCGTCGGATCTTAGATGTAATGACAACGCCGGCCGCTAGGTGGCCTTTACCGTTGTTTTCTCATTTGCCTATGCAAATGAGCCTAATACGCCGATTCCCGAACGTTTTTACGCCGCCCCGTCGTCGTTTACGTAGGTTGCGTACGCGTAAGGTTACCCCTGCTGTATGAGGGGTATGTTTCCGAAGTGCCGTCGTTGCCATGTTAAGTATGGCGTCGGGTCAGCGTTGTCTTTTTCCGTCAGTTACGTTGTTTTACTAAGTCGTTCGCGAATAGGGAATTGCGTAAGTGACGATCACGTCGTTTTGACGTCGGGTTCAACAACGCTTTCTGACGTGAGCTGGAGCATGCGCACTGGGCTTTTTTCCCGGCCGGCGCATGCGCACTTCGCACTTGACGCGGCCTTATGACGCCGCATTTACGCTACGCCGCCGAAATTTACGAAGCAAGTGCTTTGAGAATACGGCACTTGCTCCAGTAATTTGCGTAGACATAGTGTAAATGCGATACGATACGCTACGCCACCAGATATGCCATTTTTTTAGAATCTGGCCCTTAATGTGCTATGGTGTACTATTCTGATTCTATTGTCAGTGTAGAATATCAGTTTAGTGTGCACCTAGGGATCGCTCAGTGTGAGTGTAGTGCGACCATTCATCTTTACATTGGTGTGAATGTAGGGATAGTTCAGTCAGTGTGAGCGTAGTGACCACTTAACACAGAATATTTTATAGCGTTACTGCAAGTTTAACGCCGTATATTTCAGTGCGTTATGTGCCATTTAACACAGTTTATTTCAGTGAGTTATTGCAAGTTTAACGCCGTATATTTCAGTGCTTTATCGGCCATTTAACACAGTTTATTTCAGTGAGTTACTGCAAGTTTAACGCTGTATATTTAAGTGCTTTATGTGCAGTTTAACACAATTCATTTCTGTGCGTTAATGCACGCTTTAAGCAGTTAATTTCAGTTGCATTACTAGAAGTTTAACGCCGTATATTTCAGTGCGTTACATGCACTGAAGTTAAGTTATTTGAACACAGCATCAGCCACTTGCTCTTTGATGATGCACAGCCATTACTTCATTCAGATGATGGTCCTGAGGTTGAGGAAGGCAGGATCATGAGCCTACAGAGAGGGAAGAACACTGCTACCCAAATTGGCAGCCATGTTCCTCCAGCCGCAATGTATTGCCAAGTTGTCTCCAGTGGTAATGAGGATGCAGGAGATGATGATGAGATCACTGACATGACTTGGGTGCCAGATAGAGCAGAGGAGGAAAGTGAGCATGAGGCACAACCCCAACGGGGCAACCATCATGGAAGAGTAGAGAGCAGCCACCCTATTCGATCACATTATGGAGCTGTTATCTGCTGGCCCACTTCCCACAGCTCAGCCATCTGGGCATTTTTTTACCACACATGCAGCTGATCACACTGTTGCAATTTGCAAACATTATCTCAAGCACATCAAGCGTGGAAAAAACACCAACCATTTGGGTACCAAATGCTTGACAAGGCATTTAACCTCCCACCACCCGTTGGCAAGAGCACCTGAAAGCCACACAAAAGCCGTTGCTTACAAAAGAAAGAAAGCTTGCAGGGTAAATGTCATTTTTCTACTTTATAAATGCAATTATTTCTGCATCAGGTTCTATACACAGTACAGATGTGCCACTTTACAGGAAGATTTAGGCCGTGTACACACGATAGGTTAAACCGATAAGAACGGTCTGATGGATCGTTTTCGTCGGACCAAACCGATCGTGCGTGGGCCCCATCGGTTAGTTATCCATCGGTTAAAAAAAAGCCAACTTGTTTTAAATTTAAAAATTCAGGCATGCTCAGAATCAAGTCGACGCATGCTTGGAAGCATTAAACTTAATTTTTTGTGTTTTACGTCACCGTGTTTTTAACCGATGGTGTGTAGGCGCGATGGACCAGTCAGCTTCATCGGTTAACCAATGGAAACGGTCCATCAGACCATTCTCATGGACTGATCATGTGTACGCGGCTTAAGGGGACCCCCCAGGCACTGAAAGGCATCTTTCATTTTTTATACTTTCACTTTATGCATCAATAAATCACTGTTCATTTAAAATTTTAATTTTTTACGAACTGATTTTCATTGATACATGTCCTCCAGGGCAATACCTGGACCCTTGTAACCATTGTATTTCCAATAACTTGAATGTAAGCCTTCAAATTGGGCACTTTTGATTTTTCACGTTTGGGTCCCATAGACTTTAATGACGATCGTTTTTCGGTTCCGAACTTTCACAAGGTTCGAAAGTTTTGGTGCAAACCGAACTCAGGGTCATTTGGCCCATCCCTAGTCCCTACAAGTGGGGGCAGCCAATGAAAATTGGCACTGCAGCCTCACCATTTCTGCCTGTCCATTAAGTGCATCGAAGAAAGTTCTGTGCATCTGGGGACAACAAACTCTCAGGCAACCCAAAGGAGTCTGTCTACAGATATACTGTATCTAAATGTACCGGCTAAGATTATTTGTTCTGTTTTAAAACTTGAATACATCTTGAAGGAAACACATCTTAAACGCTAAATTTTTTAAAGCTCAGTTTGTAGCTGAGTTTGTAGCTTATTGCAGGACTGACAAAAGTTTTTTTTTTTTTTTTTTTACCGGCTAGGCAGCAAAAAAACAAAACAATTACATTAATAATAAATGACACTTTGTTGGATCTCAAACATCTCAAGTGACAGAAGATCATTCATGGGTCAATGAAGGCCTCATATTTGTACTTGAAAAACAAGTCAAACTTGGTGGGACATCTCCACTTTGAAAAATAAATCTGAAAGAATGTATTCTTAGCAGAAGTCTGAGATGGGAGGTGGCCCCTCAGGATATTCCCAATGATCAAGAATCAATGAGTAAATAGTTGTAATTTTTTAACCAAGCAGGTAGAGATTTACAGTCTTAGTTATTAAAAAGGAAACAGAAGAAAGTGGAAATATAAAACAATAAGATTATGAATTTACAAAAGAAATTGGAAACCCATTCAAAGACAAACAGAAATAAAATAATTTAATGAGTCATTGAAGAAAACATGTGATAAAGTAGATAAATGAAAAAAAAATAAAAAATGAAAGTAAATAAGTTTAGCGAGAAGTTTAGATGAAATTATGAATTACAAAGGAATATATTTGGTAATCTAATCTCTTAAATATGATGTGTGGGACTGAGGATAGCTTATTTAAGTGAGTTACTGCAAGTTTAATTTTGTATATTTCAGTCCCATATAACGCAGTACATTTTTGTGCATTAGTGCGCGCTTAACGCAGTATATTTAAGTTGCGTTACTGCAAGTTTTCTGCCGTATATTTCAGTGCATTACATGCGCTGAAGTTGAGTTATTTAAACACAGCGTCAGCCATTTGCTCTTTGATGATGCACAGCCATTACTTGATTCAGATGTTGGTTCTGAGGTTGAGGAAGGCAGGAACATGATCCTGTAGAAAGGGAAGAACACTGGTATGCAAATAAGCAGTCATGTTCCTCCAGCCACTGCGTATTGCCAAGTTGTCTCCAGGGATAATGTGGATGGAGGAGATGATCATGATGAGGTCACTGATGTGACTTGGGTGCAAGATAGAGCAGAGGAGGAAAGTAAGGGTGAGGCACAACCCTAACAAGGCAGCCACCATAGAAGAATAGAAAGCAGCCACCCTATTCCATCATATTGTGGAGCTGTTATCTGTTGGCCCACTTCCCATAGCTCAGCCGTCTGGGCCTTTTTTAGCACATGTGCAGCTGATCACACTGTTACAATTTGCAAACTTTGGGCCAGATCCACAGAGAATTCCCCCGGCGTAGAGTATCAGAGATACACTACGCCGCCAAATCTTACCTGGCTCTAAGTCGAATCCAGGAAGATTTCGGCCTGTTCGGCGGCGTAGTGTATCTCTTGTGGCGGAATCGAAATATGCGATTAGGGGGCGTGAATCATTTAAATTAGGCGCGTCCCGGCGGCGATCGAACTGCGCATGCTCCGTTCTGAAATTTCCCACCGTGCATTGCGCGAAATTACGTCGGAACGTATTTTTTTTTTTACCTAATTTACGTACATTCCTATTCACGGACGACTTACGCAAAAAAAAAAATAATTGAAAATTCGACACGGGAACGAGGGCCATACTTAACATGGCACGTCTAACTATAGACCGGGTAATAGCAGCTTTAACTATACGCCGAAAAAAGCCGCCTAGCGACGACGTTAGAGAATGCGACGGCTGATCGTAACTTCGTGGATCGCCGTAAAAAGCTAATTTGCATACCTGACGCGGAAAACGACGCAAACTCCACCCAGCGGGCGCAAAAAGATTGCAGCGTAGATCCGAAGGCGTAAGCCTGTCGGATCGAAGCCCGAAGCCGTCGTATCATGGTTTGAGGATTCAAACTAATGATACAAGGCGGGTAATTTGAAAGTACGCCGGTGTATCAGGAGATACACCGGCGTACTAGCTCTGTGAATCTGGCCCTTTGTTTCAAGCACATCAAGCATGGCAAAAACACCAACCATTTGGGTACCACATGCTTGACATGGATGGAAATAATAAAGAATAAGATTAGGGGTTTACAAAATACATTGGAACCTATTCAGAGCCAAACAGAAATAAAAGAATTGAATGAATTATTGAATAAAAAAAAAATTGATAAAGTAGATGAAGAAACACAAAAAAGAAAGTAAAAAAGTTTAAGAGAGGTTTAGATGTGATTAGAAGCAACAATGCATTTATATGATAATCTAATCTCTTGAATACGATGTCTGGGACTGAGGATAGCTCTAGCAGTGAGTCCCCACCAGAAAAACCTCTGGTACCACTCCCCATAAAATAGGGGTCTACAATACACTACTCGAGAATTCAACGTCAGAAGTGACGTAATGTGTTGAATTGTTTTGTATGTATTATTTCAATTCTGAGCATGCCTAGTCTTGCTTTTCAGATTTTTTTGGGCAGAAAAATGTATTAATGAAAAGAAAATCAGACGTTGTCGTAGAATTTCTGCAGATTTTTGTCTTCAGATTTACCGAAACATATAATATGAGGTCAAACCTTAAGAATTTCAGTTTGTATGCAATCAGGCAGGCCCTTGCACTACATGGTTTTGGTAAATCTGAAGACAAAAATCTGCAGAAAATCTAATAGTGTGTATGGGGTCTATTTCCTAATTATCTCACCCTTCCTAGGAAATACCGTAGTACATTAGAAAGCTAACATTCATACGTTATATCCCTTATAAAGATGAATTATTTTTACATAATCTCAATCGTCTCATTCTCCATCTCTCCAAACCTGAAACCTTACAGATTCAGAATTCAGATTTAGAATATTTTATTAATCCCTAGGGGAAATTATTAAATAACAGAGACCATTATCTGGGGACTCTTCTCGTTCATACACAAAAAAACCTCCTCTAGAAACCAATAGTAATGCAGATAACTATAACTAGATTTTCAATCCTTCAAGCCGGATTTAGGTCTAGAGTGGGTAATCCAGGTGAGGCATACCCATTTAGAATAGACAACACGTGACATCACAAGGGGCGAGCTCTCTGGCTGATGCCACTGGATGGCCACGCCCCATGGCTATATCTAAGAGTTGCCAGACAGCGGGCGACAACACAATGGAAGAATACAGACTTACAAGAAGATCGGCCTTTTTTTTATTTTTAGCCGGCAATGAAGAAGAAGAAAGCTTTGGGAGAATACAGCATAAGAAGACAAGAAGCCAAATTGGGGAAAAGTCAAGAAGACAGTTCGGGGAGTAGACAAGACGACAGCTCAGGGGTTCTTTTTAAATAAAGGACTTGTCAAAAACTGTCTCATGTGTTTTTTTTTAACATTTCACTGCTTTTTGGGGTGAATGGGTAGGGGTACTGTCATGGATCGTGAGATATTAAAGTGTTTCTACGTGAAATCCATATTCATGTATTGCAGAAGATGAGACATTGTGGATAGGACATATTGCAGGATGCCTCTGTCTGTCTAGATGTGGATTGGAACGGAATCAGCCTATTGAGGACTATTGGAATGCTAAGTGGCTTGTGAAATACCTTTCCATTGTGTTCTGCAGATGAATAGTCGTTGTCAGAGACGAGACGCCTAGCCACCTTGTCCGGCTACCTGAATAGATAATTGACTCATGTTAATTGTTGTTCTGATTGCTTCATTGTAGTAATTACCCCCTGGGGGGCTTCTGTCTCAACACACATAGTCAGGCTATTCAAGCTTTGGGACCAATCTCTGCTGAGACATTTTGAAGTCCTCATTTGCATGGAAGAGGACCTGAGTGTAAACCACAAATGTACTTTACAATTGACCAATAGAAAAGTGGTTGTTGGGGGCGGGATGTTCCAAATTCTGTATGAAAGTGTGCTGTGTACTTTCAATAAAGAGTTCTGGTTGAACATACATACAACTCGCTTGGTGTGTGTTCTTCATGGATCCAATCGCACGATCCATGACAGGTACAATGTACGGATACCCATTCACATGAAGGGGGGATCTGGGGGCCCCCTAGTTAAAGGGGCTTCCAGATTCCAATAAGCCCCCGCCTGCAGACTCCGACAACCACAGCCCAGGGTTGTCGGGTAGAGGCTCTTGTCCCCATCAACATGGGGGCAAGGTGCTTTGGGGTGAAGGGGGCCTCTCGCTCGTCCCCTCCTTTTCCTGATCTGCGTGGCTGCATGCTCAGATAAGGGTCTGGTGTGGATTTTGGGGGAACCCACAACATTTAAAAAAAAATTGGCATGGGTTGGGGGGTACCCACCGAATACATACTAGATCTGAAGGACCTGGTATGGACCTGGGGGGGGGGGGGGCAAGCTGGGTTTTTGTCGGGCAATTTGTTTTCTTTTACATTCAGCTGTCAGGGGGAACCCCAGAAAAATGTGTATATCCAGGGCGCTCCAAGAATTTCAATCCTGACAGATAAAGTCTGTGTTGGAGAGGGTAGCAGATCTTCACACACTTTAGGAGACAAGCAATCTCTAATGGAAACAGAAAAACAAACAAGGCACCTCTAAGTGCAGAAGTATAAAACTTTTAATATACCCTAAAGTTGTTAAAAAACACTTACAAGATGGTGGCTGAAGCAGGCATGTAGCAGGTAAGTGTGTCCAGAAGATGTTCCAGTGGCAGGGCAGTCCTAGTCTGATGATAAAGCTTCCAGGGAAGTCCACAAGATAACAGCCAACTTGTGCTGTGAGTGTTTAGGGAACACAATGGTGCTGGAGCCTGGGGATGATGTCAGAGGAAGCGAGACAAAAACCAGCATGGAACACAAACAGGAAGAGGACAGGGGAACCCCTCTGACAGCTGATGATTCATTGGTTGTTAAGGACACGGCAGCCGGCTTAGCAACCAGCAATGTACAGTGTGCTCAAAGAGAAAAAATATGCAAAATGCATGAAAAGCTGTCTACATATAAAACCACATAAA
Organism: Rana kukunoris; assembly: GCA_029574335.1. NCBI lineage: Eukaryota > Metazoa > Chordata > Amphibia > Anura > Ranidae > Rana > Rana kukunoris. The sequence continues at coordinate 96,496,571 of CM056055.1, read as the reverse complement.
AACTGTATAAAGGGAAAGTGATAAAATAAATGCACTGCATAACATGCCTGAATAATGCCTCCCCTTAATGCTTGGGAGTGACATAGTTTGCCGGTGTTGGGGGTGTTGGAATATTTGTTCAAAATTATGTCTTTTAAGGCTAATACTGGTATGAAGTCTGAATGGCGTCCAGAGCACCACCACTGCTGGGAAGAGAACTTAATGTCTGATCGCTCTCTTTAACCACTTTAGCCCCGGACCATATTGCTGTCCAATGACCAGAGCACTTTTTGTGATTCGGCACTGCGTCGCTTTAACTGACAATTGCGCGGTCGTGCGACGTTGCTCCCAAACACAATTGCTGTCCTTTTCTTCCAACAAATAGAGGTTTCTTTTGGTGGTATTTGATCATCTCTGCGGTTTTTATTTTTTGCGCTATAAACAAAAATAGAGCGACTATTTTGAAAAAAATGCAATATTTCTTACTTTTTGCTATAATAAATATCCCCCAAAAATATATAAAAAAACGTTTTTTTCCCTCAGTTTAGGCCGATACGTATTCTTCTACATATTTTTCGTTAAAAAAATTGCAATAAGCGTTTATTGATTGGTTTGCGCAAAAGTTATAGCGTTTACAAAATAGGGGGTTGTTTTATGGCATTTTTATTAATATTTTTTTTTACTAGTAATGGCGGCGATCTGCATTTTTTTTCAGTACTGCGACATTATGGCGGACACATCGGACACTTTTGACACATTTTTGGGACCATTGGCATTTTTATAACGATCAATGCTATAAAAAGGGGTGAACACTAGGGGGCGGGGAATGGGTTAAGTGTGTTCCTGGGTGTGTTCTAACTGTATGGGGGGGTGGCCTCACTAGGGGAAATCACTGATCTTCTGTTCATACGTTGTATGAACAGAAAATCAGCGTTTCCCCCGCTGACAGGAACGAGAGCTTTGTGTTTACACACAAAGCTCCCGTTCCCCGCTCTGTAATGAGCGATCGCGTGTGCCCGGCGGCGATCGTACCCGCCGGGGGCGAGCAGCGGGCGCGCGCATCGGCCGCCGCCGGCGCGCCCAGGCGCCCCCTAGCGGCCGCTAAAGAGAGGACGTAGAGCTACCTGCTCTCGGGAACAGTGCCACCGTCCCACAGTAATATGACGGCGGGCGGTCGGCAAGTAGTTAAGCAAAATGGACTTAACACTGAAATGACTTAAGTATTGTGTGGGGAATCTCGCGCCAATGAGGGTAAGGGGTGAAACAATATAATACAAAAAAGCTGCTCCCTAGATAAATCAATGTGCTGAATTATAACAATTGTGTACGTGGGATAGGGGCGCTAAAAGAATGATTAAATAAATAGGTAAATAGGTGCAACCTATCCCAATATAGACATAAATCCTATTGCAAACTACTTAAAACACCTGCAGTAAAATAGTGTACAATTACATATAATTTAAATAATAATGAACTAATAATTAAAACACCTGCAGTGAAATAGTGTACAATTGCATATAAATTAAATAATAATAAACAATATACAGTGAACCGTATTGTGACCATAAATAATATTAATAACTAATAATAAATGGTAAAGTGCTCCGTGCTCAAATATCCATGTGATAGGTTCCACCTCCACCAATGGGACACCTCAAGTGGGGATGGATGGCTCCTTACCAGATGATGTTGACCTAATGTTAAATAAGGTCAATAGAGCTTGGGTAACAACACCTTTCCCATAGGGATTCCAATGCAGTTGACAGATACTTGCAGATATCATAGAGAAAAAAGATATCATAGAGAAAAAAGAAGAACAGCTCCCATAGTGTAAAACTATTTAATAGGATGTAAAATACAAATACACAGTGCCAAGTGGCCTCTTACTTCAATAAGTGCCCGTATCCCAGCACTGAGGCTGTGAGCTTGTATAATGTGGAGAGAGAACGTGCGTTTCACTGCTGATAGCCAGGAAACCAGAAAACCGGATGTGGATAATCAATGCGTGCCCAGGTACCGCCTCGACGTACGTTTCGATATAATCGTCATCAGGAAGCGTACCTGGCGCACGCTAAGGGCTATTGATATAGGTCTGTCAATCACCAGATGGGAGGGGCAATTCGATACAACAACAGCCTCTGTTCCGGTTGTGGCAGCCATATATGAAATTGCAATATACAATCGTACCACAGAAATCGAAAGCGCGATCGTAACAATATCGATATACAATCGTAACAGCAGATTTGAAACACAAAAACAAACTCAAGTGACAAACATATCCACAGATGTTATATCGAATAAAAGTCCGTAGATACAAATGAGTGATGTCTGTCTCCAAACCGCAATTTAAATGAAAACAGATATGCATATACATACAAATAAAAATGCATGAATATTTCCTGGGTAGTATCAACCTGCGATCTAAATAGAAACAAACCCTTTCACATATACTGCTAATTAGTAATTAACATATCAATTACTTTATTAATAGAACCAACTAGAATTAAAATATGTAAAATATTAAAATATGTATTTTTAAAATATAAAAATAAAAAAATTATAAAATTTAAATCTTAGATTTAAATGGGCAATGCTAGACCTAAACATTTTGGGCCAGATTCTCAGAGGCGTTACGACGGAGTATCTCAGATACCCCGTCGTATCGCCTTTTTTTTTTAGTCGTATCTATGCGTGTGATGCTGTGCATCACTTTTGCATAGATACGCTTCTACATCCGACAAGTGTAATCCAATTACACTTTCGGATCGTAGGTGTAATGACAACTCCGGCCACTAGGTGGCCTTTACGTTGTTTTTTCATTTGCATATGCAAATGAAGTAGTACGCCGATTCTCGATCGCTTTTACGCCGCCCCGTCGTCGCGTACGTCGTTTTCGTTCGCGTAAGGTTACCCCAGCTTCTATGTGGAGTAACCTTACGAGGTCCCGTCGGATGCCGTCGTGTCCCGTCGGATGCCATGTTAAGTATGGCCTCGGGACCGCGTCGTGTTGTGCGTCGTTTACGTCGTTTGCGTACGTCCATTCTCAATGGGGCTGGCGTACGCTGCGATTACGTCGTTTACATTGAGAAAATGTGACGTCCTTTGGAGCATGCGCACTGGGCTTTTTCCCCGGCCGGCGCATGCGCAGTTCGTTCGACGCGGGGGCGCGCTTAATTTAAATACAAGCCGCCCCATTTGAATTGCGCGGGTTTACGCTGCGCGATTTACGCGACGTAAGCGAAACCTACGGAGCAAGTGCTTAGAGAATAAAGCACTTGCTCCAGTACGCAGCGGCGGCGTAGTGTAACTGGCTTACGCTACGCCGCCTAAAATATTGGAGAATCTGGCCCTTTGGGCCAGATTCAGGAAAGGTTACGCTGGCGGATCGAGTGATCCGCCAGCCTAACTGTGGCTTTGAGCCGGCGTTTGTTTTCTGTAACCAGAAAACAAGAAACGCCGGGTTGAAGTTCCGATGCGAGCAGCGTAACTGAGTTTCGCCATCGCATCGTTACTTCAACTTAAAAATGGCGCCGGGGGCGTTCCCGCCGATTTACGCTCAAAAAATATGTTAATGAGCGGAAATCGGCAATTCACGATCGAATTCCGGCGCGACGCAATGACGATACGACGTTTCCGGACGGGATACGCGGCGCATAGATATACCTACATGGGGTTGGAGTATCCTATGTTAGGTATAGGCGTCGTCATCGCGTCGGAAAAAAAAAAAAAAACGTCGCTTGCGTAAAACGGTCATGAATGGGAATGTGACGTCATTGACGTTCATTCACAGATTTTGGAGCATGCGCACGGGGATGTTTTGACACTCGACGCATGCGCAGTACGTTGGCGGCGGGATCGCGCGTAGTTAGCATACTACACGCCCCGTACCCGCTACATTTGAATTCCGCCGGCTCATTTGTGATGCGCTGCCGCAACTTTAGGAGCAAGTGCTTCGTGAATGACAGCACTTGCTCCTAAAATTACGGCAGCGCAACGCAAATGAGATGCGTTACTCCAGAGCAAAGATGCTCTGGAATACGTGAATCTGGCCCTTTGTATTGGATTAAAATGACCCTCTTTATTCATCAGTCAAAAAACAATTGAGGTCCAGCTCAATGTTGAGGCCCTGTGGCCTCATCGTCCTGAGGCGATGGATCCACTGGGTCTCATTCTGGGATACCGCCTTAATCATGTCTGTTCCACGCCAATGATTGGTGATTCTATCTATCCCATAAAAAGTGAGTAAACTAGGATCCCTGTTATGATAGAGATCAAAATGTTTGGACACACTATGATCAGAAAAACCTTTTATAATGTTGGCCACACAATTTGTGAGGAAACTTAATATCAAAAAAACATTTTTCCCAGCAACCCACATATGAACCCCAAACTAATACCACTATGTTTAAACATAGCGGGTTAAAGAACAGTTCAGTTTTTAATCCAAAAAAGGGGACTCACCATCATGTGGAGGTTTTTAAACATATGGTACAAGGGAAAATTCAAGATTTGGATATCAAATCTTATAATATAAAACATACCAGTAACCATAACCTGGTGTCGGATGGAATTAAAGCTTTAGAGGAAAACAAAAACATAGTAGTCCGCCCTGCCGACAAAGGCGGTGGAGTGGTAATACTCAAGAAAACAGACTACTATGGAGAAATCCAACGTTTGTTGAGTGCCACAGACACTTATTCTCTTCTTTCTGGTGATCCTTTGGGTAAACTCAAAAATTAGCTCTTCTTTCTGGTGATCCTTTGGGTAAACTCAAAAATGAGCTCACCCTCTGGGTCAAAGATGGTTTAACCCAATCCATTCTTACAGATAAAGAGGCACAATATTTGGTCCCAAAAGTACCCCGCACACCTGTACTGTACACTATTCCAAAAATCCACAAAAACAATACTCACCCACCCGGGAGGCCTATTGTTAGTGGAATAGGTTCTCTTTATTCTAGAGTGGGCGAGTACTTGGATATTTATCTCCAACCCTTGGTCACTCAAGGCAAATCCTATTTGAAGGACAGCAGAGAACTTATCAAGTCTTTAGCAACATTTACAGTTTCCGAAAATATATGGCTGGTTACTGTAGATGTCGAATCGCTCTATACCAACATTCGCCAACCCGATGCATTTTCAGCGGTTCGACAAGCATTAGAACTCCAATCTGCAATACCCTTGGCTCAAATTGATTTTTTGGTTAAGGGACTCCTATTGGCCATGGGAAATAATTATTTCTGGGCCCAAGGGAATTTTTACAAGCAGATCAGAGGAGTCGCAATGGGGGCTCGGTATGCACCCAGTGTGGCAAACCTGGTACTTAATAGATGGGAGGAGGAAACCATTTACAAAGACAATGCCACCTCTCTGGTTTATTACCGGAGGTATATAGATGATATTGTACTTCTATGGGAGGGCTCCCAACTCTCCTTAGAACAATTTTTACTTAAAATGAATAACAACAACTACGGTCTCAGCTTCACCGCTGAATTCAATAAGACCTCAATTCATTATTTGGACCTCATCCTAACAAAACAAGGTAACCAGATCCACACTATGACTTACTTTAAAGGGGTAATTCCCCCAAAAACCTTTTTTTAACATTGACTGAGGCTCGTTATGTCAAGGGGAATCGGGTGGTTTTTTATTAGAAACGAAGCAATACTTACCGTTTTACAGATGCATCGTCTCCGTCGCTTCCGGGTATGATCGTCTGGTCTGGGCGTGCCTATTTGATTGACAGGCTTCCGACGGTCGCATACATCGCGTCACGAGTAGCCGAAAGAAGCCGAGCGACGGTGCGGCTCTATACTGCGCCTGCGCACCGTCGTTCGGCTACTTTCGGAAAATCGTGACGCGATGTATGCGACCTCGGAAGCCTGTCAATCAAATAGGCACGCCTATAGTCGGAGCCCATACCGGAAGCGTCGGAGACGATGCATCTCTAAAACGGTAAGTACTGCTTAATTTCTAAAAAAAAAAAAACTAATTCCCCTTGACATAACGAGCCTGAATAAATGTTAAAAAAAAGGTTTTTGGGGGAACTACCCCTTTAAGCCAACCGACCGCAACGGGTATGTACCAACCTCCAGTTGCCACCATCCCAAATGGTTGGGTGCCATACCAAAGGGCCAATTTATGCGAATTCGGAGAAACTGTAATGACATAGTGGACTACGAGCAACAGTCAGAGGTACTAACTACTAAATTTATAGAAAAGGGCTATTGCCCAAACCAACTACGGAAGGTCCAAAAAGAAGTTTTGGACATGGACAGACAAGCCCTATTAGTAAGTAAGGTTAAACCTCCAAGAAAAGAAGATGTGCCTTTTCTGTCTGGATATCATAGGCAATATAGGAATATAGAAAAATTAATTAAAGAGTATTGGCCAATCCTGGGGGCGTGGCCGGGATGTGAACGAGAGCAGACGTGTGCAGGCAGAGCTCCGCTCCTTCTCTTATCCTTACCTGATTTCAGCGCGGATTCCTCCTTTCAGCGTCCGACCTTCAGACACCCTGGGGCGGAAGAGGACATCCAGCACCCCGAGGCCACCTCCGCTGTCTCCGGGTAAGCTCCGTTCGTCCTCGGTGTCCAGGGACGGGTCCTCCGCGGCCATCTTGCCCACGAGACTCCCAGCAGGGAATATGTCAGCCGGCTCCATGGCTTCCCCTAATCCACCTGCATCCCTTGCCTCCTCGCATGCGGAGCTCCTGGCGGCCATCAGGGAGGGTCGGGACTCGGTGATGGTCAAAATAGATCACCTCGTTGCCGATGTCAGCTTGATCCGGCATGACATGGACAAATTTAGGGCCCGGTTTACCGAGGCGGAGGGCCGCATCTCTCAGCTGGAAGATTCCACCAGGGCTGATTCCAGGGACCTCCATGCCTTACAGCTGCAGGTTAAAGCCCTGCAAGAGAAATCAATAGACACCGAAAATAGGCTCAGGAGAAACAACATAAGGGTCCTGGGCCTCCCTGAAAAGGCAGAGGGCCTCAGGCCTGCAGAATTTACAGAGGCCTTCCTGATCTCCCTCCTGGATCTGCCTGCGATGCCGCCTACATTCGTGGTGGAAAGGGCCCACAGAGTCCCCCTCAAACCACCGATCCCGGGGGCTCCACCTCGACCCTTCCTGTTGCGCCTGCTAAATTACAGGGACAGGGATCGGATTCTGGCTGCTGCCAGGGAAAAACGGGACCTCCTCTACAATGGTACCAGGATCATGCTGTTCCCAGACTACTCCCCGGAGGTTCAACATCGCCGCAGATCCTTTACAGAGGTACGGAGACGCCTGAGGGACCAAGGCCTCAAGTTTAGCCTACTCTACCCCAGCAAGCTCAGAGTGATCGATGGAGACCGCACGCGCTTCTTCATGGACCCTGAGGCAGCGATGTCGTGGCTGGATGGTCGCTGAGGGGCCGCATTCAGTTCACCCCCGTGCCTCTACTACCTCTCGTCCCCCTGGTGATCTAGAAGGGACCCCGCTGCTATGGTGAGATGTTCCTGTTTAGTCAAGAATTTTTGTTTTTAACCTTTTGTTTTTATTTTTATCTCTCCCCCCCCCCCTTCATTTTTCCGGTAAATGGTACTGTATTCTTGCCATCCCAAGCTGGCCCTTTTTCAATATGGCCGCTGTGTGCCTTTACCCCCCCGGGCCCTACCACTAACTGATGCGAGGTGGCTGTCATGTCCTCACGGGGTCATCCTGAGCTTGGAGACCCGGAACTACTCATCCCTCCTTTGATTTGACTCTCTGATTTGTTTTATTGGGGAATCCAGCCCAACTGTACCAAGAGGAGTTTTGATGCTCAATGCCTGATACGAGATACACACGACTTTGGTCTACTGACGTAGCAGCACACCAGGACTGCTACACCTGCCCCCCCCCCTAGTCCTCCCCCCTTTTTTGTTGTATCCCCACCTTTTTTTTCTACCTGGACTCCGGACCCTGACCAAGTGGTCATTTGATAACCGCTGTCGTCCGGCTGTAGTAGCAGGTGACCTGGCGCCTGCCGTGTAGGGCCCCTAGTTCCGGGGCTCATTTACACTATGTTCTGTTTTCTGTTTGGGAAAAGAACTATTCCCACCCCCCTGACCGTTGTTGGAGGGATGGGACATAGTAGGATAGGCACCCGGTGCCTGGGAAGTTTGTTTCTTTGTATGTTTGCTATGTTTTTTTTGTTCACTGTTTTTTTCTGTTCTCTAGCTGCTATATGCTCGGGTGCTATCAATATGCAATGCAATGTGCTTGGTTTCTTGCTGCTCCTGGGGTGTTCCCGGGTGTATCTACATAAATATCCTTCCATTCCCTTACCTCCCTTGCCTGATGGCTGACCGCTCATTTGACTCCTTTGCCATTCTTTCCTGGAATGTCAGAGGCCTTAACTCTAAGTTCAAACGTGCCCTTCTCTTTCAATATCTGAAGTCCCACTCTCCCCAGCTTGTTCTCCTCCAGGAGACTCACCTCATGGGCAGCAAGGTCCTGACTCTTAAGAAGCCGTGGATTCAGCGTGCTATACATGCCACATATTCTACATATGCTAGGGGTGTATCAATCCTAATCCACAAAAAACTTTCCATGTGTGATAGAAGAGGTCCGCACGGACCCCCTGGGTAAATATGTGATATTAATTTTCACGCTTTGGGCACAGAAGTATATTGTTGTCAACCTGTACATCCCCCCCCCCTTTTTCACCTGCTCTGTTATACGACGTGCTTGAGAAGGTTGCACCCTTCTGCCCAGGAAAAGTGTTGGTAATGGGTGATTTTAATGCCATCTTGTCACCTGACCTGGATAGGCCTGCGCCGCCCAGGCATAGATGTATGGACCTGCTGACCTGGGCTCAGGCAGTGGGTCTGGAGGAAGTTTGGAGGTGGAAGCACCCTGATGTGCCTATTCTTGTTTTTCGACCTCGTACAAAACCGCTTCCAGGATAGATTTGGCCTTCTCCAACCCCGCACTGTTAGCGGATGTGTTGGAGGCGGACTATCTCCCTAGCGGTCTGTCCGACCACAGCCCTTTAAAGGTGGTGCTCCGCTCGCCGGCAACGCGCAGTGCTGCGCTTTGGAGGCTGGGCGCGCAGTGGGTTACTCATCCTGAGATTGCAGAGGTCTTGCCCCCCTTGCTAGCTGAATTTTGGGAGAATAATGAGGGTTCCACTCCCCTGGATAACGTCTGGGATACCTTTAAAGCATACACCAGAGGGCAGTACATTTCTTCCATTGCCAATGTCAAAAAGCAACTTTCAGCCAAGACACTGGAATTGGAACGTTCGGTCATAGAACATACTGATGCTTATAATAAAGACCCCACCTCGGATCAGTTTGATCGGATGATGGCAGCTCAGAGGGATTTGCATCTGCACTTAGCTGAGGTTACCCGCCTAGACATATACAAGGGCAAGCAGAGAGCCTTTGAACAGGGCGATCGCAATGGCCGCCTGTTGGCCATGATGGCCCAGCATGACCAGCCCCTTACAACGATTTCGACTCTGCGGACTCTGGGGGGCGGGACCGTGTCCTCCCCCCCGGACATCCTTCAGACTTTTAGTGAATTCTATAAGTCGCTGTATTCCTCTAGCCTCCCCGCGAACTTCCGGCCGGAGACGCTGAATGATCTGCTAGATCCATTGGCACTTGGCTGGCTCTCCGACTAAGAGAGAGAAGCCTTGGTGCAACCATTCACGGCCTTGGAGGTACAGGGGGCCATCCAATCCTTCCCGTCGGGCAAGGCGCCTGGCCCGGACGGACTCCCACTAGACTTCTATAGAGCCCACTCCGGACTCCTAGCCCCCTTGTTGGCACGGCTCTACACTGCGTGTCTGACGGATGGCAGCCTACCTGCCTCCATGTACCATGCCTACCTAACGCTTATATACAAGCCCCCCAAGGACCCCTCTTCCTGTGCCTCATACCGTCCCATAGCACTCCTTAACTCAGACTTTAAAATACTAACTAAGCTCCTTGCCCTTCGGTTATACCCCATGTTACCCTCAGTGATAGACCCAGACCAAACGGGTTTCATGCCCCGGAGGTCCACAGATGTCAATCTTAGGAGACTTTTTACCAATATCCATACTCAGCATCTTAATGTGGGAACGCGAGCTGTGGCCTCATTGGATGTCGAAAAGGCCTTCGACACTGTGGAGTGGCCCTTTCTGTGGGAGACTCTGCGCAGAATGGGCTTCCCACTGCTATTTATCAAGTGGCTCCAGGTGATATACAGGGCCCCCACTTCCTCAATACGACTGGGGGGGGGGGGCTGTCTGCCCCCTTCAGACTTTCCAGGGGAACGCGGCAGGGTTGCCCTCTCTCTCCGGCTTTGTTTGCCCTTGCCATTGAACCGGTGGCAGAGGCTCTCCGCACATCACCACATATCAAGGGTCTCCGAGTGGGTCTGCTGGAGGAGAGGGTGGCCCTGTATGCGGATGACATGCTTCTCTTCCTTAATGATGCGGGCCCCTCGCTGCGGGGTGCACTGACCGTCTTGGACACGTTTGCCTCGGTCACTGGACTGAGGGTGAATTGGTCCAAGTCCCTTCTCTTCCCTATAGATCAGGCGGCTAGGTCCACCACCCCTCCCGACAGTCCCCTTAGCTGGGTCACCACCTTTAAGTACCTGGGGGTAACCATCTCTGCCTCGGCGACCGAATACATTTCGCAAAACTTGTCCCCGGTGCTGCTAGAGGCCCAATCCAGGCTTAAAGCCTGGAGCAACCTCCCCCTGTCTGTTTGGGGAAGGGTGAACCTAATTAAGATGAAGATTGTCCCTAAACTTATTTACCTTTTCCGCCACTCCCCGCAGTGGGTGCCCAAGTCCTTTTTCAAAAAGCTGAATCAAATTTTTTCCTCCTTTATTTGGGGTCCCTCCCCACCCAGATACAAGCTGACAACCTTGATGAGACCGCGGACGCAGGGTGGTATGGCTTTCCCTGACTGCTACAAATACTACCTTGCCACGCAGTTGGTGACTGCGGCCTGGTGGCTGCGGCCAGATAGGATGAACACCTCCACTGCACTGGAGGCCTCGGTGGTCGGTTCACTGGAGGCCCTCCGGCTCCTGCTCTATCGGGGCCCTCGCGCCCCGTATCCCCTGACCCCCTCCATGCGCACCACCCTACGGGCGTGGCGGACTGGTCTGGCCATTGAAAAATGTAAACCCACCGAAATATCCCCGAACGCCCCTATCTGGATCAACCCTACCTTATCACACTTTTATAAGCTCTCAGACCCCATTGCCTGGTCTAAGTATGGCATTAAGCTTGTTTCGCACATAGTCTCCCAAAACGCTCTGATACCATTCTCGGACCTCTCCTCCATGTTCAACTTACCCCAGCACTACGCTTTTAGATACCACCAGCTGTCACATGCCTTCGCGGCTCAGTTCCCCTTGTCGTCCTGCATTGTGGCCCAGTCGGAGTTGGAGAGAACACTAAAGTTTAATTGTGACGCAAAACCCACATCGCACTTGTACTCGTACCTGATCTTTGTGTCTCTCCCCCCTCTGGATGGGCTGCGGTCCAGATGGCAGGGGGATATCCCCACGCTAGATACGGACGACTGGGACGAGGTCTGGGATCTCCCTTTCTGCTCACTTGTCTCCATTCGCGACAGGATGGTGCAATACAAGATAGTTCACAGAGCTTACTTCACTCCATACAGGCTCCACAAGATGAACCCGGCGCATTCTCCGGAGTGTTGGAGATGCAGGGCATCACCAGGTGACTTCTCCCACATTTTCTGGCAATGCCCCGAGGTTCAGCGGTACTGGGTAATGGTGCTGGAAGTGATCAATGCAGTCGCAGCGACCCAGTTGCCGGTAGCGATGGAGGTGTGCCTCCTGGGAATAATTGAGAACATCGTCCCAACCTCCACGGGGCGCACGTTGGTCAGTCTGTTGCTTTTCTATGCACGCAAGAATATTGCCATGCATTGGAAAAAACCTACACCCCCTTCTCTGATGCAGTGGAGGCGTCTGGTGAATGCCAGCCTTCCCCTGTACAGGGACACATACATCAACCGTGGCTGTCCACTGAAATACGACAAGGTTTGGCGTGCATGGCTGGCAGAGTCTAGTACTGCTGGCTAAATACATATGGCCTGAGTTGGCAACCACTGCCATGGTCCTGATGAGCGGTCCTATGGAGCGGCCCTAGAGGCACCTTGTGGCCGATACATTGAGGAGAGTTGGTACACCCCCACCCTGCCGCATCCTGGTCAATGCACATTGCTACAGATGTTTATTAAATCAGATGTGTTGATGTATGTTGTACGCACTTGAGTACTGTATGTCGTTGTTGTTGAGTTGTTTCTTTCTCTTGTATGTTGTGAAATACCTTAATAAAAAGAACTTTAAAAAAAAAAAAAAGAGTATTGGCCAATCCTACTCAAAGATAGTGATTTGGCCAAAATTCTACCCACACGTCCTACCTTCATATACCGACGAGCACCAGGGCTGAGGAATATGGTGGCAGCCAATGTCCCAGATCCTCCGGCAAAACCCCTTACCTTTCTTGATGGGTCCAGTTTCCATTATTGTACCCGATGCAGATAGTGTAAAAAAACTAAAAGGCAAGGAAAAAAGGTTAACAAATTTAAATCTAGTGTAACCAACCAGGAATACACCATCAAACCATTGATCACGTGCCATTCCAAGTTTGTTACCTATGTACTGGTATGTTCCTGTAACCTCCAATATGTTGGCCGCACTACCCGAGAACTTAAAATTAGAATTAATGAACATGTGGCCAACATTATAAAAGGTTTTTCTGATCATAGTGTGTCCAAACATTTTGATCTCTATCATAACAGGGATCCTAGTTTACTCACTTTTTATGGGATAGATAGAATCACCAATCATTGGCGTGGAACAGACATGATTAAGGCGGTATCCCAGAATGAGACCCAGTGGATCCATCGCCTCAGGACGATGAGGCCACAGGGCCTCAACATTGAGCTGGACCTCAATTGTTTTTTGACTGATGAATAAAGAGGGTCATTTTAATCCAATACAAAATGTTTAGGTCTAGCATTGCCCATTTAAATCTAAGATTTAAATTTTATAATTTTTTTATTTTTATATTTTAAAAATACATATTTTAATATTTTACATATTTTAATTCTAGTTGGTTCTATTAATAAAGTAATTGATATGTTAATTACTTATTAGCAGTATATGTGAAAGGGTTTGTTTCTATTTAGATCGCAGGTTGATACTACCCAGGAAATATTCATGCATTTTTATTTGTATGTATATGCATATCTGTTTTCATTTAAATAGCGGTTTGGAGACAGACATCACTCATTTGTATCTACGGACTTTTATTCGATATAACATCTGTGGATATGTTTGTCACTTGAGTTTGTTTTTGTGTTTCGAATCTGCTGTTACGATTGTATATCGATATTGTTACGATCGCGCTTTCGATTTCTGTGGTACGATTGTATATCGCAATTTCATATATGGCTGCCACAACCGGAACAGAGGCTGTTGTTGTATCGAATTGCCCCTCCCATCTGGTGATTGACAGACCTATATCAATAGCCCTTAGCGTGCGCCAGGTACGCTTCCTGATGACGATTATATCGAAACGTACGTCGAGGCGGTACCTGGGCACGCATTGATTATCCACATCCGGTTTTCTGGTTTCCTGGCTATCAGCAGTGAAACGCACGCCGGCTTTCGTTCTCTCTCCACATTATACAAGCTCACAGCCTCAGTGCCGGGATACGGGCACTTATTGAAGTAAGAGGCCACTTGGCACTGTGTATTTGTATTTTACATCCTATTAAATAGTTTTACACTATGGGAGCTGTTCTTTTTTCTCTATGATATCTGCAAGTATCTGTCAACTGCATTGGAATCCCTATGGGAAAGGTGTTGTTACCCAAGCTCTATTGACCTTATTTAACATTAGGTCAACATCATCTGGTAAGGAGCCATCCATCCCCACTTGAGGTGTCCCATTGGTGGAGGTGGAACCTATCACATGGATATTTGAGCACGGAGCACTTAACCATTTATTATTAGTTATTAATATTATTTATGGTCACAATACGGTTCACTGTATATTGTTTATTATTATTTAATTTATATGCAATTGTACACTATTTCACTGCAGGTGTTTTAATTATTAGTTCATTATTATTTAATTTATATGTAATTGTACACTATTTTACTGCAGGTGTTTTAAGTAGTTTGCAATAGGATTTATGTCTATATTGGGATAGGTTGCACCTATTTACCTATTTATTTAATCATTCTTTTAGCGCCCCTATCCCACGTACACTGAAATGACTTACCCAAATGACTCCATGCTATAAAACAAAATCAAAATTTGGGCTGCGATTTCACTTAAATTGATTTTAGATTACAATTGTCTAAATAATAGATCGGATGATATTTGAAATACTTACTGGGTGCTGATATTTGTCCTACCTGGAGGCTAACCCTTAAATATTTTACTAAATACTCGTGGTATATGGTATGTGTTTGAGAAAGATGTGACTTTTTTCTATACAGACATCCAGACTAATATAGCTTCCAATATTGACATTACCCTACCTACAGTATTCTTACTCTACAATTTTTTTTTCTATTACCTTGAGTTTTATCAATGGTGCCCAAACTTTATATTGTACTATGATAGACTTATGCTTGTTTTTTTCTTACTTCTTTGCATCGGTACACCTATTCTTTTTTTGTTTTGTGTTCTTCTATTTTGTTTGATGTTGATCCAATCCTAATATTTGATCTTGTATTTTCTTATGGATATTTAAGATTTCACAAACATATGGTATATTGTGTTTGTCTTTTTCTGATCACAAATTCTCCTATAAATATAATTTTATTGATATTACTATATTATCATCAATTTTTGTTCCTATATATTGTCATTATACAATAAAAAAGTTTGCAAACGAAAAAGAAAAAGAAAAAAGAAAGATGTGACTTTTCTTTCCATGTACCCAACTTGTTTTTCTTCTATTATATAAATCAACCCTGTTCTCTGTAGGGTAGACCTCCTGAAGTCTTCCAGCTGTCTAAGTTCTCAGCGCCAACTGAACTACCCGGTCAACAATTGGAATGCTTACTGGGTGCAGTTATAATTGAACTACCTGGAGGCTATCAGCTACAGTGAATACTTCAGTAATTACACATGGTACCAATTTTGTGTTACCAAGAAAGATGTGACCTATGACACAAACTTTATTGAAAAATTCTGCATACTCAACTTGTTTTTCTTCTACTATATAAGCTAAACCCATTCTCTGTAGAGTAGACCTTCACTGAAGTCTTCCAGCTGTCTACATTCTCAGCACCAACTGAAATACCCGGTAAGTATTTGCTTGAATATCGTTATTATTTGATTAATTATCATTAATATTATTATCATACAGGATTTATAAAGCATCAACAGTTTGCGCAGCGCTTTACAACATTGGGGAAGACAGTACAGTTACAATACAGGAGACATCAGAAGGCCCGACTCGTTAGAGTTTACAATCTATAAGGGAGGGTCAAGTGGGACAAAGGGTAGTATCTGTGGGGGACGATCAGATAGAGAAAAGGAAAATGCAGTTGTTAGGTGTAAGTAGGATAGGCTTCTCTGAAGAGGAGGGTTTTCAGGGATCCTCTAAAAGCAAATAGAGAAGGTGATAGACGGACAGATTCGGGTAAGGAGTTCCATAGGCTTGGAGAGGCTCTGAAAAAGTTCTGAAACATGGGAGCAGATAATGAGAAAGCTAGCGAGCAGGAGGTCTTGAGAAGAACGAAGAGAATGATTAGGTTGATATTTTGAGACTAGGTCAGTGATGTAGCTGGGGGCAGAGTTGTGGAGGGCTTTGTAGGTAGTTGTTAGTGTTTTGAAGTTAATTAGTTGGATGAGCGGAAGCCAGTGAAGAGATTGACAGAGAAGAGTAGCAGAGACAGAGAAGTTGGTAAGGTGGATGAGTCTGGCAGCAGCATTCAGGGATTGAAGGGGGATAGACTATGTATAGACTATGTATAAGCCAATGAGAAGGCAGTTGCAGTAGTCGAGGCAAGAGATGACCAGCGAGTGAATTAAGAGCTTTGTGGTGTCATTGGTTAGAAAGGGGCGTATTTTGAAGATGTTGTGGAGGTTGAGGCGGCAAAACTTGGACAGTGATTGGACGTGGGGCTTCGAGGAGAGTTCAGAGTCCAGGATTACTCCTAGAACCGTGGCATGTGGGAATGGGCTGATAGTTGTGCCATCTATTTTGACAGAGAGATAAGGGGAAGAGGCACGTTGGGAAGGAAAAATGAGAAGTTTGGTTTTGGATAGATTGAGTTTGAGGAAGCGGTGTGATATCCAAACTGATATATCTGATAGTAAATTATTGATACGTTAGGAGACTGAAGGAGTGAGTTGAGGGGCAGAAAAATAGATTTGCGTGTTGTCAGCATAGAGATGGTATTGGAAGTCGTGGAAGGCTATCAGTTGACACAGGGAGGAGGTGTAGATTGAAAATAGGAGGTCCAAGAACAGAACCTTGGGGAACCCCAACAGAGAAAGGGAGAGGAGAGGAGGAAGTAGAATTGTAAGTAACGCTAAAAGTGCAGTTTGATAAGTAGGTGGAGAACCAGCGAAGAGTACAGTCACAGAGACCAAAGACGTGGAGTTTATTTTTTTTTTGAGGAGGGGGCGGTCAATCGCATCAAAGGCAGCAGAGAGGTCCAGGAGTAGGAGTACAGAATAGCGTCCCTTAGTTTTGGCCATTCGTATATCGTTTGTTAGTTTTAGGAGAGCAGTTTCTGTGGAATGTTGAGGATGACATCCAGACTGAAGGAGATCAAGTAGGCTATTATCAGCAAGGTGGACACTCAGTTGGTTGTAGACTAGGAGTTTGGATAAAAAGAGGAGCAAGGAGATAGGACGTAGGTTGTTAAGATTGGATGGGTCCAGTGAGGGCTTTTTAAGTATGGGGCTGACTAATGCATGTTTTAAAGAGTTAGGAAAGATGCCAGAAGAGAGGGAGATATTGAAGAGATGTGGGTTAGAGAGTGTAGAATAGAGCCAGTTGGTGAACATAGCATTTGCGAGGGAACAGGATCCAGAGGGCAGGTGGTAAGATGGACATTAGAAAGTAATTTAGCAACCTCGTCTATAGTGGTGAGGTTGAAAGAGAGAAGTAATGATTGTACCTGTAGTCATGAGGTGTAAAGCATGGAGGGTATCTGAACAGTAGAGATCTCCTCGTGAATTGTATCAATCTTCTGTTTGAAGTGATTGGTGATCTCCTGGGGAGTAAGTGAGTTAGTGGGTGGAGGCAGTGGAGGACGAAGGAGAGAGTTGAAGGTAGAGAAGAATTGTTGGGGAGGGGATGATAAGTTTTTAATGAGAAGTTTTTAATGAGAGTGATGAAATAGGTCTGCTTGGCAGTGAGGAGGCTGGAATCATATTTTTAGAGGGCAGTCTTTCTGGCACTTAGTCTTACACCACAGGCGCTCGAGAGCATGGCTGTGTTTTTTTTAGTATCATCCGTTTGCCAGGGTTGAAGGGGACGGGGCCTGATTCTGTGTGTAGTGAGGGGGGCCAGTGTGTCCAGTGATGCTAGAAATTAAGTGTTGTAGAGAGAAGTGGCTAGGTCTTTGCAGGAAATGGGTGTGATTTTGTCATAGAGGTGGCCAGTCACAGAGAAGAGAAGAGAAGGGTTGAGATGGCAAAGGTTTCTACGAGTAACCGTTAGGCGTTTGGAGGGACAGGAGGCAGGGGAGAGGGAGAGAGTGAAATTAATAAGGTAGTGATCAGAGAGAGGGTAAGGATAGTTTGAGAGATTGTATGGAGTGCGTAGGTGGGAAAAGACAAGGTCAAGGGTATTGCCTTCAGAGCAGGGGCAGACTGACAACTCATGGGGCCCCGGGCAATAAAAGATTATGGGGCTCCTGGGCTTACAGATGGCCACCACGCCAGGAGGCAGTGCAGAGATGGGGCAGCTAAAATCTCTGGATTTTCACATCAAAACATGCCGGTTTCGGACATATCAGGGACAGAGGTAAAAAAAAAAAAAAACACAGATTTTTACTAGGGTTGTCCAGATACCGATACTAGTATCGGTATCGGGACCGATACCGAGTATTTGCGGGAGTACTTGTAATCGCGCAAATGGTCCCGATACCTAAATAGAATACTTTTTTTGTATTTATCAACATGTTCTGTGAAAATTCTTTGAGTTTTTTACTACTGCGTGACAAGCAAATACATTTTTTTTATTCATTTTTACTCATTTTTATTCTTTTATAATGTCTTGAGTTAGAGTTGTTCATAATTCTAAAGAAAATATCCTTAGTCTGTATTGTGGTTTGAAAACTGTCACATGACATTTAAAAAAAGTATCGGTATTCGGTATCGGCGAGTACATGAAAAAAAAGTATCGGTACTTGTACTCGGTCCTAAAAAAATGGTATCGGGACAACCCTAATTTTTACATACTGTCCCTGGTTTTACTGAGCCTGGCAACCCTGATGGGGCCCCCTAGTGGCATTGGGCCCCAGGGCAGTGCCCGAGTGACTCAATGGTCAGTCCGCCCCTGCTTCAGAGTGAGTAGAACCAAGTATCCATTGCTTCAGGTCAACGGAGGAGGTTAGACTGAGAAGTTTGGAAGTTGCAGGAGTGTTAGTAGGGATGTTAAAGTCCCCAAGAATGATTGGGATTTCGGAAGAGAGAAAGTAGGGTATGCAGGCAGAGAAGTCATCAAGAAAGAATGATACTGAACCGGGGGACCCGTAGATCACAGCTATCCTTAGAGAAACTGGGAAGAAGAGACGAATGCAGTGCGCCTCAAATGAGGAAAGTGCCAGAGAGGGAGGTGGGTGAAGTACTTGAAAGGTGCCATGTTGGGGCTAAAAGGATTCCAACACCAAGGAAAGAACCTTGGTATTCAGCTTTCAGATAAAGTTTACATGACTCCCCTGTTTTATTTTGAGTCTAAATGCTGGCAATGTTCCTCATTAGTGATGGGCTGAACACCCCCCAGTTCAGTTTGCACCCGAACATGGAGAAAGTTTGAACCCAAGCCATGAACCCTATTAAAGTCTATGGGACCCGTACTTGAAAAATAAAAAGCCCCCATTTTGAAGGCTTATATTCAAGTCATTGGCCATAAAAAGGGTATGGGGGCCCATGCATTGCCCTGGGGGACATGTATCAATGCTATATATATATTTTTTTAAAGATTGTTTTTAAAGGAGCAGTGATTTTGCCTGCTGACACGTGAATGAAAAATAAACCCAGCAATTCAGCGCCCAATTTAGCTCCCTGAAAATTGTGATGTTCGCCGAAACTGCGATGTTCGAACCAGACTTATACTTTTTATGAACTGCTCATCCAACACTATTCCTCATATAATTTTTTCATATAAAATTATTTTGCTTAATGAATGTGAAAATTCTAATTGATTTATCAAATTCAAAACAAAACATTAGGGCTGTTACTGATCAAAATTTTTGTGTTCGATTAATCGTTTTTTTTAATCGAATAATCGACTAATTTTGATTATTTAAAACACACATACAGATTCAAATACCTTTAGCTGATCTCCTTGCAGGCTGATTCCCAGGGCAGCTACCAACCACTGGAAAAAATGGATAGCAGGATACAAAAAACACACAAAGGCAGCGCTCCATGGGAATAGCATTAAAACTTTTGTAGTCTTCAAGTAGGTAACAAAATAAATATTGCACTGGAGATAAAAATCGATGTAGCTACATCAACTGTAAAAATGGTGCCAGTAATACCAAACGGTACCAAAAGCAGTCATAAAAACATGTAGCTAAGTATGATACTGGTATAACAATGTGTACAACGATACCACTGCTGAATCCAGATGAGGAGAGGTTAACATCAGTCTGTCGACATGTAGATGTCCCGTGAAGGGAACTATCACAACTCCCAGTGGATGATTGTAGAATCCCAGGTTAATAGAGGGAAGTGACAGAGGGAAGTGACAGAGGGAAGTGTAACAGCCCTTGCGTGTGGCAGATAGTAAGGTCCCACCGGCATGCAGATATGAAGGCACAGCAAAAGAGCCCTTCAGATGGACACGGCAAGCCCCGCCGGTGTCCGTGACCTCACCGGATCTCCGACGGAACTCCCTGAAGGCCCAGAAGCCGGCGGAGAGGTGAGTACCAATCAAAAGAATTTTTAATTGATCAAAAAGATTTTGATAGATCAAAAATAAAGATGAATTGATTAATTAAAAGTTAATTTGCACAGCCCTACAAAACATATCTGTAACATCCCTGCTATGCAACTACAGTAAAACAATTGGTTTTAAAACTATAGAGGTCTCTCAGGTCAACCACCAGTTCTCTCTCAGAGTAAACAGAGAGATTGGGGTTAATTCATCACAACGTCTAGTGGAGAACCAACTGAGAGACTGTAGAAGCTTATTCCCTCATAAGCAACTACCTGAGGGGTAAACAGGGTAGTATCTCAGATACAGACAAGGTATTACTGCCAATCTACAAACACAGACTATAGGTAGCAGGTAGTATATGGTACTTGCGGTTCTGCAGAGTGAAGTAGTAGCAGATGATGTAGGGGATATCTGGAAGTCCTAAGCAGGAGCAAGCTATCTGTGTATAGAAAGGATCTTCAGGTATCAAGATGACTGCAGGTGTCCTACAAGCAGGAATCAAAGATAAGTCCGGGTCACAAGCCGTGGTCAGGTGCTGGAGAAGACATGGGTATCCAAAATCCAAGCCAGGGTCAAGGGTTCAGGCAAGTAGCAGTCCAAAAACAAAGCCAAGGGTCAAAAGCCGGGATCAGTCAAGGAGCTGAAGATATAAGCAGGTAGCTTTAGCTCAGACAGGGAGATCAATACCAAAATGAACTGACACCTCCCTCATAGTGAGGCAGGGCTTTATATCCAAGTTAATTAGGCAACGTGCCTCAGCTGGACCAGGATAGAAGTGCAAATAGTAGGGAGATCAGGCAATCAGCACCTAGTTCAGCACCAGGCTTCAATGGATAGCAACATAATCTAAACTGAGAGATGGCTCAGAGGCAAGGTGCTGGGATAGCAATGAAGAGGTCCCGGGTTCAATTCCACCTGAGGCGCGACCACGCCTGGCTGTCTGTTTTGCACGATAGGGATCGTGACAATATCATAATTGGTCAAACTAGAATTAAACAAACAATTGTGCATATTTTACAATCTTATTTGTAAGTTTAATAAAGACATTATGATGTGGATCAAGTAAACTTTTATTTTCGTGTCCTGAATGAGAATTTTTTCACTTTTACAATTTTGATGGACACTTTATTAAACTCTAATTACTAAATATAATGCCCTTATCAGGAAATAGTACAGTAGAAAGCTAGCATTCATAAATTGCATTCCTTAGAAAGATAAAAAATTCACATAATCTCAATACTCTCATTCTCCGTCTCTCCAAACCTGAAACCTTACAGGTTGAGAATTCAGATACAGAATACTTTATTAATTTCAAGGGGAAATTATTAAACCACAGATACCATTATCTGGGGACTCTTCTCATTCATACAAGAACCCCCCCCCCCTTTCTAGAAACCATCAGTTCAGTTAGTAAAGTAGATAACTGTAAATTGATTTTCAATCTAAAATATTTTAATTCTGAGTGAGTACTATTATAGCGAGTAACCCAGGTGAGGCAAACGGCAACCCGAAAGCCCTGGAAAACATAGACAATGGAGATTTGAACTTCAGTTCTTATGAAGCAGCTCCAAGAACCTGTTGTGCTCTTTCTTTTGTGGGATTAAGGGAAAATATAGATCAACGGCCCTTAATCTTTACCGGGCTATATTGATGATGAGAGTATGAATGAATTAATGACTTGTATAGCTCAACGCATGCAAACTGAATCGCCTCTGGACGCTTTTTCCAGCCAGTGTCTGCTTGGCTGGTGCGGTCATTTTTACCCTGTAGGATCTTGACACGCTAGGGACACACAATCATACACACATATATACTGAGCCAATTTTGGATGAGATCCAATTTACCTACCAGCATGTCTTTGGAGTGTGGGAGGAAACCGGTGTACCCTGAGGAAACCCACGCAGACACAGGGAGAAAATATAAACTCCAGGCAGATGGTGTTGTGGTCAGGATTTGAACCAGTGACCCTTTTGCTGCTAGGCGAAAGTGCTACTCACTGCACCACTGTGCTGCCAATCTAAGTATATCTAAGAATACGCAAACCTTCCAGTGAATAGTATTGTTTTATGCTAAGAAGTCTATAACCTTCCACTTGAAGTATCCATCCTTACCTACCATTGCCTTCTGGCTTACCACCATTAACCATGCTATAGCGCTGTATAAGTTGACATATGAGGCCAGAGGGTGTCCAAAAAAAATTCTTAAAGGTTTGGGGCTCTTGGGTTGACTCCGAAAGCACCATACCACCTGCTCCTTGAATTTGGATTGATACCTTTGCCCGTTGAGTAGACCTGAGTGGGAAAATTGATAAATATGTTTCTATGAATATGCTCAATGTGTACCAGCTATCAGAGTTTTGTGAAATAATGTAACGGGCGATGTTCGCTCCATATCTGTGTTTGTTGAACTGTATGTTTTGTATGTAAAATCATTTTTTTATCCATGGTAACCAGACCCAGTAAGGTCTGAAAAGCATCAAGAAAATCCATTTTAATAAAAAACACTCAACCTGCCCACAATCAGTGTTGGTGTTCTGCCGAAAACCCCAACTCTCCAAAATCTCCAACGACGTCACTTCCGGTGACTCTCCAGCAGCAATAATTGGAGATTTTGACAAGTTAGCTGTTTTTACAGAACACTTAGGCCCTGTACACACGATCAGACCGGTCCGATGAGACTGGTCCGACGGACCGTTTTCATCAGACAACTCTGAACTTGTCTGATGGTCTGATGTGCGTACACACCATCGGACCAAAAATCCAATCAGACCAGAACGCGGTGACGTAGAACACAACGGCGTGATGAAAAAACGAAGTTCAATGCTTCCAAGCATGCGTCGACTTGATTCTGAGCATGCGGGGGTTTTTGGTCCGATGCTTTTGTGTACTAACCATCGAATTTTAAAGCAAGTTTTAAAGCAAGTTTTAAAACTTTGGTCCGACGGACAACGGTCTGATGGGCCGTACACACCATCGAATTTGTCCGATGAAACTGGTCTTCAGACAAGTTTTATCGGACCGGTCTGATCGCGTGTACGCGGCCTAAGGTACACAATATAATGAGTGGACATTGTTAGCCTGCCCACTAGTAACCTCCAAGTCTTCAACAACTTTTTTCCTCCTTACCTGGTGTTCTGTCCAAATACCCAACTCGTCTTGTACGCTGACGATGTTCTGTGAAAACAAGCAACTCGTTAAAATCTCCAATTATTGCTGCTGGAGACTCACCGGTAGTGACGTGGTTGGAGATTTTGGCAAGTTTAAGTTGTCGGCAGAACACCGAGTGTAGGGGATCTTTTCTGGAACAACCATTTGATGTGTGCCTAACATTGGAGAGCCTCTTAGTATTTTTGACTAATATTTTCAAATCTGATTTATTTTTGTATTCAATTTATGTTTTCAATGTTATCTTTGTTTTCTTTTTTCTTTTAATGAATAAAAAGTATCCACAGAGCTCCAGGATGTTCACCTTTAAGAAAACCATGTTACTCCTCTTCTTTCTTGGAATCGTCTCCTTATCTCTCTGTAAACAAGAGTAAGTATATATAAGACCAACTCCTGCAGTCCGGCTCCTCTCTCGAGTACACGCACCAAAATACACTTTAAAAAAATAAATAAAATAAAGTATAGACTTTTAAAACTTAAATCTGGGCAAACAGCTAAACATATTGGCCAGATTCACGTATGAGAAATGAATTTCTATGTCTGTTTATTCAGTTCTGGGATTTGCACAGCTTTGCCATATAGCACAGGTCTTTCATTTTAAAAACACATTTGTGTTTGTGGGACAGTAAGTGAGGGGGGAACTCTTTGACTGGGACAGCAATAAAAACCTGACAGAGTCGCTAACCCCTAGAAATACCGATACTTTTTTTTAATGTCATGCGACAGTGGCGTTTTTTTTTTTTTAATTAATTTTTTTTATTTTATTTTATTTTTTACAGTGGTGTTTTTTTTATTTTTTATATTTTTTAGAGGGGGGGGGTAGTGGATTGTCAGTGTGTTTTTTAATTTTTTATTACTATTTACATTTTATTTTTTTATTATTTTATTTATTTATTGCAATTTAATTTTTTTGGTTAATCAGCCCTGTTGGGGGGGCTTTGGTGAGATATCAAGGGTCTTAACAGACCTCTGACATCTCCCCTTTGTGACAGAGAAAGGTACTAGGGAAACAGATTCCCCAGCAGCCTCAGTTGCACTGAAAATGAATGGAGAGAAGACATAAAGACATAAACTGAAAGACATAAACTGAAACTGTAATCACAGTTTACGATGTTTCAGTTATGTGAATGGACAGAGTCATCGCTGACTCTGTCCATTCGGAACAGTAAGGAGCTGGGTTTACCGGCTCCTACCGCCGCTCTCCATCCTGACAGTTCCAGGGGGACACCGAGGAGAGAAGGAAACAGCGGGGCACACAGGGGAGAGAAGGAAACAGCGGGGGGACACAGGGGAGAGAAGGAAACAGCGGGGGACACGGAGGAGAGAAGAAAACATCGGGGGACATGGAGGAGAGAAGGAAACAGCGGGGGGCACGGGGGAGAGAAGGAAACAGCGGGGGGCACGGGGAAGAGAAGGAAACAGTGGGGGACACAGAGGAGAGAAGGAAACAGCGGGGGACACAGAGGAGAGAAGGAAACAGCGGGGGGCACGGGGGAGAGAAGGAAACAGTGGGGGGCACAGGAGAGAGGAGGAAACAGCGGGGGACACGGAGGAGAGAAGGAAACAGCAGCGGGGGACATGGAGGGAGAAGGAAACTGCGGGGGACACGGAGGAGAAGGAAAACACGGCGGGGGGGGCACAGAGGGAGAGATACTGCAGCAAAACGGAGGGGGGCTGGAGGAGGACACAGGACAAGTATCGGATGAAGCATCGGGAGCATTCGCCCGAGTACAAGTACTCGGGCAAATGCTTGGTATCGGTCCCGATACTAGTATCGGTATTGGGACAACCTTAGCTTACACCAATTAAAAACCCCAAATTCTGTATCTCAGAAAATGAGAATATGGTGAAAAAGTTCAATATTGCAGACTCATGGTGTCGCACTCTAATCAGCTAATTAACTCAAAACACCTGTAAAGGTTTCCTGAGCCTTTAAATGGTCTCTCAATTAGGTTCAGTAGGTTACACAGTCATCTGGGTTGCAGGCAGCTTTGGTGGCTTCCCTCCTGTGTCTCCTCCTCTGCGGCTTCCCCCCTGCTTCTACTCCTGGCCAATACGGTCGCTTCTCCTCTGGGCCAGTCGGGTCTTAAGACCTGATTGGCCTGGGAGGCGAAGCATGTAGACTAAAGTGAATAGTAATACACTATTGTCACACAACTGGGTGGGCCTTTTTTAAGCCAATTGGAGCCTCAGGCTCTAATCATGCGCTTAAAAAACAAACAAAAAAACATTGAACATTGAAATCCATGCATCCGGTGCCCTGCATGTAGATTGGGGGCCGGGCACACGGTTTAGGGAGGCTGCGCCTCTCACGTACCTAATGATATGGCCGCCTCTGGTTGGATATTCAATAAGGGATAATAAGGGAACAAGGTTGTGGTATCCCGCTGTGTGATATTCCTTTAGCATGTTTTTTTTTAACAGAAAGGTGTTTTTATTAACAAAACAGCATTACAAGATATGCAGTAGTCGACAATCAGGTTTACATAGAAACTATAACAGACAGAAATAAGCCTTCCCAGATACAAGTTCATAGCTCTTTCCCCCTGACATACCTCAACTGATAACTTCCAGGTGCAGTCCCAACTAGAGTAAGGTGACCAGATTTTTCAAATGAAATCTGGGGACATATTTATTTATTTTTTTACTAGTGATGGCGACAATCAAGAACTCTCTGCCTGTTACCGCCGCCGCCCGCCTCACAGCCTGTCAAGTCTTACTCTCCGGGCCCCGACTACTACTGGGTGGGGGAGCGGAGGAAGAACCCTTCCTCAGGGAAGGCAAGAAGATAAGCAGGCAGGCGGCTGGCCGGGACTTGAGCCAAGACAGAAGAACATGCGAGCGGAACTGAATGGGCATGGACCCCAAAACTTTTTTAATTCTGCACTTACTGTCTTTGAAATTGCCCCAGCCCCTGTTCAAATCCAATCCAGGGACAAAACCCGGGGACAGACTTGGTCCGGGGACAGTGTACTCTATTCAGGGACTGTCCCTGAAAACCGGGGATGTCTGGTCACCCTAAACTAGAGCCCTCCCTTGAGTACATTAGGGTAGGGTGACCAGACATCCCCAGTTTCAGGGGACAGTCCCCTGATTGAGGACACTGTCCCCGGACCAAGTCTGTCCCTGGTTTTGTCTCCAGATTGGATTTAATAGGGGGCAGGGGCAATTTTAAAGATAATCAGTGCAGAATTAAAATAAAAAAAATAGAATTACACCACCCCCCACCCCGCGCTCAGCCGTGCCTACTAGCATAGGGGGGTTGTATTTTTCCTATTATCTGTGCCCCTTTCTGATGATCATGTGCTGGTTGGAGCGGAGGGAATATTTCTTCAGTTTCGGGCGCATGCCCATTCAGCTTCACCCTCATGTTCTTCTGCCTTGGCTCAAATCCTGGCCAGCCACCTGCCTATCTCCTTGCCTTCCCTGGCGGAGTGATCTTCCTCCCTTCCCAGCCAGTAGTAGCCTGGGCCTGGAGAGTAAGACTTGAGAGGCTGTGAGGGGCCTGGAGAGTAAGACTTGAGAGACTGTGAGGCGGGCGGTGACGGGCAGAGAGTCGCTGATTGTTGCCATTACTAGTAAGGAAAAAAATACGTCCCCGGATTTCATTTTAAAAATCTGGTCACCTTACATTAGGGTAAACAACCGTCGCCCCCTTGTTAAATCCTCATGTCGTGCCGTAAAACTAACACCACATTCGGCAGAATCAGGCGGCGCCCAGGGCAGAGAGGGGAGGGGGCAACAGGGCCTCGGGCAGGGGGGAATCCATCTCTCTGTCCCCCACCCCCCGGTGCCCCAGTCATGCGCACCCACCCAAGCCGACCAGACCTTGTCGTATTTAGCAGGGCACTGCCTTCTCTCATACGTGAGTTTATAAAGGGGCAAGGCCAAGTCCACCGCCTTCCTCCAGGAACTAAGGGTGGGAGGTCCCACCGGCTTCCACCGTAGCATTATTTCCCTCCTAGCATAAAACAGCGAAAATGTAATACATAGCTTAGTATATCTGTCTCCCTCCACCTCACCCAAGTGGCTCAGAAGGAGCACCATGGGGTTCCTTTAGCATGTTAATGTGGTCATAGAATAATAGTCAATGAGTCCTAAAAATACACATTGTTGTTACCAGTGAAATGCAGTTTTTATGTAAAAATCAGTGTTGCTTTATTTAATAATAACTGTGTCTTCTTCCAGGAGAGAAGCCGATGAAGATGAAAATGGAGAGGAAGTTGCACAGAAAGAAGTAAAACGAGATACCCTTGATTCGCTGAGGGAAATGTGCGCGAACCCGAAGACGCGTCTTGTTCTAATATGTGACATTTTTAAAAAATAAATAAGACTGGAATTGGAAGTCATCTGATGTGGAATATCATTTGGCTAAATGCTAAATGTCTGATAAAAAAATAAAAATATCTCTTACACTGAGTTTTCTTCTTCATTATATTTTTATGATGATCCTATTGTAGTTGGGGGGAAATATAACTTTCCATGGAATGTAATCACTTCTCAGCTTTCAGTTGGATCCATCAGCCCCACCGATCCGGATAGATCCCCCACTTTATCCAATCAACATAAAATCATACAGAATAGATCAGCCAATGATTACTCTCAGGCCGGGATTACACCAGTACAGTGCCGCCTAGCGTGTGCAGTTCTGCGTGTTCTTCATGTGTTCCCGTGTGTCACCTGTAGGCCTGTGTTGCCCGTTCATTTCAATTTATTTCTATGGGCCACCATGAGAAACGCAGGGAAATAAGTTCCTAAAACTTTTTTTTTATTTGTGCCAAAATAACTGTACAGTGCTCTGGAATCATGTGGTTTGGCACGTGTGCTTTTAGATGTCTATAGAATTTATGGCACCCCACGCATTTTCTAAAAAGCAACGCGTAGCTGTGATTTTTGGGAAAACGTGTGATTTTGTGTACATTCCTGATAGGAATAGATGTGACCCAAGTCTTATACTTTCACTTTCTTTCTTCTAATATTTATAAAAAAAAAATCCATCCAGCAAACCGCCATTAGCAAGGCTCTCTGGAATTCATTGCAGCAATACCGGTATTGCTATTCCCGTATAAGATTATCTGTATAGGAGTAAACTGTTCCTCTATTTTCAAAGTGGCGCCACCTGCTGCCCATTCACCACTTAAGGATCGGGCCTTTTTTTGAGATTTGGTGTTTACAAGTTAAAATAATATTTTTTTTGCTAGAAAATTACTTAGAACCCCCATTATATATATATTTTTTCTAACACCCTAGAGCAGCCATTCTCGACCAGGGTTCCGTGGAACCCTAGGGTTCCTCCATAGGTTGCTAGGGGTTCCTTGAGCTGTGGCTGATTTACCTTCTGTTTGATGGTGCTTACGTAGTTCTGAGCCAATTCCACTTGGAGGAGCCAGTGGTATGACACCAATGATCTTCATAGTTCTCTGTAAGGAGGGTATTCTTACCACTACTGTAAAAAAGGGCATTCTTCTCACTGACCACCAAAGTAAGAGGCATTGTTCCCATTGACCCCCAATGAATGGGTTTTATCAGGGGTTTCCCGAGACCTGAAAATTATTTTTAGGGTTCCCCAGCGGTAAAAAGGTTGAGAAAGGCTGCCCTAGAGAATAAAATGGCAGTCGTTGCAATACTTTATGTCACACGGTATTTGTGCATCGGTCTTAAAAGCGCACTGTTTTTTTTTTTTTTTTTTTTATTAAAAAATAAGACAACAGTAAAGTTAGCCCAATTTTTTTTTTAGATTGTGAAAAATTATTTTATGTCGAGTAAATTAATACCCAACATGTCAGGCTTCAAAATTGTGCCCGCTCGTGGACTGGTCACAAACTTTTACCCTTAAAAATCTCCGAAGGCGACATTTAAACATTTCTACAGGTTACCAGTTTTGAGCTACAGAGGAGGCCTGGGGCTAGACTTATTGCTCTCACTCGATCACGGCGATACCTAACATGTGGTTTGAAAACCATTTTGATATTCTGGCGCTATACACGTATGCGTTCGCTTCTGTGCATGAGCTCGTCGGGACAGGCGCTTTAATTTTTTTTTTTTTTTCTTATTTTACTTTTTATTTTGACACTGGTGTCACTTTTATTCCTATTTCAAAGAATGTAAACATCCCTTGTAATAGAAAAAAGCATGACAGGACCTCTTAAATATGAGATCTGGGGTCATAAAGACCCACGATCTCATATTTACACTAAAATAAAAGAGAAAAAAATATGTTGAAAAAAAAATCAGAAAAGCTCCTTTTTTTTATTTTATTCTTTTTATTGAAATATTTGCAACAAGACATACAAACATAGAAAAGGGAGAGTACCATGGCACAACACCAGGTCTCCCACGACCAACATGGTCGTAACATGTAAACATCCCATCCAACCCCAAAACCACCCCCTCCCTCCCTTAACCCCAAAACTCAGTCCACCACCACTCTGGGCAATAGCACCGACAAAAGAGAGTCAGGTACCCAGAGTACGTTAATCCAAATAAGCAATGGCGAGTATATAACATCCAACTCAAGCTAGCCACATTCCCTAGCGGGCATCTCATCCCCATCAAGGGGACAGTCAGTGAAGGATCAAGTACAACCCCCCTACCACTATGGCATAGCTAATTTCCTCCTTTTCATACGCTTAGAAAACACATCATAGATCCAGCCTATCAGGTTGCCTCCCGGGAACTTGACTGGCCAGCACAGTCCTGAAGTCCTAAACTCAACTCAAGCCGACAGAACACCTTTGGGATTAGTTGAAGCAGAGACTAGGAACCAGGCCTTCTCGTCCACATTAGTGCCTGACCTCACAAATGTGTTTCTGAAAGAACGGTCAAACATTCCCATAGACACACTCCTAAATCTTGTGGACAGTCTTCCCAGAAAAGTTGACGCTAACGCTGTTAAATGTATTGTTTTTGAAAATGCTTAATAAATACATTCAACTATATATCTATTTTACACAAACACACATACAGAGGGAGAGGGGGAGAGAGAGAAGGAGAGGGGAGAATGAGAGAGAGAGAGAAGAGGGGGTAAGAAGAGAGAGGGGGGTAAGAGAGAGAGCGAGAGGAGAGAGAAAGGGGTGAGAAAGAGGGTGAGGAGAGAGAGAGTGGATGAGAGAGGAGAGATAAAGAGGAAATGGAGGGTGTGGGGGAGAGAAAGAGAGAAGGGGCTAGAGAGAGAGAGGAGAATAGAGTGGGGGGGATGAGGGAGAGAGAGAGAGAGGAGGGAGGTGAGAGAGGATGAGAGAGAGGGGGGTGAAAGAGAGGGAGGAGAGTGTAGGGAAGAGAGAGAGAGTGATGAGAGAGGGATAGAGAAAGAGAAGAGGGGGAGGGGGAGATGAGAGATGAGGGGAGAGATATAAGAGAGGGTAAGAGATAGATAGTGAGAGGGTGAGAGAGAGGAGAGATGAGAGAGAGAGAGGGGAGGTGATGGGGTGAGAGAGAGAAGGGGGTGAGAGAGGGGGGGATGAGAGTGAGAGAGAGAGGAGAGGGGGTGAGAGGGTGAGTGAGAGAGAGATGAGTGAGAGAGAGAGGGGTGAAGTGAGAGAGAGAGAGATATAAGTGAGAGAGAGGGAGTGAGAGAGAGGGGGGAAGGGAGTGAAGAGAGAGAGAGATGAGAGGAGGGAATGAGAGGGGGGAGAGAGAGAGGGAGTGGGGAGAGAGGAGTGAAGGGTTGAGAGAGAGGGGGGGAAGAGAGTGAGAGGGGGGGGAGAGAGAGGGGGGGGAGAAGAGAAGAGAAGGAGGGGGGAGAGAGGGGGGAGAATAGAGAGGGGGGGATGAAGGGGGAGAGAGAGAGAGAGGGGGATGATGAGAGGGGGTGAAAGACAGAGCATGGGATGAGAGAGAGGTAGATATAGAGAGGTTATGAGAGAAGAGAGAGATAGAGTGAGGGGGTGAGAGAGAGAGGGGTGAGAGAGAAGAGAGGGGGGAGAGAGAGAGGAGGATGAGAGAGGGGGGTGAGAGAGAAGGGGAGAAGGGGGGGGTGAGATAAGAGAGGGGGGGTAGAGATAGGGTTGAGAGGCGGAGGGGGGAAAGAGAGAGGGGGGGGAAGAGAGAGAGGGGGGCGAGAGAGCGGGGTGAAAGATAGAGAGTGGGGGTGAGAGAGAGGGGGGCGAGAGAGAGGGGGTGAAAGAGAGGGAGAAGGGTGTAAGAGAGACGAGAGAGAGGGACAGGGAAGTGAAGGGGGATGAGAGGAGGAGGATGAAGAGGGGTGCAGAGAGAGGAGAGCAAGATGTAGGGGGGGGGTGAGAGAGAGAGAGAGAGAGAGAGAGAGAGAGGGGCAAGGGCAGAGAGTGAGAGAGGGAGGTGAAGGGGGTGAGAGAGAGAAGGGGTGAGAGAGAGGGGGATGAGAGTGAGAGAGAGAGAAGGGGGTGAGAGTGATAGGGAGAGATAAAGAGAGGGGGTGAAAGAGAGTGAGAGAAGGGAGTGAGAGAGAGAGGGGTTAAGAGAGTGAAGGGTAAGAGAGAGAATGAGAGGGGGAGGTGAGAGAAGGGTTGAGAGAGAGAGGGTGGAGATAGAGAGAGTGAGGGGGTGAGAGAGGGGGATGAGAGAGGGGGTGAGAGAAAGAGAGAAGGGGGCGAGCGAGATAGAGAGTGGGGGTAAAGGGGGTGGTGAGAGGGGAGAAAGAGAGAGAGGGGATGAGAGAGCAGGGTGAAAGACAGAGCATGGGATAAGAGAGAGGTAGATATAGAGAGGGGTTGAGAGAGAGAAGGTGGAGATATAGAGTGAGGGGGTGAGAGAGAGAGGGGGCAAGAGTGAGAGAGGGGGATGTGAGAGGGGGGATGATGAGAGAGGGGGTGAGAGAAAGAGAGAAGGGGGCGAGATAGAGAGTGGGGGTAAAAGGGGGTGAGAGGGAGAGAAAGAGAGAGAGAGGGGATGATGAGAGCGCGGGGTGAAAGATAGAGAGTGGGGGTGAGAGAGAGGGGGGCGAGAGAGGGAGAGTTGAGAGGTGGATGAGAGAGGAGGGTGAGAGAGAGAAGGGGTGAGAGAGATGGGGGGAGAGAGAGAGAGAAGGGGGTGAGAGAGAGGAGGACACAATTGTGTAAGGATACTCTAATGGGGACGCAGATGTATGGGGAGACTCTGATGGGGGCACAGATGTATGGGGAGACTCTCATGGGGACA
Source organism: Rana kukunoris (assembly GCA_029574335.1). Classification (NCBI taxonomy): domain Eukaryota; kingdom Metazoa; phylum Chordata; class Amphibia; order Anura; family Ranidae; genus Rana; species Rana kukunoris. Next base: position 96,464,155 of record CM056055.1, on the reverse strand, counting down.
CGACACAGATGTATGGGGGAGACTCTCATGGGGACACAGATGTATGGGGGAGACTCTCATGGGGACACAGATGCAGTGTTGCTCATCTTACTTTAAAAAGGTAATAGTTACAGTTACAAATTACTTCCCTGAAAAAGTAACTGCTTTAGTGACTCAGTTACTACATTGAAAAGTAATTAGTTACTCAGCAAAGTAACTGTGACTTCTTTTTTAATATTCTACAATGCAATAACGTTAGTTACTAACTAAGATGCGGCAGGGCCGTCTTACTGAGGGGCACACCTGGGCACAGCCTGGGGGCCCCACGTTCGCCTGGGGCCCAATCATGACCAGACATTTCAAGCAGCACCTGACTCTCTCCCTCCAGCGCGGCTTTGACTCTCAGGTGTTTCCTGTAATCCGCCGCTCTCTGCGCTGATACGATGCAGACATCGGGAAGGTGGCCGCAGTGAGGAGTAGCAGGGCCGTCTTACAGAACGGGCACCGCCTACCCCCCGCTCCCAGAACTTGGATTCCTCCATCCTGAGCCTCCTCTGCCTCTCAGACCCCTCTCCTGAGCCTCCTCAGCCTCTCAGACCCCCGTCCTCTGCCTCTCAGACCCCCATTCTGAGCCTTCTCTGCCTCTCAGACCCCCCCTCCTGAGCCTCCTCTGCCTCTCAGACCCCCTCCTGAGCCCCCTCTGCCTCTCAGACCCTCCTCCTGAGCCTCCAGACCCTATCCCGAGCCTCCTCTGCCTCCCAGACCCCCCTCCTCTGCCTCTCAGACCCCACTCCTGAGCCTCCTCTGCCTCTTAGACCCCCCTCCTCTGCCTCTCAGACCCCCCTCCTCTGCCTCCTCTGCCTCTCAGACCCCTCCTCTGCCTCTCAGACCCCCCTCCTCTGCCTCCTTTGCCTCTCAGTTCTCCCTCCTCTGCCTCTCAGACCCCCCTCCCCTGCCTCCTCTGCCTCTCAGACCCCCCTACTCTGCCTCTCAGACCCCCCTCCTCTGCCTCTCAGACCCCTCTTCTCAGACCCCTCTCCTCTGCCTCTCAGACAGGGGATGGATGGAAAGTGACACACTGAATCTGGTGGCAGGGGACAGGTGGCAAGTGACACGCTGAATCTGGTGGCAGGGGACGGGTGCCAATTGATACGCTGAATCTGAAGACAGGTGACGATGGCAAGTGACATGCTGAATCTGGTGGCAGGTGATAGTGCCAATTGACACGCTGTAAAGTAGACATGTGCAGACTGAAATATTTTGTTTCGTAATTTCGTTTTCGTCCGGAATATACATTTATTTCGTTACTCCTGAAAATCGTTTTGATTTATTTCGTTTTCGTCGGGAAAGTTTTCGTCCGAAAACGACGATTTTCCATGCTTTGTCGAATTTTCGTCGTTCAATTCGACAAAGCATCGAAAATCGTCGTTCTGAATACAGTGGATAGGTAGAAATTGAACAACGAAAATTCGTCGATTTTCGATGCTTTGTCGAATTTTCGCCATTCAATTCCTACCTATTCACTGTATCAGAACGATGATTTTCGATGCTTTGTCGAATTGACGACGAAAATTCGACAAAGCATCGAAAATCGTCGGATCTGAACGAAAACGAAAATAAAAGGATTTTTAATAACAGCTTACCTGTGTAAAATCCTTTTCTTGAAGTACATCACGGGACACAGAGCGCATAGCCATTACATATGGGTTATATGGGTACCTTCAGGTGTGGACACTGGTGTAATCAACTTCACAGGAAGTTCCTCCCTATATAACCCCCTCCCACTGAGAGTGCTTCAGTTTTGTAGCAAGCAATTTCTCCGAGGTTTAACAATGTTCCCCAAAAGAGGGGTGGGAGCTCTGTGTCCCGTGATGTACTTCAAGAAAAGGATTTTACAGGTAAGCTGTTATTAAAAATCCTTTTTTCTTTATCGTACATCACGGGACACAGAGCGCATAGCCATTACATATGGGATGTCCCAAAGCAATGCTCCATGAAGGGAGGGAGACCGTAAGGCCAAAAATAGCCAAACAAAAAACATTATCAGGAGGTAAAATAGCTCCACCAACAGAAAAAAAGGGGGCGTGACCCGGGCCAAAGGATTCTATACTGCTGCCCGTAGGACCGCCTGCCCAAATGCTGCGTCCGTAGCCTTTGTGACGTCCAACTTATAAAATTTAGTAAAACGTATGTACGGAAGACAGGTTGCCGCTTTGCAAACCTGTGCCATAGAGATCTGATGGTTTGCCGCCCAAGAGGCACTCATGGCCCTCGTAGAATGGGCTTTAACTGATAAGGGAGGTGGAACGTGCTTCAGACCATAGGCCTGAAAAATCAGCTGCTTAATCCACCTAGCCAAGGAAGACTTGGCAGCCGGCTGACCCTTCTTGGGGCCATCCGGAAGAACGAAAAGCACATCTGTTTTCCGAATCTTCTCTGTAGCCTTGAGATAAACCCTCATGGCTCGGACCCCGTCAAAGTATGAAGCAGTCTTTCCTCTCTGGACTGGGGAGTAGGAAAGAAGGAAGGTAGGACTAGGTCCTGATTCAAGTGAAAACTGGATATGACCTTAGGAAGGAAAGAAGGTTGAGGCCGCAGAACCACTCTGTCCTTATGCAGAATCAGGTACGGTTCCCTGCAAGACAAGGCTGCCAGCTCGGAGACCCTTCTGGCCGAAGCCATAGCCACCAAGAAAACCAACTTTCGGGTTAGCAGCACAAGAGGGATTTCTGTCAGAGGTTCAAACGGCTGCCTTTGTAAAGCTGACAAGACCAGATTTAAATTCCAGGGGCAGAGGGGAGCTCTAATAGGGGGATTCACATGCAAGACCCCCTGCAAGAAGGTTTTCACAAGCGAATGCATGGCCAAAGGCCTTTGAAACCATATCGATAAGGCAGACACCTGCCCCTTTAGAGTACTAAGAGCCAACCCCTTGTCAACGCCAACCTGGAGGAATCGCAAGATCCTGTCAATAAAAAACTTGCGAGGATGCCCTCCTTGAGACTCGCACCACTCCACATAGGTCCTCCAGACTCTGTAATAGATATTTCTAGAGACTGGCTTTCTAGCCTGAATTAACGTAGATATGACCTGGGCTGAGAGGCCTCTGCCCTTAAGAATTAGGGATTCAGCCGCCAAGCCATCAAATTTAGCTGCTGTGAAGCAGGGTGGTAGATCGGACCCTGAGACAGCAGATCTGGGCGCAGGGGGAGTGGCCACGGTGCCCCTGACATCTGACATGAGATGACGTCTCACGATGAGTGCGTCCAAGCCCTTCTGGGCCAGGCTGGGGCCCCCAGGATCACCGGCCTGCGCTCCACCCTGATCCTTCGATAGAAGGCGGGGAATCATCTGTAGTGGAGGGAACGCATATACAGGAGAGAAAACTGGTGCCAGGGGCAAACCAACGCATCGGTCCCGTAGGCCGGGGGTCCAGGGGTCCGGCATCTTTGGAGTCGTTGTCGCAACTTGTTTGTCCAAGCTTGTTCCAATCATGTCCACACATCGGAACTCCGAATCTTGGCAAATCTCTTGGAATACCTGGGGGTGAAGAGACCACCTCTCCCGGAGTAACTGTTGACGACTCAAAAAATCTGCTTGAGAATTGTCTATCCCTGGGATGAACACTGCTGAGATGCAGGGTAACATGGGCTTTGGCCCATGAGAAAATCAGGTTTACTTCCTTTGAGCCGCTAGGCTCCTTGTGCCCCCCTGGTGGTTTTGTATGCCACCCGCCGTGGCATTGTCGGACTGTAATCCCTACTGGCAGACCTGCAGGGGACGGAGCCCAGGCGCTGGACCTAGGGACACCCGAGCAGCTCTGATGACTAGGTGACATTGATTGAGGAAGCACTGTCCTCTGCTGGCTGACCACCCTAAGCTGCTGCTCCCCCAAATTATTAGTGGCCCCATCTGTTAGGCTGGGCACGTGGTGGGGCATTTTAAGGTGCCCCTTTGGACAATTTTTGAGGGACACACCAGGACCAGCACGTGTGCGCCTGCGCCTGACCCTGGGGAAAGACCTAATGGACGGTCTAATGCCTGTATGGACCTGTTCCAAGCAGAGAGAATAGCTGCCTGGAGAACTCTGGTATGGATCTGGGCATAGGGCACTGCTTCGAAGGCGGCTACCATCTTTCCCAGCAGTCGCATGCATAGGCGAATAGTCGGCCCTCTTTTTGCCTAGGACTATTTGAATTGTTTGAGTCAATGACCTGATCTTTTCTTGAGGTAAAAATATCCTCTGGCATTCTGTATCTAACCGAAGGCCTAGATATTCCAACTGTCTTGTGGGTTGCAACCTCCTGATTTTCCTTGGTTCACAACCCACCCGAATTCTTGTAGATGCCGAAAGTGTGCGGAATACTGCATGATTAGGTTGGAAGCTGATCTGTCGATAACCAGGAGATCGTCCAGGTATGCCAGGACCAAAATGCCTTCTGTCTTCTTAGGACGGCTAGCACCGGGGCTAACACCTTTGTGAATACCCGCGGAGCTGTTGCCAACCCGAAAGGGAGGGCTACGAACTGGAAATGACTTTGATCTATCATAAAACGAAGAGAAACTTGTGATGTGCTGGGTAGATCGGCACATGCAGATATGCATCCTTTATGTCTATAGAGATGCTAGAAAGTCGCCTTGATGCAGGCTGGCTGTCACTGAACGTATGGAATCCATACGAAAGGTCTGAATCTTTAGAAAGCGATTTAGGCGTTTGAGGTCTAGGATAGGCCTGACGTCGCCATTGGGTTTTGGTATAATAAAAGGTTGGAGTAGAATCCCAGACCCCCTTTCTTGGGTTGGTATACTTCTACAATTACTCCTTGGAGCAAGAGGCGATCCAACGCCTTTACGAGAGGGCCCCTCTTTAACGGGTCGCTTGGAAGACTTGACCCCTGAAAATGAGGAGGGGGGGATTTCTCGAAACTCTAGTTTGTAGCCTGTGGCTACCACAGACCGAACCCAAGAGTCGGGATTCTGGCCTTCCAGACTTCGGGAGAAAAACTGAAGTCTTCCCCCCCACCCAAGAGAGTGGGGGCGCCCCTTCATGAATCTGACTTGATGACTGGTTTAGCCGGCTTGCGAGACCAGGGCCTCTTGTTTGCCGCGGCTTGTCCCTGTGGGCGGCTATTAACTGCTGAACGCCCGGGAGGCCGTCGATACTGACGGGAAGTCGAAGGGGCCGAGCCTGCAAAAGGCCTGTCGTTTTAAACGCGGGCCCACGCGGTCTTTTCTGACCGGTAAGGAAGAACTTTTACCATTGATATGGTTTGGATATATTTATCTAGTCTGACTTCATCCGAATAGTCTTCCCCATGAAAGGGAAACCCTGCTAAAAGCTTTTTTGCAGGGTGCCTCTGCTGAAGTTTCTTCAGCCACAAAAGACGACGCATGTGAACACCACCAGCGAGAGATATAACGGGATGCCTGTTGGATGGAAGTCCTTAATAGCATCTACTGCAAAGCAGAGAGCCCTAGGGAAATCTGCTAATTCACGAGTTTGCTGAGCCCGGCATGTCCTTTAATATCTGTTTTGCCTGATCCTTTAAGGCCTGACAAACGCCAATGGCTGCCACCGCTGGCTGAACCATGGCACCTACTGTGGTGAAAGAAGCCTTCAGTATAGGGTCTCTAATTTTTTGTCGACCGGATCCTTGAACATTGGACATTTTCAACCGGACAGGTCAGGGATTTATTCACGCAGGAAATGGCCCGCGTCCACTGTGGGGAGTGCCCATTTCTTTAAAAATTCCTCTTCCATAGGATAGAGAATAGAGAACCTCTTAGGAGGGATAAAGATCCTATCAGGTCGAGCCCAATCTGGTAAATCACGCTCCGCAGAAGGGGGTGAATTGAATCGGAAAAGACACACAAGTTAATGGAGCCTTTAAAGAACCCAATGAGGATACCACAGGGGCTACTAGTTCTGGCACTGGAAGTTTAAAAGCAGTGCGAACCATATCGGTCAAAGACTGGATCCACAGGCTCTCCGCTTGAGAGGCCGAAAAATATTCATCTACAGTGGAACCCTCCATGTCTGAACCGTCGGGACTTGGGTCTGCTTGATCCCCTTGTGGGTCCCGTTCCTCCGAAGAGGAGACCTCCGCATCTGAAAACACCAAACTAGGTGAGGGGGATCTAGCCCGTTTGCTACTTGGCAAAGGGCGGGCAAACAAAGCAGTTAACTTTTTCTCTAGCCAACCACCCAGGTGGTCGCTAGCATTTCTTCCGTTACGTAAACGGGAATGGGTGGATCGGGGCCGCCTCTGCCCCCAGCACCCCAATGGCTCTTGTACTATGCTACTCGGTGGTCTAACTGGTGAGGGTGGGGCATTAAAGCCTGGCCAAATCCTCTGACCCCGATGGAGACCCCTTTTGTTTCTTGGCACCTTTTGCAGCCTTGGCTGTTCCTGATCCCTTTGGAGCCATTGCACAAACCTTGAGTCACCCCTATAGCCAACACCTGACTGTTGTAGCTAGGAGTAATATATATGAGAACATGCTGAGGAAAATGAAAAATTTTGTATATATATATATATATATTTTTTTTTTTTTTTTTTTACCCGCCTGGGAGGTGGCAATACTGAGGAAAACCTGTGAGTATTGCAACCCAATGCCCGTTAGCCGGAGTCCAAGGTTGACTCAGATACTGCTGGATCTAAGGCTGAGTCCCTTTAAGCAAAAAAAAAAAACTTTTTTTTTTTTTGGTCAATAGTGGAACTAAGTCCTAGACCTGAAGATCCACAAACCGCCACTGGGTGTCACTGTGGCCAAAAGACCCAGCTGCACGCTCTGTGTCCTTCTTCCTCTGCTTCCAGGAAGGGAAAGACCAGCCAGAGAGAAATGTTTTACTTTTACTGACCCTGACGCTGCTGGCCCGCCCCCCCAACGCACGCCGACGCTATAAAGGGCGGCGGCGTGCACGCGCCCACGCCCCCCCCCCCCCCGCGCTGAAACAACATGGAGGAAGCAAGAGAGCAGAGGAAAAGCATGGACCAAGAGCGCACAGCAGCACCAACCAGACACCAGGTAAGCACCCAATCCTTACTGTAGTGCACACAGAGAGGAAGCTGTCCCCATAGGCTTCCTAAGAAACAGGGGTTTTCACCAGCAATTCCCTCTTTATAGTACGTGGGGCTGCAGTATCAATGCTAAAGGGCAGGCAGAACCTGGGGTGAGTAGCAAATATATATCTTAAACAAGTATACATATATTCTACATGTTTTCTGGGTAAACATTAGTACATCCCAATCCTGCCTAAAAAGACATAGTGGAGAAGTGGCTGTGCACAAGAATACCATTAGCCAACCCAGAACCCCCAGGGGGATTACCTATACTGTCAGAAACAAGTCCACAAGTTCCCTCTTACCTGCTCCACGCCGCAGGGTTTGCAAACTGCAAGATTCCCAATCTTCTCCCCACTCCGTGGGTAATGTCTCGGACCTTCAGGACCGGGTCCTGTGTTTAAGGAACCCACACCCCAGGACCATATAGCATCCTGGCATCAGTTGACCTTTAGTCCTGGAGAACCAAGGCACTGGAGCCCAGAATCCAGCCCTCCAAAGAGAGGCATTATAGGCACACACCCCACGCCGGCAGGGCCCGGGTACCGTACTCCTTGGCTATGAAGCACATCGGACGGAGCCTTCTAGCTAACCTTGGTCCCGAGACCTCCGAGGGACAGCTAGACGTGACCAACACCTAAGACACTGGCGAAAAAACAAAGCACTCTCAGTGGAAGGGGGTTATATAGGGAGGAACTTCCTGTGAAGTTGATAACACCAGTGTCCACACCTGAAGTACCCATATAACCCATATGTAATGGCTAAGCGCTCTGTGTCCCGTGATGTACGAAAAGAAAAAGCATTTTTAATGTCGCTTTTTCGGTTTTCGTTTCTTGTGCTTTCGTTTTCGTTCATTAAACCGATAACGAAAATACCTGCCTTTTTATGTTATGCACCATGTCTACTGTAAAGTAGGTATAATAAATTGGGGCTTGTAGGGGCCCCAAAGCATTACTTTGCCAGGGGCCCATGATGCTATTAAGATGGCCCTGAGATGCGGTGGTGTGACAGAAAAAGTCAAATGGTTCTATAGTTGCCGCTGTCAGAGTTGGGAGATCCTTTTTTGTGTGAGAAAGAAATAGTCAAGGCGTGAGTATCTGTTGTGGGGAGCAGAAAATGTATTTTTCTTTCAGGTGGAGGGTACACCAGGTGTCATGGAGTAGTAAGTCTGATTTGTCTAATTGCCCTATATGATAGATGAGATTTACCTGAGGAGGCGTCTAGAAGGTGTCTATTGGTACATTAAAGTCTCCCCCCTAAGATATTGTTTATTTGAAGTGTACAAAATGTACACTTCGTTCACTGCAAGGTCCCGCAGCGCCACGCAATTCTGCATTTAAGTGCAGCGCTAGGCTGCATTGCAGAATGAATGGGACACATAAGAAAAAAATTGTTTCCTGGGGTCCATGTGGTAACAGACATTTTACCATGCAGTAAAATGTCTGTCACCACACAGTGTGAGTTGGCCCAGAAAAAAAGACAGCAGCTACAAATTCTGTAGCTGCTGACGTCTACTAAACAGACACACATCAGTCCAGTGCTGTCTTCACCCAGGCTGGTTCTTTCATGTCTTCGGATCCCTGGTGCCATCATCTTGACTGTATGAGGCGGCTGTAACTTCCTGCGGTCTACACATCTCCGACGGCCAGGTTAGAGCGAGTGGCATGATATCAGACTCGTTTTCTATTATTATTGGACGAGGCAGGGTTGCCCGCTGTCACCCCTTCTCTTTGCGCTCTATCTAGAACCCTTCTTGGGACACATGCGGCTTAACCCAAACATCACAGGGATTCGTTTGGTTCCTCCCAACATAAGGTTTTGGCGTATGTGGACGACCTGCTTTTCTCCCTCACCAACTCACTGGTGTCCTCTAATGCGAGAATTTGAGACGTTTTAGCATTCTACAAATTTAAAAATGAACTTTGCCAAATCAGAAGCCATGGGAGTAGGACTAACACCACCACTACTAAACCACCTCCAGTCCAGTTTCACACTGAAGTGGACAACCACAGTGCAAAAATACCTGGGTACACACATACCCCCGACGTTCTCGAAATTGTTTGAACTTAATTTCCCTCCACTATTAAAATCGATTAAGTTATTGTTAGCTAAATGGAACACGGGCCTGCATTCCTGGCTGGGCCAATGCAATATCTTAAAGTTGATGATTCTCCCAAAGCTTCTCTACCTGATGCAAGCCCTACCCATCCATATACCGACATCATACTTTAGACAGGTGCAGTCAGTATTCACAGACTTTGTCTGGGCTAAGAAAGACCCCGCCTGGCACAAACAAACTGCTTGTCCTTCTGAAGCTACAGGGTGGCCTGGCACTACCTGATGTGCGGGCCTACTACCATGCGGTCCATCTCGGGAGACTGATAGATTGGTGCGGTCACCGAGATACCAAACTCTGGACACAGATTGAACAAGCCCAAAGTACGTTCCCCTTAGGGGGACCCATGGTGCTTTCAATCACTCCCGACAGACCTTAAACCCACCCTCTTATAGGGACCCTCCTCACGACTCTGTTCCCGACTTCTGTCCCAGTCGTCACTGTCAACGCCAAATTCAACCCCTATACCCCATACTGGGGAACCCCCAGTTTTCTTGCCTCCACCAGGCCTCACATTTTCAGTGCGAGAGGACGCTGGAAAACAATTTCGGAGCTCTCCTTTCCTCTGGGCCCGTTTCGCCTGGACTTCCTGAGAGCGCGACAGTTAAGCCATTTCCTCAACTCGAGGAAGCCCCTGATGATAGTGGCCAACCACTCACAACGCTGGAGGACCTCTCTGTCTCCACAGGGACTCTAAGGCATACGTTCTCACTGGCCAACGACCTACTGATCTCGCCACCACCTGACTTTGTGCCCCCGGGTATACTGAACTGGGAAAAGGAAATAGGCCGCCAATTTAACCCCACTAAGAGGCAACACATTCTTCGATACACGCATAAGTCCTCAATATGCGCCAAAATTCAAGAGACCAATTATAAACTGGCGTCCCGGTGGTACAGGACCCCGGTGCTGTTGCACAAGTTCTACCGAATGACGCCAGATCCTTGCTGGCGCCGTTTGGAGGATAAGGGTACGTTGCTTCATGTCTGGTCTTGCCCCAGACTGATGTACTTTTGGCGAGTAATAAGGGAGACAATGCAAAAATTCATGGACCGTGCTACCCCGAATGACCCAGCCTTCTTCCTTCTTCATGCATCTTCCATTCCTGACAGGGTATACAAAAAATCTGTGATCCGCCACTTGCTAGACGCAACCAAGGCCTGCATCCCTTTCTCTGGAAGTCACCACACCCACTGACTGTTGCCATGTGGCTCCGGAAAGTCAAAACTATACAGCGCATGGAAGACCTTATCCTTCCAGAGCAAAAGAGACAGGAGACATACACCAACACCTGGCAACTGTGGAATGTTTTTATTTTCTCCACAGAGGGCCAGGCTTTACGGGGGGACACAGACGACACAGCTACCAGTTGACAGTAAAGATATGCTCTCTCAATCGGTCCTGTAATTCGACTTGGCATCCTGGAGGCCACTTCGGATCCGCTACCTTGGTACTCCATGCCTGTGGATACTTTTACTCTTTTACTTTTTCTTTTACTTGTAGCTTTACTTTTTCTTTGTCCTGCTTTTACCCTCACCACACTACACTCCACCCCTCCCCCTCTTTCCCCTCTTCCTCCTCCATTTTTAGTTTATCCCCACTTGTTCCCCGTTTTAGGTCCTGAACCCCAGGTATATCTTGCCTGGATGTATCTATCCCACTGAGAAAACTGAAAATACGGAGCAGTGTCATGGGGCGGCAGCCATATGCCGCACCATTATGATGACACAGTCCGGGTCCTCCCCAGTTGGGAGAGCTGTGGGTGGCCTCTTATATTTTATGGGGACTTTACATTAGGGCCAACTTCAGGAAACACGTGAGCCACACTTGGGAAACACTAGGTTGCGATGGTTTTATACCATGTATACATGCTTCTGTCTGTAGTAACGTCCCAGAGATACTGGGATTTTTTGACAGGTCGTGATTCTGTATATATACAAATGTATCTTTACTCTGTTCATTGTTTACTACCTTGTATTGTTGCAGCCTTTGTGGGTTTCTGTTTCTGTTCTGATCTGATATAAATAAAAAGATTTAAATAAAGAGTAGCAATTTGGTCTATTTTGTGCTTACAAAACAAACTGTTTTGTCTGAGCCATTTGAAAAACTGATCTACAGGAAAAGAGCTACAGAAATCATTTGGCAACATATTCATTTCATTTATTCTCTACACAGTATTCAGTTCTAGGTCATAGTAGTAGAGACTCATGACTGATGGTATCATGTATAAATGCGCACAGCATGGAGGGAAGAGCTTACCTTCCTGTGAAGAGGTTAATCAAACAGTGAGCTAAGCAGGCAATGAAACCTGCTTATGATTCCCAGGACCCAGAATAAGGTTTCCTTTAGATTTCGAGATTCGGGGAAGTGACGAGGAATCTTTGGGGGAAGCGGTAACGCCGCCCAAGTAATGGGAACAGCGTTACCATGAGGGGAAGAGTAATCAGTTAGATTACTCGTTACCCTCAAAAGTAACTGCGTTAAAGCGGATCTCCGCCGAAAAATCGATTTTTTCAATATGCGCTCTTTAAATTACAAATAGCAATGTTGTGCTACACTCACTTGTTTTGTTGTCAACCACCGCTCCGCTGCTTTATAGTGCCAAATAACGAGTTATATTCTCCCGGTCACCCCGTTGCCATCTTGGCTTTGGGCAGGAAGAGGAACCCAGCATGTCATTTCCTGTTCTCGATGTCTCGGCTGATACAGCTAAATATTATAATTAGGGAGCTCCTAGAAAGGCTCCCAGCATGCAGAGCGAGATACAGGAAGGATAAAAAAAACAGAGGAATACCCGACCAGCTACTAAACTGGAAGCCGTGCTGTTTAATAGGTATTACAACACCTAATTTCTTTTTAATAGCCGATTAGGGATCGTTTAGCAGCGCTATTAGTATTTAGGTAAACTCAATTTCAGGGTGGAGATCCGCTTTAAGTAACGGCGTTTACTTTAACGCAGTTACTGACAACACTGCACAGATGTATGGGGAAGACTGATGAGGACACAGATGTATGGGGAGACTCTGATAGGGATGCAGATGTATGGGGGAGACTCTGATGGGGACACAGATGTATGGGGGAGACTCTGATGGGGACACAGATGTAGGGGGGAGACTCTGATGGGGACACAGATGGAGGGGGGAGACTCTGATGGGGTCACAGATGTATGGGGAAGACTGATGGGGTCACAGATTTATGGGGGACTCTGATGGCGACACAAGTGTATGGGGAGACTCTGATGGGGGAGCAGATGTATGGGGAAGACCGATGGTGACACAGATTTATGGAGGACTCTGATGTGGGCGCAGATGTATGGGAAGACTGATGTGTGTCTGGCTGGGCATAGGTTACGTTAACGGTGTACACAGTGATCCGGTGTAGCTTAGGCAGTTGTGCCGGCGCTGTTGTGAGTAGGCTCATAAGGGTGCTGTGCATGCGTCCACGTCACAGCAACGTCACGACAATGTCACGGCGCATGCGCAGTTCGTGATACGCCGGGCGTAAAACACTGCACCATGCTTGGACCATCATTTGCATGGGGTCACGCCCACTTCCACCTACGCCGGCTTGCGCCCTCGAAACCTACGCCACGCTGGCGCAGCGTTGGGAGCACTGGCTTGCTGAATGCAATGCTTGCCTCTCCGCGCTACGTTGGCGTGGCGTACCGCGTTTGCGCTACAGCGGCGTAATGTGCGCCTTGCACTCTGTGAATCTGGGCCTATGTGTCCTAAAGATACACATTTTTGATCCTGGTGAAATGCAGTTTTTGTGTAATAATCAATGTTTTTTATGTAATGATAATATGTAATGTAATTTGAATGATCTGAAAAATGCGCTCCCCTCTGATCATCCACCGCTGCCCACAAAAGGATAAGTTGTACAAGACCTAGCTGCCGTTTAAATAATAAGTAAATGTGAAAAATAAATAGAAAAAACAAGCACTATAAGTATATAACGTGTCAGTCCATTAACCACTTAAGGACCGCCGCATGTACATTTACGTCGGCAGAATGGCACCGACAGGCACATCAACGTATATATACATTGGTGCCTTGGGGGGGTTCGGGGATCCGATCGGACCCCCCCCGTACATGCGGCGGTCCGCGCAGCTGTAGGAGCGATCCGACAAGAGGGGGCGGGTATTTGTTTTTGTCCGCCCCCTCCGGATCGCTCCCAGCCAATGTGCGCGCCCCGCCCGCCCTGTCACTTCCTCCTCCTGTGTAAACACAGGAAGGAGGAAGCGATGTGATCTCTCCCTCTGCGTTTTTTTTTCAACCACCGCTGAGGAGAGATTACAACACAGTAAGTCCTGCACTAACACTACACTGCACTAACACTACACATAGTCACATTTAACCCCCCCCCCCCCGATCGCCCCCCCACCCCCTCCCCCCTGTCACAGTGTCACTGAATGCAGTAATCATACATGTATGATTACTGTATTCAGTGTCAGTGTGACAGGCAGTGTGACAGTCAGTTAGTGTTAGGTCCTGGGTAGCCCCTGTACCCCCCCCCCCTAATAAAATTTTAACCCCTTGATCACTGCCCTAGTTAACCCTTTCACTCCCTATTGCCAGCATCACTAAGCGATCATTTTTCTGATCGCTGTATTAGTGTCGCTGTTCCTGCTAGGTAGCTAATTTTTTTTATTGCGATTTTTTTTTTTACTAAAGACATATGGCTAAATACATTTTGGCCTAAATGTTTGACTAAAATTTAGTTTATTGATTTTTCTTATAACAAAAAGTAAAAAATATTGATTTTTTTTCAAAAATGTCGCTCTATTTTTGTATATAGCGCAAAAAATAAAAATCGCAGAGGCGATCAAATACCACCAAAAGAAAGCTTTATTTGTGGGAAGAAAAGGACGCAAATTTTGTTTGGGAGCCACGCCGCACGACCGCGCAATTGTCTGTTAAAGCGACGCAGTGCCGAATCGCAAAAACCCCTTGGGTCATTTGGCAGCATATTGGTCCGGGTCTTAAGTGGTTAAACAGCGCTGTGAGAATAGTGAAATTCTCCTAAGGTGTCAGAGAATTACACAGTGCATGAAAAATATATAAATGTAAATAAGAATCAAGCTGTGAATATATGACAAAAAGTCCATAAAGAGTGATCAAAGGTTCTTCAAAGGTCTTCCACCACACCAAAAGTGAATGGTGCTTCCAGCACACCGTCAGATGGTCACTCACCAGAACTAATTGCCTCAGCACTCGCGGACTTAGGGCAATCAGCTTATAAATCACCAAAAAGAATCTTCAGAGGATCATGTGGTATCCTATGCAGTGCTCCCCAAAATATTCATCCAAAACGTATAAAGGAAAAGAAATGCACAATAGTGTGATACCGTAAAAGCAGTTTTTAATAGCACACCAAACCAAAATCAATCCAAAGGTTAAACTCACAAACAAACTCAAAAGATGAGCAATGTATCACAGCAGTCACCGTCATCCTACAAACATCTTCACATGGTTAACACTTGGCCACGGCGGACCGACGATCAAACAAAAAACGATCTCACCACTTAGCAGCTAGTTGATCGAATCGGCTGAAGACTGGCTCTCCTAGTTGTTGAATGGCTCCAAACACTGCACAGCACAGCAAGCGTGACAGAAAATCAATCACTGACTATGTAGCCACGCCCCGACATGTTTCATCACTGATGATTTAATCATGGGGTTGGCCACATAGTACAAAACCCTCCCTTTTAAGTCAGTGACTCGTTTGAACTCCCCGCCTCCCGTGACGTTCGGCGCGTGCGCGTTCCCACATTGCTAGGTGACAGGCAGAGGTAACTGTCCATCATTGCCCATATTGTCAGACAGCGTGCGTCCGTTCCAATGACGTCAGACGTCACGTATGGATCGCCCCACCTCCCACGACGTACGGCGCATGCACGCTCCCATACTCCTGGACGGGAGATGCAAATATCCACACATTTTGCTGGAAATCCCTCCCATGATCATGTGCCATTAAGCGTCACGCATAGGGTGTAGGGCGGAAACGCTGATCCTAATAGCGGATGCCCACCGCCATAACTGAGGGCGGAAGTGTTGGCAAAAGTTGCGGCAACACTTATAGAAGGTAAATAAAAAAATTTGTAAACTGATCGGGTGTCCCCGTGGCCAAGAACTACCCAAATTACAATTTAAAAATTCACATAGGCTTCTCATGACAAAAGAAACATGTGGTAAATATAATGGTAATAAATTATTTAGGGACGGATTTTAGCCACAATTCATGGTGGCAACTATCCATGGGAATGTACGAATTCCTATCAGTATCTTTAAAAAATCCTATGGGATGGTTCCCTTCAGGATCTTCAATCCTTTATGGGTTTCCTTAATAACAACCCCAGGGGTACCCACTTGAGTTTTGAGGCTAACCAATCTAGTATCAATTTTTTGGACCTCAAGATTTTAATTTCCCAAAATGAATTTTCTACCA
This sequence comes from Rana kukunoris, assembly GCA_029574335.1. Taxonomy (NCBI): domain Eukaryota; kingdom Metazoa; phylum Chordata; class Amphibia; order Anura; family Ranidae; genus Rana; species Rana kukunoris. Next base: position 96,448,549 of record CM056055.1, on the reverse strand, counting down.
GTACTTTTTTTAAAGATACTGATAGGAATTCGTACATTCCCATGGATAGTTGCCACCATGAATTGTGGCTAAAATCCGTCCCTAAAAGCCAGTATCTACGTATCAAATTGTTCAAATGAGGCTGACTTTTTAAATCAGGCCGCCATCCTGACTGAAAGATTCCTTGAAAATGGATATAAACTGGATTCTATATGGCTTCATTGGAAGAGGTGAAATCAAGGAACAGAATGGATTTACTAGCCAAAAAAACAAATACAGACTAAGGGGTTTGCTGTAGCTCCATTCATTACTACATACTCTACCCAACACTATAGTGTAAAAAATGTAATAAAAAAACACTGGCACATTTAAAAAATGATCCAGTTTTGGGTGCCATTTTACCGGAAAAACCACAGGTGATCTTTAGAGGAGGGTCAGCCTTGAGACACCAACTGGCCCCTATTGTTTTAGAACCCCCCACAGCGAAAACTAAATTTCTCAATTCATTTACAGGGTTCTATCAGTGTAGAAAATGTCGTGTTTGCTCTTTTAGTAGCTGCCCTCACAGACGCACCCATAAATTCATTTCTACAACCACTTTACAGGAACACACAATTAAACCATTTATTACATGTTCAACCGAGGGGGTGGTCTACTTGCTCCAATGCCCATGTGGGTTTCAATATGTGGGCCGGACCAAGAGACCCCTCTCGGTCAGACTAAATGAACATATTACTAGAATTAAAGCTGTTTTTTTTAAAACACCCAGTGTCGAGGCATTACCTTCAGGTTCATAATAAGGACCCTTCCAAAACTTTGTTCCTGGGAATAGATAGGTACAGTCCCCACTGGCGTGGTAGCTCATTGGTGCGGAGTATCTCAAAATTAGAAATGGCATGGATCCATAGAATTAAAAGCTACACCCCCTTTGGGCTTAATGTAGAAGTAGATGTCAATGCTTTTATTGACAACTCATAAGAATATTTGTGTTACTAATTTGCCAGGTTTATTTGTTTAAATAAGAGGTTTTACATACTTTATTGTGAACTCGATCTGGTTCAGGTGGTGGACCTCTCTGTTGGCCTATAAATAACCAACAGAACATCTACCAATACATTGATTTATAGATTTGGCCTTGTGACAACTCAGACCAATCTATATTCTTTTTTAATATATATTTCTATATTTTTATAATCATTTATATTAGTTTTTTTCTATAATTATATTATTTTTATGTACTTTATTATATATCAATCCATTTGACTACAGTCTAATTGGGTTGTTTATGCGCTGATTGGTGCTGGTCTCCGTCCAGCATTTCTCTATATATTTTTTCCATGATGAAATGTTATATACTGGCCTAGTATATACCTCCAGACAGGCTCCGGCTATAAACAAACTGTGAGCCCTCTGGTTGGTCGGCATACTTTTTGATATATATTTTATAAGGCATTCTTTGCGTTTTTAAATCATGTTTTGGTCCTGCAAGACCACCATCTGTTGATTCTCAGCCCTGTCGTTCAGATCGAGGCTCGATTCTTTGGTTTTACAGGACCAATGGGGATAGCCAGTTGCTGATTCAGATCGAGGCTTGGTTTTTCCTATGTAGTATTTCACGCGGTGCGTCAGTGCGTCGCCCGTGCCCCTAGACGACGTCAAATGTGTGACGAAACGTACATCGGGAAGGTGACGTGCTGATGCAATTACGTGACGATCCAAGAGGAACGGGCGTTTAACTAAGCCGGCCGGATTTTGTTTTCTTTTCTTGCCTGTTTATCGAGATGTTTTGTAAGTGCAACTTTTATTAAATTTCTAGCCTTTTTTATTACATACTTCACTATGTGGGCTTTCTTTTTCATCCTTTATTGTTATCACCGCTGACGTGTTATTGAGAGGAGTAGTTATCCAGCTAGCAGCGTCATCACTCAAGGCCCAGGCTAAGGGTATTTTAGCCATAGGAAGATCAATTTCTGGCTTCTGGTAAGCCTTTAATTTATGTGGGTGATACGGTGGTGGTGTTAATAGTGTCACATTTAAGCTGTGCAGACATACTTCACCATGTGAGTTTTCTTTTGTTCCTGATTGATATTTTTGGAATTCCTTACAACTGTCCACCACTTGCTGAGGATCCTTTAAAGGCCCGGGCTAGGGTTTATAGCCGCAAGCCTGTTGAGCTTGCCTTCTGGTAAGCCTCCATCCATTATTGGTGTATTCTTGGTGACGGGTGTTTTTCTTCTTATTGGACTTCATTGAATAATTTGCATTTAATCACCATTCAACTAAGGACTTGATTTAAAATTGCCTTGTGGAACAGATGAATTAACTTCATTGTTTACATTGATTATATTTTTATAGACATTTTTTTCACTTATATACTGAGTTCCAAATAGACTTGGTATCCTATTATCAATTTTTTCCCCTCATTTAGTTCACTTATTTTTAATTGTTAATTTTCTTATAGCGCAACTTCACATTTTTTGCTACTATTTTACATGGCCTAAGATTGTATGATGAATTAGCAAGTTCTTGCTTATAATATAGAACTTTATGGTATAATTAATTCAGGTATATTATCAATGTGTTTTATATGAGAAAGATGTAATACATGTAGACTGTGCTAAGAGGTGGGGAAACAAGAGAAAAAGGAGAAAGGGAGGTCATAGTTGTATCAAAGTGGTGGTGTTATACAAGTCATTTTTCCATTCCACCAGAGGAGAAACCCTCCAGGAAGGGTTTGAAGCATATAGCTTCATTAAGTCCGGGGGGCATTGTGGCTCGTAGGGTATAGATCCACCGCAGTTCCAGCTGGAGGAGAGTTTTGTTCCAGTCTCCACCTCTGGGACTGGGGTGGATCCGATCAAAAATGAAAAATTTGTTATTTCCCATCCCTTATATCTCTGGTCCGGGCATATTGGTCATAATTGATGAAATAGCGCTATTCAATCCTTCGCCACTAGAGGGCGTTCAGGACATTTAGCAATCTTTACAAAAAATTCTTATATATTTCTTTCCACATGTATCTATATTATAATAAAAATATATATTTTTGTCCCCCTTCAGTGCTGCCTGACGCAGTATTCGCTGCGGAAGGTCCCAGCAAATAGAGTGCGACCCGGCATTCACATCTCGCCGGGCCGTCATCTTGCTTCTCCTTGTGCACATGCGTCGTGTGCACGGGGAAGCCTCTGCGTCGGTGGGCCTCGACGTGGCGCGTCATCCCGCTGCACGCGCATGCGCGCCGCGGGAGGGGCGTGCTACGGGAAGCCCAAGGAGCCAACCTCTCTGTTAGCCCAGTATCACCCTCTGTAGCCGTGCGAGCACAGCTGCAATTCATTGTAATGTGCATCGCTGATTAGTGTGAGGGTGATATTTATACATCCAGAGGAGTCAGTCATTCACAGTCCAACGGCCAGCTGGACAACATGACTGCTCCCCTCAACAAATCTGCTTAAGGTAATCATTTTATTCACTGCCTTGTATACTTATGGCTCTGTAAGAACTATTTATATTGCACAACCCGGTCCCTCTTTGATTACCTTCCCTGTTATAGCTCATGCCATTCACATTGAATTTTATGTGAACTGTGTAACAATTCCTACAACTCAGTTCTCATGAATGAATATCTAATGTTGGGCGCCACCTAATGACCACTCTCTATTACTACATTTAATTACATCTACTCATTGATTACAATGAGATCAACACAGTGTTAATACAATATATATATTTATATAAAAAATATATTTATAGATTTCTAACTTAATTTATTGGAGTATATAATTCAACATACGCCCACATAATATTAAATAAACAAATTAGATTCTATTTCATTCGACCATTGATCATTATCCTTAATCATCTTTACTATTCTTTCAGCTCAATAAAATCTACCTTGCTAGCCTAAAGCAAGTTCGTAAGACATTTGATATCAATTCCTGTGAATAGCCAGATAAAGTTCCATTCCTACAACACTAATACACGCCATTATATACAATTTTTATAGGGCCCAGGGAACATTTTGGTTCCAGCGGCACTTCCATCCCGGGGAACAACCTGGTTATTTACCAGGTACTCTGAATACTTACCTCTGTTGCAATCAATTGTACCAACGGACCTGAAGTATCACACTATACAACGCATTGCTACAATTCTGAATCTACATATACAAATGTTTTGTGTCTATTTCTGATCATGTCAATTTTTTATTTAATGCCTACTTTTTCTACTTTTCTAATAAATATTATACAAAGACACACCTTTCTCGATACACAATTTGTTTATTACAAGTGGATAAAAAGTCCAGTCAGGGGTTCCAGCTTTTCTCTTTTTTCTGACTTGTCATTTAACATAAGATGGTGGATATATTTCTTTCTTCAGTATTTACTCTCTCTCTCTGTAAGTTATTAAAGCATTCGCTGATTTCTCTGAAAGGTATAACTCTGTGGTTTGCAAGGTTTGGCGAGGTTGCTTTAGTTCATGAATTAGTTTGGTTTGTGTTTGGTTAGAGTTCGTTTGTTTGGAGGTATGGTGGAACTACAAGAGAACACACACGGCTAGATCAGTATACAGTTCCAACCACACCATTTACAATAGGAACATTTATATAACTGTATGACATACCCATTTTGGCCCCTTTTGCTTCCATAAAACAGAACTCTGGCCTTGTGTCTCCTCTGTTCTCTGTGGTGGAATGAATAATCTAGCAGCTCATGTGCTGGAAACTTCCAGACAGAAAGATGCAAAGGTGGCTGTGATAGGTCAAGACTCTGCTCAATGTGAGATTAGCTGTGATTGGGCCAAGACTCCTGATGATTTACAAAAGCTTAACTCTATGCTTTCTGGTATGAATTCTACTGTGTTATTGCTTACCTCCTTACTGTCATATGAATAAACGATTCTTAAAGGCATATTTTTTCTTTTGCTTCTGTGAACACAACATACAACTGTTATATGACATCCAAGCATAAAATCACAGTGAATAACTCTGCTTTTGTCTCTCACATATACACATGTGCACTACTGTACATTAGGTTCTTAGCAGGTTTAGCTGTATATACATGTAGGTTATATTAGCTACCTAGGACAGGTTCTAGCTGGCCAGCTACAGGGGGAACCCCTATGCCATTTGTCTTTAAAAAAATTGGTGCAGCCTTCCCCTTAATATCGATACCAGACACAAATGGACTCCACACAAAAAAATTATAAATTTTGGTTTGGGGTTTCCCTTAATATTCATACCAGACCCAAATGGACTGGTGGGGAACCCATGCCATTTTTTTCAATGACTTGTATCTGTATTGCCGGGACCCGACAATTCATTATAGCCACGAGTAGTTTTAAATTACTTTTTTTCCTTTAGAAATGTAATTTTGAGCAGGGACTGTTCTAAACACGGGGAAAATGCACCACTTTACAAGCGTACTATAGACACCCTCCAGGTATGAAATTTAAAAGAATATTTCACTTTTATTGTTTCACTTTAAGCATTAATAAAATCACTTCTCCCAAAAAAAGTAAGTTTTTTTGCATTGATACATGTCCCCTGGGACAGGATTGGGGTCCCCAAACTTTTTATGACAATATCTTGCACATTAACCTTTAAAATTAGCGCTTCTTGATTTTTCACGTTCGTGTCCCATAGACTTTAACGGTGTTCACGTGTACGAACAAATTCTTTGCCTTTTCGCATGTTCTGCTGCAAACCAAACCGGGGGGTGTTCGGCTTATCCCTACCTGTAGCATAATGTTGCAAAACAGGGTTTACAACCACTTTAAATTGGAACAAATCTGCAGCTACTGAGTGGAGCCAGGTGAAATGTAGTCTGACAGGCCTCAGGCCTATGTCTCCAGCCTGCAGCCCTGTAACAATCATTAGAATGCCCAGTCTCACCCAGCAACAAGACACTGGAACAGCAAGAATATGGGACAGAATGAATATGGGACAACAGGATACTGCAACAACAGCAGTCTCTGGAAGAGCAGTGCTACTCACATCAGCACATGGCTCCCTCTCCTCTGGTTACTGCGGTCAGAAGCTCTCAGCACAGCAGCAGTCTGCTCCCTGCATGCAGCTCAGCAGCCACATGGTCTTTCCTGTAGCTGCTTCTGTTTGGGCTCTTGGTACACACTGCAGAACTCACCATTCCACAGATCACAGTTCAGGGACACTCTGCCAGGGCTCACCACAGATTTAGCCCCAGGGCACTTCTTCCAGGCTCCTGATAGATCTCCGGCAGCAGTGGGGCTTAAGCAAAGGTTCCTACGAGAGATGGACAAACGGTTCGGCCTGAGCATTAGTTCAGGCCGAACATTGGCTATTTGCACATTCGCTGAACAACCACAATACACTGCACAGTGCATTGAAAGCCATGATTTGCTGAAGCAATGAAAGCTTTGCCCAATGAGGGCACAGAGCACTTTTAGAGCCATTATCGGACGCTGTCACGATGACTATCCAATCATGACTCATTGCTCTTAGTCCCGCCCCACACTTTAAAGGTATTCTTTCAACAGCGGCCATTTTTAGTGTGATATCAGCATTGGGAGAGATAGAATAGGGCTCTGTTCAGTGCTATTAGACAGTTAGGGGCAGATTCTCAAAAGAGATACGACGGTGTATCTCAGATACACCGTCGTATTGCAGTTTTTTTCAATGGGTATCTATGCAAGTGATTCTTAGAATCACTTACGAATAGATACACTAAAGATCTGACAGGTGTAAAGCAATTACACCGTCGGATCTTAGATGTAATGACAACGCCGGCCGCTAGGTGGCCTTTACCGTTGTTTTCTCATTTGCCTATGCAAATGAGCCTAATACGCCGATTCCCGAACGTTTTTACGCCGCCCCCGTCGTCGTTTACGTAGGTTGCGTACGCGTAAGGTTACCCCTGCTGTATGAGGGGTATGTTTCCGAAGTGCCGTCGTTGCCATGTTAAGTATGGCGTCGGGTCAGCGTTGTCTTTTTCCGTCAGTTACGTTGTTTTACTAAGTCGTTCGCGAATAGGGAATTGCGTAAGTGACGATCACGTCGTTTTGACGTCGGGTTCAACAACGCTTTCTGACGTGAGCTGGAGCATGCGCACTGGGCTTTTTTCCCGGCCGGCGCATGCGCACTTCGCACTTGACGCGGCCTTATGACGCCGCATTTACGCTACGCCGCCGAAATTTACGAAGCAAGTGCTTTGAGAATACGGCACTTGCTCCAGTAATTTGCGTAGACATAGTGTAAATGCGATACGATACGCTACGCCACCAGATATGCCATTTTTTTAGAATCTGGCCCTTAATGTGCTATGGTGTACTATTCTGATTCTATTGTCAGTGTAGAATATCAGTTTAGTGTGCACCTAGGGATCGCTCAGTGTGAGTGTAGTGCGACCATTCATCTTTACATTGGTGTGAATGTAGGGATAGTTCAGTCAGTGTGAGCGTAGTGACCACTTAACACAGAATATTTTATAGCGTTACTGCAAGTTTAACGCCGTATATTTCAGTGCGTTATGTGCCATTTAACACAGTTTATTTCAGTGAGTTATTGCAAGTTTAACGCCGTATATTTCAGTGCTTTATCGGCCATTTAACACAGTTTATTTCAGTGAGTTACTGCAAGTTTAACGCTGTATATTTAAGTGCTTTATGTGCAGTTTAACACAATTCATTTCTGTGCGTTAATGCACGCTTTAAGCAGTTAATTTCAGTTGCATTACTAGAAGTTTAACGCCGTATATTTCAGTGCGTTACATGCACTGAAGTTAAGTTATTTGAACACAGCATCAGCCACTTGCTCTTTGATGATGCACAGCCATTACTTCATTCAGATGATGGTCCTGAGGTTGAGGAAGGCAGGATCATGAGCCTACAGAGAGGGAAGAACACTGCTACCCAAATTGGCAGCCATGTTCCTCCAGCCGCAATGTATTGCCAAGTTGTCTCCAGTGGTAATGAGGATGCAGGAGATGATGATGAGATCACTGACATGACTTGGGTGCCAGATAGAGCAGAGGAGGAAAGTGAGCATGAGGCACAACCCCAACGGGGCAACCATCATGGAAGAGTAGAGAGCAGCCACCCTATTCGATCACATTATGGAGCTGTTATCTGCTGGCCCACTTCCCACAGCTCAGCCATCTGGGCATTTTTTTACCACACATGCAGCTGATCACACTGTTGCAATTTGCAAACATTATCTCAAGCACATCAAGCGTGGAAAAAACACCAACCATTTGGGTACCAAATGCTTGACAAGGCATTTAACCTCCCACCACCCGTTGGCAAGAGCACCTGAAAGCCACACAAAAGCCGTTGCTTACAAAAGAAAGAAAGCTTGCAGGGTAAATGTCATTTTTCTACTTTATAAATGCAATTATTTCTGCATCAGGTTCTATACACAGTACAGATGTGCCACTTTACAGGAAGATTTAGGCCGTGTACACACGATAGGTTAAACCGATAAGAACGGTCTGATGGATCGTTTTCGTCGGACCAAACCGATCGTGCGTGGGCCCCATCGGTTAGTTATCCATCGGTTAAAAAAAAGCCAACTTGTTTTAAATTTAAAAATTCAGGCATGCTCAGAATCAAGTCGACGCATGCTTGGAAGCATTAAACTTAATTTTTTGTGTTTTACGTCACCGTGTTTTTAACCGATGGTGTGTAGGCGCGATGGACCAGTCAGCTTCATCGGTTAACCAATGGAAACGGTCCATCAGACCATTCTCATGGACTGATCATGTGTACGCGGCTTAAGGGGACCCCCCAGGCACTGAAAGGCATCTTTCATTTTTTATACTTTCACTTTATGCATCAATAAATCACTGTTCATTTAAAATTTTAATTTTTTACGAACTGATTTTCATTGATACATGTCCTCCAGGGCAATACCTGGACCCTTGTAACCATTGTATTTCCAATAACTTGAATGTAAGCCTTCAAATTGGGCACTTTTGATTTTTCACGTTTGGGTCCCATAGACTTTAATGACGATCGTTTTTCGGTTCCGAACTTTCACAAGGTTCGAAAGTTTTGGTGCAAACCGAACTCAGGGTCATTTGGCCCATCCCTAGTCCCTACAAGTGGGGGCAGCCAATGAAAATTGGCACTGCAGCCTCACCATTTCTGCCTGTCCATTAAGTGCATCGAAGAAAGTTCTGTGCATCTGGGGACAACAAACTCTCAGGCAACCCAAAGGAGTCTGTCTACAGATATACTGTATCTAAATGTACCGGCTAAGATTATTTGTTCTGTTTTAAAACTTGAATACATCTTGAAGGAAACACATCTTAAACGCTAAATTTTTTAAAGCTCAGTTTGTAGCTGAGTTTGTAGCTTATTGCAGGACTGACAAAAGTTTTTTTTTTTTTTTTTTTACCGGCTAGGCAGCAAAAAAACAAAACAATTACATTAATAATAAATGACACTTTGTTGGATCTCAAACATCTCAAGTGACAGAAGATCATTCATGGGTCAATGAAGGCCTCATATTTGTACTTGAAAAACAAGTCAAACTTGGTGGGACATCTCCACTTTGAAAAATAAATCTGAAAGAATGTATTCTTAGCAGAAGTCTGAGATGGGAGGTGGCCCCTCAGGATATTCCCAATGATCAAGAATCAATGAGTAAATAGTTGTAATTTTTTAACCAAGCAGGTAGAGATTTACAGTCTTAGTTATTAAAAAGGAAACAGAAGAAAGTGGAAATATAAAACAATAAGATTATGAATTTACAAAAGAAATTGGAAACCCATTCAAAGACAAACAGAAATAAAATAATTTAATGAGTCATTGAAGAAAACATGTGATAAAGTAGATAAATGAAAAAAAAATAAAAAATGAAAGTAAATAAGTTTAGCGAGAAGTTTAGATGAAATTATGAATTACAAAGGAATATATTTGGTAATCTAATCTCTTAAATATGATGTGTGGGACTGAGGATAGCTTATTTAAGTGAGTTACTGCAAGTTTAATTTTGTATATTTCAGTCCCATATAACGCAGTACATTTTTGTGCATTAGTGCGCGCTTAACGCAGTATATTTAAGTTGCGTTACTGCAAGTTTTCTGCCGTATATTTCAGTGCATTACATGCGCTGAAGTTGAGTTATTTAAACACAGCGTCAGCCATTTGCTCTTTGATGATGCACAGCCATTACTTGATTCAGATGTTGGTTCTGAGGTTGAGGAAGGCAGGAACATGATCCTGTAGAAAGGGAAGAACACTGGTATGCAAATAAGCAGTCATGTTCCTCCAGCCACTGCGTATTGCCAAGTTGTCTCCAGGGATAATGTGGATGGAGGAGATGATCATGATGAGGTCACTGATGTGACTTGGGTGCAAGATAGAGCAGAGGAGGAAAGTAAGGGTGAGGCACAACCCTAACAAGGCAGCCACCATAGAAGAATAGAAAGCAGCCACCCTATTCCATCATATTGTGGAGCTGTTATCTGTTGGCCCACTTCCCATAGCTCAGCCGTCTGGGCCTTTTTTAGCACATGTGCAGCTGATCACACTGTTACAATTTGCAAACTTTGGGCCAGATCCACAGAGAATTCCCCCGGCGTAGAGTATCAGAGATACACTACGCCGCCAAATCTTACCTGGCTCTAAGTCGAATCCAGGAAGATTTCGGCCTGTTCGGCGGCGTAGTGTATCTCTTGTGGCGGAATCGAAATATGCGATTAGGGGGCGTGAATCATTTAAATTAGGCGCGTCCCGGCGGCGATCGAACTGCGCATGCTCCGTTCTGAAATTTCCCACCGTGCATTGCGCGAAATTACGTCGGAACGTATTTTTTTTTTTACCTAATTTACGTACATTCCTATTCACGGACGACTTACGCAAAAAAAAAAATAATTGAAAATTCGACACGGGAACGAGGGCCATACTTAACATGGCACGTCTAACTATAGACCGGGTAATAGCAGCTTTAACTATACGCCGAAAAAAGCCGCCTAGCGACGACGTTAGAGAATGCGACGGCTGATCGTAACTTCGTGGATCGCCGTAAAAAGCTAATTTGCATACCTGACGCGGAAAACGACGCAAACTCCACCCAGCGGGCGCAAAAAGATTGCAGCGTAGATCCGAAGGCGTAAGCCTGTCGGATCGAAGCCCGAAGCCGTCGTATCATGGTTTGAGGATTCAAACTAATGATACAAGGCGGGTAATTTGAAAGTACGCCGGTGTATCAGGAGATACACCGGCGTACTAGCTCTGTGAATCTGGCCCTTTGTTTCAAGCACATCAAGCATGGCAAAAACACCAACCATTTGGGTACCACATGCTTGACATGGATGGAAATAATAAAGAATAAGATTAGGGGTTTACAAAATACATTGGAACCTATTCAGAGCCAAACAGAAATAAAAGAATTGAATGAATTATTGAATAAAAAAAAAATTGATAAAGTAGATGAAGAAACACAAAAAAGAAAGTAAAAAAGTTTAAGAGAGGTTTAGATGTGATTAGAAGCAACAATGCATTTATATGATAATCTAATCTCTTGAATACGATGTCTGGGACTGAGGATAGCTCTAGCAGTGAGTCCCCACCAGAAAAACCTCTGGTACCACTCCCCATAAAATAGGGGTCTACAATACACTACTCGAGAATTCAACGTCAGAAGTGACGTAATGTGTTGAATTGTTTTGTATGTATTATTTCAATTCTGAGCATGCCTAGTCTTGCTTTTCAGATTTTTTTGGGCAGAAAAATGTATTAATGAAAAGAAAATCAGACGTTGTCGTAGAATTTCTGCAGATTTTTGTCTTCAGATTTACCGAAACATATAATATGAGGTCAAACCTTAAGAATTTCAGTTTGTATGCAATCAGGCAGGCCCTTGCACTACATGGTTTTGGTAAATCTGAAGACAAAAATCTGCAGAAAATCTAATAGTGTGTATGGGGTCTATTTCCTAATTATCTCACCCTTCCTAGGAAATACCGTAGTACATTAGAAAGCTAACATTCATACGTTATATCCCTTATAAAGATGAATTATTTTTACATAATCTCAATCGTCTCATTCTCCATCTCTCCAAACCTGAAACCTTACAGATTCAGAATTCAGATTTAGAATATTTTATTAATCCCTAGGGGAAATTATTAAATAACAGAGACCATTATCTGGGGACTCTTCTCGTTCATACACAAAAAAACCTCCTCTAGAAACCAATAGTAATGCAGATAACTATAACTAGATTTTCAATCCTTCAAGCCGGATTTAGGTCTAGAGTGGGTAATCCAGGTGAGGCATACCCATTTAGAATAGACAACACGTGACATCACAAGGGGCGAGCTCTCTGGCTGATGCCACTGGATGGCCACGCCCCATGGCTATATCTAAGAGTTGCCAGACAGCGGGCGACAACACAATGGAAGAATACAGACTTACAAGAAGATCGGCCTTTTTTTTATTTTTAGCCGGCAATGAAGAAGAAGAAAGCTTTGGGAGAATACAGCATAAGAAGACAAGAAGCCAAATTGGGGAAAAGTCAAGAAGACAGTTCGGGGAGTAGACAAGACGACAGCTCAGGGGTTCTTTTTAAATAAAGGACTTGTCAAAAACTGTCTCATGTGTTTTTTTTTAACATTTCACTGCTTTTTGGGGTGAATGGGTAGGGGTACTGTCATGGATCGTGAGATATTAAAGTGTTTCTACGTGAAATCCATATTCATGTATTGCAGAAGATGAGACATTGTGGATAGGACATATTGCAGGATGCCTCTGTCTGTCTAGATGTGGATTGGAACGGAATCAGCCTATTGAGGACTATTGGAATGCTAAGTGGCTTGTGAAATACCTTTCCATTGTGTTCTGCAGATGAATAGTCGTTGTCAGAGACGAGACGCCTAGCCACCTTGTCCGGCTACCTGAATAGATAATTGACTCATGTTAATTGTTGTTCTGATTGCTTCATTGTAGTAATTACCCCCTGGGGGGCTTCTGTCTCAACACACATAGTCAGGCTATTCAAGCTTTGGGACCAATCTCTGCTGAGACATTTTGAAGTCCTCATTTGCATGGAAGAGGACCTGAGTGTAAACCACAAATGTACTTTACAATTGACCAATAGAAAAGTGGTTGTTGGGGGCGGGATGTTCCAAATTCTGTATGAAAGTGTGCTGTGTACTTTCAATAAAGAGTTCTGGTTGAACATACATACAACTCGCTTGGTGTGTGTTCTTCATGGATCCAATCGCACGATCCATGACAGGTACAATGTACGGATACCCATTCACATGAAGGGGGGATCTGGGGGCCCCCTAGTTAAAGGGGCTTCCAGATTCCAATAAGCCCCCGCCTGCAGACTCCGACAACCACAGCCCAGGGTTGTCGGGTAGAGGCTCTTGTCCCCATCAACATGGGGGCAAGGTGCTTTGGGGTGAAGGGGGCCTCTCGCTCGTCCCCTCCTTTTCCTGATCTGCGTGGCTGCATGCTCAGATAAGGGTCTGGTGTGGATTTTGGGGGAACCCACAACATTTAAAAAAAAATTGGCATGGGTTGGGGGGTACCCACCGAATACATACTAGATCTGAAGGACCTGGTATGGACCTGGGGGGGGGGGGGCAAGCTGGGTTTTTGTCGGGCAATTTGTTTTCTTTTACATTCAGCTGTCAGGGGGAACCCCAGAAAAATGTGTATATCCAGGGCGCTCCAAGAATTTCAATCCTGACAGATAAAGTCTGTGTTGGAGAGGGTAGCAGATCTTCACACACTTTAGGAGACAAGCAATCTCTAATGGAAACAGAAAAACAAACAAGGCACCTCTAAGTGCAGAAGTATAAAACTTTTAATATACCCTAAAGTTGTTAAAAACACTTACAAGATGGTGGCTGAAGCAGGCATGTAGCAGGTAAGTGTGTCCAGAAGATGTTCCAGTGGCAGGGCAGTCCTAGTCTGATGATAAAGCTTCCAGGGAAGTCCACAAGATAACAGCCAACTTGTGCTGTGAGTGTTTAGGGAACACAATGGTGCTGGAGCCTGGGGATGATGTCAGAGGAAGCGAGACAAAAACCAGCATGGAACACAAACAGGAAGAGGACAGGGGAACCCCTCTGACAGCTGATGATTCATTGGTTGTTAAGGACACGGCAGCCGGCTTAGCAACCAGCAATGTACAGTGTGCTCAAAGAGAAAAAATATGCAAAATGCATGAAAAGCTGTCTACATATAAAACCACATAAAAACTGTATAAAGGGAAAGTGATAAAATAAATGCACTGCATAACATGCCTGAATAATGCCTCCCCTTAATGCTTGGGAGTGACATAGTTTGCCGGTGTTGGGGGTTGGAATATTTGTTCAAAATTATGTCTTTTAAGGCTAATACTGGTATGAAGTCTGAATGGCGTCCAGAGCACCACCACTGCTGGGAAGAGAACTTAATGTCTGATCGCTCTCTTTAACCACTTTAGCCCCGGACCATATTGCTGTCCAATGACCAGAGCACTTTTTGTGATTCGGCACTGCGTCGCTTTAACTGACAATTGCGCGGTCGTGCGACGTTGCTCCCAAACACAATTGCTGTCCTTTTCTTCCAACAAATAGAGGTTTCTTTTGGTGGTATTTGATCATCTCTGCGGTTTTTATTTTTTGCGCTATAAACAAAAATAGAGCGACTATTTTGAAAAAAATGCAATATTTCTTACTTTTTGCTATAATAAATATCCCCCAAAAATATATAAAAAAACGTTTTTTTCCCTCAGTTTAGGCCGATACGTATTCTTCTACATATTTTTCGTTAAAAAAATTGCAATAAGCGTTTATTGATTGGTTTGCGCAAAAGTTATAGCGTTTACAAAATAGGGGGTTGTTTTATGGCATTTTTATTAATATTTTTTTTTACTAGTAATGGCGGCGATCTGCATTTTTTTTCAGTACTGCGACATTATGGCGGACACATCGGACACTTTTGACACATTTTTGGGACCATTGGCATTTTTATAACGATCAATGCTATAAAAAGGGGTGAACACTAGGGGGCGGGGAATGGGTTAAGTGTGTTCCTGGGTGTGTTCTAACTGTATGGGGGGGTGGCCTCACTAGGGGAAATCACTGATCTTCTGTTCATACGTTGTATGAACAGAAAATCAGCGTTTCCCCCGCTGACAGGAACGAGAGCTTTGTGTTTACACACAAAGCTCCCGTTCCCCGCTCTGTAATGAGCGATCGCGTGTGCCCGGCGGCGATCGTACCCGCCGGGGGCGAGCAGCGGGCGCGCGCATCGGCCGCCGCCGGCGCGCCCAGGCGCCCCCTAGCGGCCGCTAAAGAGAGGACGTAGAGCTACCTGCTCTCGGGAACAGTGCCACCGTCCCACAGTAATATGACGGCGGGCGGTCGGCAAGTAGTTAAGCAAAATGGACTTAACACTGAAATGACTTAAGTATTGTGTGGGGAATCTCGCGCCAATGAGGGTAAGGGGTGAAACAATATAATACAAAAAAGCTGCTCCCTAGATAAATCAATGTGCTGAATTATAACAATTGTGTACGTGGGATAGGGGCGCTAAAAGAATGATTAAATAAATAGGTAAATAGGTGCAACCTATCCCAATATAGACATAAATCCTATTGCAAACTACTTAAAACACCTGCAGTAAAATAGTGTACAATTACATATAATTTAAATAATAATGAACTAATAATTAAAACACCTGCAGTGAAATAGTGTACAATTGCATATAAATTAAATAATAATAAACAATATACAGTGAACCGTATTGTGACCATAAATAATATTAATAACTAATAATAAATGGTAAAGTGCTCCGTGCTCAAATATCCATGTGATAGGTTCCACCTCCACCAATGGGACACCTCAAGTGGGGATGGATGGCTCCTTACCAGATGATGTTGACCTAATGTTAAATAAGGTCAATAGAGCTTGGGTAACAACACCTTTCCCATAGGGATTCCAATGCAGTTGACAGATACTTGCAGATATCATAGAGAAAAAAGATATCATAGAGAAAAAAGAAGAACAGCTCCCATAGTGTAAAACTATTTAATAGGATGTAAAATACAAATACACAGTGCCAAGTGGCCTCTTACTTCAATAAGTGCCCGTATCCCAGCACTGAGGCTGTGAGCTTGTATAATGTGGAGAGAGAACGTGCGTTTCACTGCTGATAGCCAGGAAACCAGAAAACCGGATGTGGATAATCAATGCGTGCCCAGGTACCGCCTCGACGTACGTTTCGATATAATCGTCATCAGGAAGCGTACCTGGCGCACGCTAAGGGCTATTGATATAGGTCTGTCAATCACCAGATGGGAGGGGCAATTCGATACAACAACAGCCTCTGTTCCGGTTGTGGCAGCCATATATGAAATTGCAATATACAATCGTACCACAGAAATCGAAAGCGCGATCGTAACAATATCGATATACAATCGTAACAGCAGATTTGAAACACAAAAACAAACTCAAGTGACAAACATATCCACAGATGTTATATCGAATAAAAGTCCGTAGATACAAATGAGTGATGTCTGTCTCCAAACCGCAATTTAAATGAAAACAGATATGCATATACATACAAATAAAAATGCATGAATATTTCCTGGGTAGTATCAACCTGCGATCTAAATAGAAACAAACCCTTTCACATATACTGCTAATTAGTAATTAACATATCAATTACTTTATTAATAGAACCAACTAGAATTAAAATATGTAAAATATTAAAATATGTATTTTTAAAATATAAAAATAAAAAAATTATAAAATTTAAATCTTAGATTTAAATGGGCAATGCTAGACCTAAACATTTTGGGCCAGATTCTCAGAGGCGTTACGACGGAGTATCTCAGATACCCCGTCGTATCGCCTTTTTTTTTTAGTCGTATCTATGCGTGTGATGCTGTGCATCACTTTTGCATAGATACGCTTCTACATCCGACAAGTGTAATCCAATTACACTTTCGGATCGTAGGTGTAATGACAACTCCGGCCACTAGGTGGCCTTTACGTTGTTTTTTCATTTGCATATGCAAATGAAGTAGTACGCCGATTCTCGATCGCTCGCTTTTACGCCGCCCCGTCGTCGCGTACGTCGTTTTCGTTCGCGTAAGGTTACCCCAGCTTCTATGTGGAGTAACCTTACGAGGTCCCGTCGGATGCCGTCGTGTCCCGTCGGATGCCATGTTAAGTATGGCCTCGGGACCGCGTCGTGTTGTGCGTCGTTTACGTCGTTTGCGTACGTCCATTCTCAATGGGGCTGGCGTACGCTGCGATTACGTCGTTTACATTGAGAAAATGTGACGTCCTTTGGAGCATGCGCACTGGGCTTTTTCCCCGGCCGGCGCATGCGCAGTTCGTTCGACGCGGGGGCGCGCTTAATTTAAATACAAGCCGCCCCATTTGAATTGCGCGGGTTTACGCTGCGCGATTTACGCGACGTAAGCGAAACCTACGGAGCAAGTGCTTAGAGAATAAAGCACTTGCTCCAGTACGCAGCGGCGGCGTAGTGTAACTGGCTTACGCTACGCCGCCTAAAATATTGGAGAATCTGGCCCTTTGGGCCAGATTCAGGAAAGGTTACGCTGGCGGATCGAGTGATCCGCCAGCCTAACTGTGGCTTTGAGCCGGCGTTTGTTTTCTGTAACCAGAAAACAAGAAACGCCGGGTTGAAGTTCCGATGCGAGCAGCGTAACTGAGTTTCGCCATCGCATCGTTACTTCAACTTAAAAATGGCGCCGGGGGCGTTCCCGCCGATTTACGCTCAAAAAATATGTTAATGAGCGGAAATCGGCAATTCACGATCGAATTCCGGCGCGACGCAATGACGATACGACGTTTCCGGACGGGATACGCGGCGCATAGATATACCTACATGGGGTTGGAGTATCCTATGTTAGGTATAGGCGTCGTCATCGCGTCGGAAAAAAAAAAAAAAACGTCGCTTGCGTAAAACGGTCATGAATGGGAATGTGACGTCATTGACGTTCATTCACAGATTTTGGAGCATGCGCACGGGGATGTTTTGACACTCGACGCATGCGCAGTACGTTGGCGGCGGGATCGCGCGTAGTTAGCATACTACACGCCCCGTACCCGCTACATTTGAATTCCGCCGGCTCATTTGTGATGCGCTGCCGCAACTTTAGGAGCAAGTGCTTCGTGAATGACAGCACTTGCTCCTAAAATTACGGCAGCGCAACGCAAATGAGATGCGTTACTCCAGAGCAAAGATGCTCTGGAATACGTGAATCTGGCCCTTTGTATTGGATTAAAATGACCCTCTTTATTCATCAGTCAAAAAACAATTGAGGTCCAGCTCAATGTTGAGGCCCTGTGGCCTCATCGTCCTGAGGCGATGGATCCACTGGGTCTCATTCTGGGATACCGCCTTAATCATGTCTGTTCCACGCCAATGATTGGTGATTCTATCTATCCCATAAAAAGTGAGTAAACTAGGATCCCTGTTATGATAGAGATCAAAATGTTTGGACACACTATGATCAGAAAAACCTTTTATAATGTTGGCCACACAATTTGTGAGGAAACTTAATATCAAAAAAACATTTTTCCCAGCAACCCACATATGAACCCCAAACTAATACCACTATGTTTAAACATAGCGGGTTAAAGAACAGTTCAGTTTTTAATCCAAAAAAGGGGACTCACCATCATGTGGAGGTTTTTAAACATATGGTACAAGGGAAAATTCAAGATTTGGATATCAAATCTTATAATATAAAACATACCAGTAACCATAACCTGGTGTCGGATGGAATTAAAGCTTTAGAGGAAAACAAAAACATAGTAGTCCGCCCTGCCGACAAAGGCGGTGGAGTGGTAATACTCAAGAAAACAGACTACTATGGAGAAATCCAACGTTTGTTGAGTGCCACAGACACTTATTCTCTTCTTTCTGGTGATCCTTTGGGTAAACTCAAAAATTAGCTCTTCTTTCTGGTGATCCTTTGGGTAAACTCAAAAATGAGCTCACCCTCTGGGTCAAAGATGGTTTAACCCAATCCATTCTTACAGATAAAGAGGCACAATATTTGGTCCCAAAAGTACCCCGCACACCTGTACTGTACACTATTCCAAAAATCCACAAAAACAATACTCACCCACCCGGGAGGCCTATTGTTAGTGGAATAGGTTCTCTTTATTCTAGAGTGGGCGAGTACTTGGATATTTATCTCCAACCCTTGGTCACTCAAGGCAAATCCTATTTGAAGGACAGCAGAGAACTTATCAAGTCTTTAGCAACATTTACAGTTTCCGAAAATATATGGCTGGTTACTGTAGATGTCGAATCGCTCTATACCAACATTCGCCAACCCGATGCATTTTCAGCGGTTCGACAAGCATTAGAACTCCAATCTGCAATACCCTTGGCTCAAATTGATTTTTTGGTTAAGGGACTCCTATTGGCCATGGGAAATAATTATTTCTGGGCCCAAGGGAATTTTTACAAGCAGATCAGAGGAGTCGCAATGGGGGCTCGGTATGCACCCAGTGTGGCAAACCTGGTACTTAATAGATGGGAGGAGGAAACCATTTACAAAGACAATGCCACCTCTCTGGTTTATTACCGGAGGTATATAGATGATATTGTACTTCTATGGGAGGGCTCCCAACTCTCCTTAGAACAATTTTTACTTAAAATGAATAACAACAACTACGGTCTCAGCTTCACCGCTGAATTCAATAAGACCTCAATTCATTATTTGGACCTCATCCTAACAAAACAAGGTAACCAGATCCACACTATGACTTACTTTAAAGGGGTAATTCCCCCAAAAACCTTTTTTTAACATTGACTGAGGCTCGTTATGTCAAGGGGAATCGGGTGGTTTTTTATTAGAAACGAAGCAATACTTACCGTTTTACAGATGCATCGTCTCCGTCGCTTCCGGGTATGATCGTCTGGTCTGGGCGTGCCTATTTGATTGACAGGCTTCCGACGGTCGCATACATCGCGTCACGAGTAGCCGAAAGAAGCCGAGCGACGGTGCGGCTCTATACTGCGCCTGCGCACCGTCGTTCGGCTACTTTCGGAAAATCGTGACGCGATGTATGCGACCTCGGAAGCCTGTCAATCAAATAGGCACGCCTATAGTCGGAGCCCATACCGGAAGCGTCGGAGACGATGCATCTCTAAAACGGTAAGTACTGCTTAATTTCTAAAAAAAAAAAAAACTAATTCCCCTTGACATAACGAGCCTGAATAAATGTTAAAAAAAAGGTTTTTGGGGGAACTACCCCTTTAAGCCAACCGACCGCAACGGGTATGTACCAACCTCCAGTTGCCACCATCCCAAATGGTTGGGTGCCATACCAAAGGGCCAATTTATGCGAATTCGGAGAAACTGTAATGACATAGTGGACTACGAGCAACAGTCAGAGGTACTAACTACTAAATTTATAGAAAAGGGCTATTGCCCAAACCAACTACGGAAGGTCCAAAAAGAAGTTTTGGACATGGACAGACAAGCCCTATTAGTAAGTAAGGTTAAACCTCCAAGAAAAGAAGATGTGCCTTTTCTGTCTGGATATCATAGGCAATATAGGAATATAGAAAAATTAATTAAAGAGTATTGGCCAATCCTGGGGGCGTGGCCGGGATGTGAACGAGAGCAGACGTGTGCAGGCAGAGCTCCGCTCCTTCTCTTATCCTTACCTGATTTCAGCGCGGATTCCTCCTTTCAGCGTCCGACCTTCAGACACCCTGGGGCGGAAGAGGACATCCAGCACCCCGAGGCCACCTCCGCTGTCTCCGGGTAAGCTCCGTTCGTCCTCGGTGTCCAGGGACGGGTCCTCCGCGGCCATCTTGCCCACGAGACTCCCAGCAGGGAATATGTCAGCCGGCTCCATGGCTTCCCCTAATCCACCTGCATCCCTTGCCTCCTCGCATGCGGAGCTCCTGGCGGCCATCAGGGAGGGTCGGGACTCGGTGATGGTCAAAATAGATCACCTCGTTGCCGATGTCAGCTTGATCCGGCATGACATGGACAAATTTAGGGCCCGGTTTACCGAGGCGGAGGGCCGCATCTCTCAGCTGGAAGATTCCACCAGGGCTGATTCCAGGGACCTCCATGCCTTACAGCTGCAGGTTAAAGCCCTGCAAGAGAAATCAATAGACACCGAAAATAGGCTCAGGAGAAACAACATAAGGGTCCTGGGCCTCCCTGAAAAGGCAGAGGGCCTCAGGCCTGCAGAATTTACAGAGGCCTTCCTGATCTCCCTCCTGGATCTGCCTGCGATGCCGCCTACATTCGTGGTGGAAAGGGCCCACAGAGTCCCCCTCAAACCACCGATCCCGGGGGCTCCACCTCGACCCTTCCTGTTGCGCCTGCTAAATTACAGGGACAGGGATCGGATTCTGGCTGCTGCCAGGGAAAAACGGGACCTCCTCTACAATGGTACCAGGATCATGCTGTTCCCAGACTACTCCCCGGAGGTTCAACATCGCCGCAGATCCTTTACAGAGGTACGGAGACGCCTGAGGGACCAAGGCCTCAAGTTTAGCCTACTCTACCCCAGCAAGCTCAGAGTGATCGATGGAGACCGCACGCGCTTCTTCATGGACCCTGAGGCAGCGATGTCGTGGCTGGATGGTCGCTGAGGGGCCGCATTCAGTTCACCCCCGTGCCTCTACTACCTCTCGTCCCCCTGGTGATCTAGAAGGGACCCCCGCTGCTATGGTGAGATGTTCCTGTTTAGTCAAGAATTTTTGTTTTTAACCTTTTGTTTTTATTTTTATCTCTCCCCCCCCCCCCTTCATTTTTCCGGTAAATGGTACTGTATTCTTGCCATCCCAAGCTGGCCCTTTTTCAATATGGCCGCTGTGTGCCTTTACCCCCCCGGCCCTACCACTAACTGATGCGAGGTGGCTGTCATGTCCTCACGGGGTCATCCTGAGCTTGGAGACCCGGAACTACTCATCCCTCCTTTGATTTGACTCTCTGATTTGTTTTATTGGGGAATCCAGCCCAACTGTACCAAGAGGAGTTTTGATGCTCAATGCCTGATACGAGATACACACGACTTTGGTCTACTGACGTAGCAGCACACCAGGACTGCTACACCTGCCCCCCCCCCTAGTCCTCCCCCCTTTTTTGTTGTATCCCCACCTTTTTTTCTACCTGGACTCCGGACCCTGACCAAGTGGTCATTTGATAACCGCTGTCGTCCGGCTGTAGTAGCAGGTGACCTGGCGCCTGCCGTGTAGGGCCCCTAGTTCCGGGGCTCATTTACACTATGTTCTGTTTTCTGTTTGGGAAAAGAACTATTCCCACCCCCCTGACCGTTGTTGGAGGGATGGGACATAGTAGGATAGGCACCCGGTGCCTGGGAAGTTTGTTTCTTTGTATGTTTGCTATGTTTTTTTTGTTCACTGTTTTTTTCTGTTCTCTAGCTGCTATATGCTCGGGTGCTATCAATATGCAATGCAATGTGCTTGGTTTCTTGCTGCTCCTGGGGTGTTCCCGGGTGTATCTACATAAATATCCTTCCATTCCCTTACCTCCCTTGCCTGATGGCTGACCGCTCATTTGACTCCTTTGCCATTCTTTCCTGGAATGTCAGAGGCCTTAACTCTAAGTTCAAACGTGCCCTTCTCTTTCAATATCTGAAGTCCCACTCTCCCCAGCTTGTTCTCCTCCAGGAGACTCACCTCATGGGCAGCAAGGTCCTGACTCTTAAGAAGCCGTGGATTCAGCGTGCTATACATGCCACATATTCTACATATGCTAGGGGTGTATCAATCCTAATCCACAAAAACTTTCCATGTGTGATAGAAGAGGTCCGCACGGACCCCCTGGGTAAATATGTGATATTAATTTTCACGCTTTGGGCACAGAAGTATATTGTTGTCAACCTGTACATCCCCCCCCCTTTTTCACTCTGCTCTGTTATACGACGTGCTTGAGAAGGTTGCACCCTTCTGCCCAGGAAAAGTGTTGGTAATGGGTGATTTTAATGCCATCTTGTCACCTGACCTGGATAGGCCTGCGCCGCCCAGGCATAGATGTATGGACCTGCTGACCTGGGCTCAGGCAGTGGGTCTGGAGGAAGTTTGGAGGTGGAAGCACCCTGATGTGCCTATTCTTGTTTTTCGACCTCGTACAAAACCGCTTCCAGGATAGATTTGGCCTTCTCCAACCCCGCACTGTTAGCGGATGTGTTGGAGGCGGACTATCTCCCTAGCGGTCTGTCCGACCACAAGCCCTTTAAAGGTGGTGCTTCCCGCTCGCCGCAACGCGCAGTGCTGCGCTTTGGAGGCTGGGCGCGCAGTGGGTTACTCATCCTGAGATTGCAGAGGTCTTGCCCCCCTTGCTAGCTGAATTTTGGGAGAATAATGAGGGTTCCACTCCCCTGGATAACGTCTGGGATACCTTTAAAGCATACACCAGAGGGCAGTACATTTCTTCCATTGCCAATGTCAAAAAAGCAACTTTCAGCCAAGACACTGGAATTGGAACGTTCGGGTCATAGAACATACTGATGCTTATAATAAAGACCCCACCTCGGATCAGTTTGATCGGATGATGGCAGCTCAGAGGATTTGCATCTGCACTTAGCTGAGGTTACCCGCCTAGACATATACAAGGGCAAGCAGAGAGCCTTTGAACAGGGCGATCGCAATGGCCGCCTGTTGGCCATGATGGCCCAGCATGACCAGCCCCTTACAACGATTTCGACACTCTGCGGACTTCTGTGGCGGGACCGTGTCCTCCCCCCCGACATCTTCAGACTTTTAGTGAATTCTATAAGTCGCTGTATTCCCTATAGCCTCCCCGCGAACTTCCGGCCGGAGACGCTGAATGATCTGCTAGATCCATTGGCACTTGGCTGGCTCTCCGACTAAGAGAGAGAAGCCTTGGTGCACCATTCACGGCCTTGGAGGTACAGGGGCCATCCAATCCTTCCCGTCGGGCAAGGCGCCTGGCCCGGCGGACGGACCCCACTAGACTTCTATAGAAGGTGGAAGTTATATAGCGCTCGTTGTAGAACCAAATATTAAAAAATTATATTAAAACTTTAAAGCTGCGATAATAAAAAGGTTATACAACCTCAAACATGATATACAAAAACAAAAAATCGCGCTAAAATACTGCCAATAAAACTGTGTATGATGGATAATGAACAATGAGTTTAGTCCATATACATGTGAAAAAATTAAAAATGCACAAAATGAGGTGCAATTTAAAAGTTCAATTAATCAATGAACAGTTCATAGTGAAGATCTCCCAGGAGTGGACATTGATGACAAACTTTTTGAGAAAAAAGTGTTGAAAGGAAACACCTCCACCATAGGAATGAATGGCCTCTTACCAGATGCACATTACAGAAAAGCCTTATGATATAACACAGCAGTCAGCGGGAACACATCCAACCTCCAGATCACCTATATGGAAACCCTCATTGGTGTCATCGGTATGCGTCGGGATGTATGTAAGAACAAAAAAGCTTGCATAGTGTAAAATCGTCAGGTTTAATAAAAGAAGAAAAACTGGTATGCACTTACAAGAAATAGTTCAATGATAGGCATCCAATACAAGTTGAGCCGGCCGGCTAGCACACTCCGCCCGTGTCTTCCGGGTAGAGAGAGAATTTGCGCGATGACGTCAGCACGTCGCCTCCCTACGTTTCGTCGCTACAAGGACGTGTTCACGGGATACAGGCGGCGTGCTGATATATTGGATATTGACGTATATATGTTAATCATTTCTGTGCAAACTATAAATATATGTTTATGTATGTCTAGCAATAGATATGGATGACATGTTGATTTTTTGTAGCTTACTCGCCATGGTTGGACGTGGGGGTTAAGCACAACGGATGTGAGCTTTAACCATGTCCGGAAGAGGCGCGCTGTGCTTGCCATCATTAAGGGAGCGACTTTGTACGTTTTTTTTCCCTTCCAGATTGGCAATAACTGGTGTCAGCTTGGAGGTTTATTTTAGCTATTTTATTGGCATGATGTTATATATAACAAATAGCGTCTGCCCTGGTGAGAAGATTCCTTTTCTGTTACCAATGATGGCAGCCACGGGGTGTCTTCTTCCAGTATCTAAGATGGCGGGCGGGCGACCTGACGTGTTTGACGTCGAGGCCGCGCGTCACGCTGTGCATACATAATGCGGTGATTCAGCACGCCGCCTGTATCCCGTGAACACGTCCTTGTAGCGACGAAACGTAGGGAGGCGACGTGCTGACGTCATCGCGCAAATTCTCTCTCTACCCGGAAGACACGGGCGGAGTGTGCTAGCCGGCCGGCTCAACTTGTATTGGATGCCTATCATTGAACTATTTCTTGTAAGTGCATACCAGTTTTTCTTCTTTTATTAAACCTGACGATTTTACACTATGCAAGCTTTTTTGTTCTTACATACATCCCGACGCATACCGATGACACCAATGAGGGTTTCCATATAGGTGATCTGGAGGTTGGATGTGTTCCCGCTGACTGCTGTGTTATATCATAAGGCTTTTCTGTAATGTGCATCTGGTAAGAGGCCATTCATTCCTATGGTGGAGGTGTTTCCTTTCAACACTTTTTTCTCAAAAAGTTTGTCATCAATGTCCACTCCTGGGAGATCTTCACTATGAACTGTTCATTGATTAATTGAACTTTTAAATTGCACCTCATTTTGTGCATTTATTATTTTTTCACATGTATATGGACTAAACTCATTGTTCATTATCCATCATACACAGTTTTATTGGCAGTATTTTAGCGCGATTTTTTGTTTTTGTATATCATGTTTGAGGTTGTATAACCTTTTTATTATCGCAGCTTTAAAGTTTTAATATAATTTTTTAATATTTGGTTCTACAACGAGCGCTATATAACTTCCACCTTGTGCATTTTCCGTATACATATTATAGCTGCTGTTGACATACCATTCTTTTGGTTTATCTATCCTGTTAACCCATGGATATCTTTGAGTTCAGAGCCTCTCGCGTGGTTAACACGGAGGGGGTCTTTGAAACTTTTAAGGATGGAGATGGGGACCTAGGAGGTTTATTTATGAGATTAAAAAATCTCACTATATCTGAATTACATACACAGTGGGATATTGTCTTTTCTGGACACCTACATAAAACAACAGATGGTACCCCCGTAGTCTCCGTTGGGAGATTAGTCCCCAAAAGGGAGACACTGATTTAGATGGTTGGTACAAATATTTCAATGAAGCAGGCTTAGGCTTACTTAAATTTCTGGGTGAAACGTAAGACTACTAAACTTGTAAGGCTTGATGAGGAAATTAAATCCATAAAGGAAAAGTTGGCCCCATTTATGTCAAGTGAGGAATACACAGAAAGATCTAAACATCTATTGAAAGTACTAGAGAAAGAAGAAAAAGAACAGAGGAATAAAAAGAAAAAAAAGTATAATAGGGACATAGGGGATTACCACTCCCTGATTGTGTTTGACTGGCAAAAGAAGATTTTGGAAAATGCACAGGGCATGACCAATGTAAATATGGATACCATACCTTCTAATACAGGCCTTGGAAACCCCGTTACAGCCAGCAACATTTATCCCTCTGTCCCGACTAAAGGAATACAGGTACGGGCCAAAACAAATGGTACACCTAAAATTGGTAAACAATCCTTTAACAATCTCCATAACAATTATGGTAAAGGCAGAGGGGGTTCGAGGGGAGGGCGGAATCAGCCCCCTCCGAATTTTCGTCCCCAAACGGGGTGGTTCTGGTGGAATGGGGAACTCTGGTCGGGGAGGACAATTTCGACCACCAACCCCCTACAATACGAACTTCCCGAATAATTTTGGGGGGCAACCACCGGCCTTTTATGGGGCGGTTAACAACAGGACCCCTCTGTATAGTGCACCGCTACGGCCTAGAGATGATGGGATTGTGCATTATACAGGAGACTATGAGGTTGAT
The DNA here is from genome assembly GCA_029574335.1 of Rana kukunoris. Lineage (NCBI taxonomy): Eukaryota > Metazoa > Chordata > Amphibia > Anura > Ranidae > Rana > Rana kukunoris. Next base: position 96,421,695 of record CM056055.1, on the reverse strand, counting down.
TATAACGTACTGACCCATAATAGTTTTTTGCCTTTGAGTGATGACCCCGCATGTGGGGGTGTTGAATATGGCACTCCCATAACAGGAGTCAACCAACAAGGTGCGAGTGGAGGGTATAGTTTATGCCATGATGGTAACCAACTAGAATCATACTCCCAGCCACAAACACAGTGGGGTTTTCCACGCGTGGGACAAGGCATAAAAAAGGTAGGAGAACTAAAAGAGGGACCAGAGGGGGGTGGCGCATTCAGTCCCAAAAGGCCGAGAAAGTAACGGGGGCTGGCATTTTTAACTTGAGTGACCACCCCCTTAATGACTCAGAATTAGCAGTCCTTGATAAGGGACTTAAATTTGCCCCCCCCAAAAAATTAAATAAATTTGGTACGTATATGGACATACATCGTTATGTCCGAAAGCTTAATGTCCAAAGATATATGGCTTCTAACCCCTTTAATCCATCCAGAACCTCCTCTCATAGCTACGTACATTCTGGCTTAGCCAATGCCTCTGTGTATAACCCCACCAGGCCATTTGGCACCTTCTTTAAAAGTTTTTAGAGAACTTGCCTTGAAAGATTTAGAAGATATTAAGGTTAAACAGGTGAAAACCAAACAGAATATCATGAGGGGTATCGAATCTTTATGTGACAATAAAGACATCATTATCCGTCCGCGCGGATAAAGGGGGGGGGATAGTTGTTTTAAATAAAGTTGATTATATGAGGAGAAATGGACGTCTGCTTGCAGATACAGACACATATTCCCCTTTAAGGCTAAATCCTAACGACAAATACAAAAAGAGACTTGATAAACTAATCTGGAAAGGTTTCAACCTTGGGATTCTAAATAAAAAGGAGAAGGCATTCCTTATCCCCGAATGTCCAAGAATCCCCATCATTTATTATCTCCCGAAAGTGCATAAAGACCCTACCTGCCCCCCGGGACGACCCATTATTAGTGGAATTGATTCCATTACGTCCCGAGTGGGCAAGTACATTGATTTTTATCTACAGCCTTTAGTACGCAGTATGCCTTCATATGTTAAAGATACTAGGCATATTATCAACTTGTTAGCTGATATTATCCCTCCGGCAAACCTTTTGATGGTTACTGCGGATGTTACTTCGCTCTATACCATAATTCCTCACCAATTGGGTCTAGAAGCAGTTTCATATTTTTTAAGAAAAGATTCAGGTCTGCCCACTAAACAGGTTTCTTATATCATGGAACTATTAGAATATGCCGCTATGCATAATTTCTTTTGGTTTGATGGACGCTTTTTAGACAGGACCGGGGGTTGCTATGGGCGCTAAATACGCCCCTAGCCTAGCCAATCTTTTCATGGCCAAATGGGAGGAGGATGTCGTCTGTATTAGTACCAGGCCTCATATATTATTATGGGCAAGGTACATTGACGACATCCTCCTCCTGTGGGATGGGACGGAGTCCGATTTGAACCAATTTATGACCTCCCTTAACATCAATGATAGGGGCATACATTTAAGTCATGAGGTGAGTGACAACAGTATAAACTTTTTGGACTTGACGATTTCTGTCGGTGATGGCCACTTCGTCACATCAACTTTCTTTAAGGCCACCGATAGGAATGGCTTTATTCCAAAGAACAGTTGCCACCACCCCTCATGGCTCAAGTCCGTTCCCAAGAGCCAGTACCTTCGTTTGAAACGTAACTGTACAGAGGTTGAGACCTTTATGAAACAAGCTGATGTTTTGACCTCACGCTTCATAGAAAAAGGTTACTCCAAAGAATTTTTGACTAACACCTTGGCATTGGTTCAAGCGGTAGATAGATCTGATCTTCTGCGGGTTAAAATAGATAGAGGTACCAATAACAACTTCAAAAATCCGTTCATAACCAATTATTCTTGTCAATATGCCAACATCAAACATATATAATAAACAAACATTGGCACATTTTAAAAAATGACAGAGTTTTGGGTAACCTGCTCCCTATCAAACCACAGGTTGTTTTTCGTGGAGCTGCGTCTCTCAAAGACAAAATAGCTCCTAATATTCTAAATCCGCCTAGTATGGAGTCTAGATTCCTATCGGATCTTACGGGTTACTACAAATGCGGCAGGTGCCAAGTTTGTAGCCTAAATGTTCGCAGCACAAGGAGAACTACTAATTTTAGTTCCTCCTGTACTTCCAAGGAATATTCCATCAAACCCTTCATTACGTGTAGTACCAAGGGAGTGGTCTACATGTTGCAGTGCCCGTGTGGTCTGCAATATGTGGGCAGGACGAAGCGCCCCCTACAGGTACGCTTAAACGAACACATAAACAACATCAGGTTGGGGTACACTAAACACTCTGTGTCAAAACACTATCTACTTGTTCATAATAAGAACCCTAAAAACACTATCTTCTTAGGTATTGATAAATTCAATCCTCACTGGAGAGGTAGCCACCTTGTGAGAACCATCTCTAAATTAGAAATGTCATGGGTTCATAAATTAAAATGTTATACCCCATTTGGCCTCAACATAGAGGTGGACGTGAATTGTTTCATTGCCAACTCTTGAGAAAGGGGTTCCCAACCACTGAATATTTTTTGATGCACCTTCATAACACAATATTAGTAAGGTGAGGTCTTCTTTATTTATTATTTTTTATTTATTATTATCTTCAAAAATATTTTTTTTAACATTCCATGCATTACTCTTTATATATTATTCTCTGTGTAAACCAGTAATATATACGTTAAGGAGGTAGAGGATTATATAAGGATAACAGGTTCATTGTTTTCTATGTTCATTTGTAGTACCTTGGTGTGCGAGCAGATTCGATATGAGTCCTGTCTTTGCTCAGACAAGATGTGCTATATTGACCCCTTAATGGGATAGCACTGTTTTGTATTTGCCCGTTTTTAATTCCTCAGTTTTAGTTTAATATTATTATTGCGCAGAATCCCGGTGGTATGACAATTTTTAGTGTCATACCTGTAAGGGAATTTACTGCATTTATTACTACAGTCATCCACCCTTTCCACTATCTAAGATGGCGGGCGTATGGCCCTGTGTGATTAGTATCGAGGCTGCACGTCACATACTATATATTGGATATTGACTTATATATGTTAATCATTTCTGTGCAAACTATAAATATATGTTTATGTATGTCTAGCAATAGATATGGATGACATGTTGATTTTTTGTAGCTTACTCGCCATGGTTGGACGTGGGGGTTAAGCACAACGGATGTGAGCTTTAACCATGTCCGGAAGAGGCGCGCTGTGCTTGCCATCATTAAGGGAGCGACTTTGTACGTTTTTTTTCCCTTCCAGAATGGCAATAACTGGTGTCAGCTTGGAGGTTTATTTTAGCTATTTTATTGGCATGATGTTATATATAACAAATAGCGTCTGCCCTGGTGAGAAGATTCCTTTTCTGTTACCAATGATGGCAGCCACGGGGTGTCTTCTTCCAGTATCTAAGATGGCGGGCGGGCGACCTGACGTGTTTGACGTCGAGGCCGCGCGTCACGCTGTGCATACATAATGCGGTGATTCAGCACGCCGCCTGTATCCCGTGAACACGTCCTTGTAGCGACGAAACGTAGGGAGGCGACGTGCTGACGTCATCGCGCAAATTCTCTCTCTACCCGGAAGACACGGGCGGAGTGTGCTAGCCGGCCGGCTCAACTTGTATTGGATGCCTATCATTGAACTATTTCTTGTGATTTGGAGGTTGGATGTGTTCCCGCTGACTGCTGTGTTATATCATAAGGCTTTTCTGTAATGTGCATCTGGTAAGAGGCCATTCATTCCTATGGTGGAGGTGTTTCCTTTCAACACTTTTTTCTCAAAAAGTTTGTCATCAATGTCCACTCCTGGGAGATCTTCACTATGAACTGTTCATTGATTAATTGAACTTTTAAATTGCACTTCATTTTGTGCATTTATTATTTTTTCACATGTATATGGACTAAACTCATTGTTCATTATCCATCATACACAGCTTTATTGGCAGTATTTTAGCGCGATTTTTTGTTTTTGTACATAACACCCTGGGGTCTGTCTCACCTCCTATATATATTCAGCTAGAAGTCTCTGCACCTCCTCCACAAGTAACAGTATTAAAAAACACACACACGGTCAAAGTATCTAACACGTCACCTTTTTTCTAGGTAAATATATTTCTAAAGATGCTATTGACATGAAATTTTTACTACATGTCGGTAACACATGCAATCCACACATACAAGAAAAAAAAAAAAAAAAAAAGTCAGAAATCAAGTTGTGTAATTAAATAGAATAAGGACGGGATTAAAAATAAAAAAATAAAAAAAGTACTGAACGCCTGAAGGGGAGGTGCAAAAAGGCATGGAAAGACAAGACACCAGCTGAAATATATCAGTAATTGGAAAGCAATCTGGTCCTTTGTCGGTGCAAATTATAATCAGCTGGTTCAGCCTCAACTGATGGCCTATACCAGGGATCTCCAAACTACGGCCCTCCAGATGCTGTGGAACTACACTTCCCATGAGGCATTGTAAAACTCTGACATTCATAGACATGACTAGGCATGATGGGAATTGTAGTTCCTGAACACCTGGAGGGCCATAGTTTGGAGACTCCTGGCCTATACTATATAGGGTTGTCCCGATTCCACTTTTTTAGGACCGAGTACAAGTACCGATACTTTTTTTCAAGTAGTCGCCGATACCGAATACCGGTACTTTTTTTTAAACGTGTCCCCAAATGCAGCCATGTCTCCGCAGCCATGTCCCCCATATCTAGCCGCCAAAAGCCGCCGCACGGAGATCACAGCATTTATTTGAATAGCTGTTTTGCCCGCACGTATAGACACTCCCCCTTGCTCGGGATTGGACAGATCACGATCACCCATCCAATCCCGAGCAAGGGGGAGTGTCTATACGCAACGGGAACATTACAGCTATTCAAATGAAAGCTGTGATGTTCCTGCACGCCGTTTAACCCATGCGGCGGCGGCTTTCGATGCGGCGACGGCATGGGGAGGGGCGGTGGGTGTATTCTATTTAGGCATCGGGGGTGTTTGCGGGAGTACAAGTACTCCCGCAAATACTTGGTATCGGTCCCGATACGGGTATCGGGACAACCCTACTACTATATTACCAAGGTATCACACAAGAAACATCTCATGATGGTTAAAAGCAAAGAGCTCAATAAAAAACGAAAGAATGAGGGCTAAAACAAAAACTGACAAGTTCATTAAAAACATGAATCTACATAACGTCCGTCTCAAAATAAACCAGTAAAAGGCAGCAAAAAATTATAATTAGGATTCATGTTTTAGCATTTTTGAAGCCAATAGGTTAGGAAATGTATAGAAGCATGTGCTATGTAAAAGATCATCCAAAAGTTTTAATGCAAAGGGCTCACCTGTATCTGCAAGTGTTCCATTTCTGAAACTTTCTGTTCAGAGGCAGTTTGAAGGTCTTTTACTTTCTGAAGTTCTACTTCTTTTGACTGCAGCTCTTCATCAAATCTATTAGCTTGTAAGAGTGGCTTAACCTAAAACAATTACATTTTTATTTTGGTTAGATCAGATCACGATACACAGTAACTAAATTCTCAAAAGCAATACTACTTGGCATTCCTATTGATCTTTTAAAAAAGGTGAGTTTTTCCTGTCTCTTGGACTTTTAATTGGACTGTGTTTTTTTTTTTTTTTTTAATTGCAGCAACCAATTCATTTAGGATTGAGAAACAAAAGCAAAAATTAATCTGAATCTTTGAGCAAGTTGTCCCAATGCACTCCCAACTAACATTTTGGAGATGGCCATCTGAGAAATGACAGAGCAAAGAGGAGCACACCATCATACAGTGCCAACAGTTTGCACATCACTTTACAACATGAGGGCAGATAGTACAGTTCTGAAATAGAATTCAATGCAGTAAGAATTAGAGCTTACAATCTAAAAGGGAGGGTCAAGTGATACAAAAGTGCAATAATTGTGGTGGATGAGCGGATTGAGAAAATAAAAAGCAATTCCAAAGGATGGGAGAGGCTCGGCAGAATTCCTGGGAAGCAAGCACAGAAGTAGATAGGGAAACTGGAGACCAGGAAGGAAGTCTGAGGAATCGTGAACAATTTGGTTAGTATCCAGAGACTAGGCTAGTGATTTAGCTGGGGGGCCAAATTGTGGATAGCTCTGCAGTTAGTATTTTGAATTTAATTTGTTGGGTGAGGGGCAGTCAATAGAGGGATTGTCAGATGTGGAGGGGTTACTAAGGTTAATGAGTCGGGTCACGGCATTAATAATGGTCTAAATAGGCGATAGTTTATTTAAAAAGGTAAGCCAATGAGGAGGGAGTTGCTGTAGTCGAGAGAGAACCAGTGAGTGGATTAGGAGCTTTGCATTGTCTTTGGTTAAGAAGGGGCATTTTTTGGAGATTTTGCAGTGTGTGGGATATCTGCAGAGTGGAGATTTCATGGCAAATTTAAATGACCTTATTTTTGAGGATCTCCAGGGCAGTGAGTTAGTGGGTGGGTGATTAACCACTTAACCCCGGACCATATTGCTGCCCAATGACCAGAGCACTTTTTGTGATTCCGCACTGTGTCGCTTTAACCGACAATTGCGCGATCGTGCGACGTGGCTCCCAAACAAAATTGGTGTCCTTTTTTGCCCACAAATAGAGCTTTCTTTTGGTGGTATTTGATCATCTCTACGGTTTTTATTTTTTGCGCTATAAACAAAAATAGAGCGACAATTTTGAAAAATGCAATATTTTTTACTTTTTGCTATAATAAATATCCCCCAAAATATATATAAAAAAAAAATTTCTTCCTCAGTTTAGGCCGATACGTATTTTTTTTTTTTTTTACGAAAAATATGTAGAAAAGTCATAATAAGCGTTTATTGATTGGTTTGCGCAAAAGTTATAGGGTTTACAAAATAGGGTGTAGTTTTATGGCATTTTTATTAATATTTAATTTTTTTACTAGTAATGGCGGCGATCAGCATTTTTTTTTCAGTACTGCGACATTAAGGCGGGCACTTCTGACACATTTTTGGGACCATTGGCATTTTTTTTAGCGATCAATGCTATACAAATGCATTGGATTACTATAAAATTGCCATTGGCAGTGAAGGAGTTAACACTAGGGGGCGGGGAAGGGGTTAAGTTTGTTCCTGGGTGTGTTCTAACTGTGGGGGGGGGGGGGGGTGGCCTCACTAGGGGAAATCACTGATCTTCTGTTCATACATTGTATGAACAGAAGATCAGCGTTTCCCCCGCTGACAGGACCGGGAGCTTTGCGTTTACACACATAGCTCCCGGTCCCCGCTCTGTAATGAGCGATCGCATGTGCCTGGCGCGCGCGGGACTCGGAGGCGAGCGCCCCCTAGAGGCCGCTTTAATGCGGATGTATAGCTACGGGCTCTCACCCAGGAGAGCCGCAGTAATTTGACGGCGGGCGGTCGGCAATAGGTTAAGTAGAGAGTTAAAGGTAAAGAATTGACAGGGACTGGATGACAAAGTGTTAATGAGTGATAAAATAGGTCTGCAATTCCTTACACTTCCCATGGTCCTACCCTATACAGCCATCCTGAAAGAAGCATCTCTGCTAAACGTGTATGTATGTATGTATGTATGTATGTATGTATGTATGTATGTATGTATGTATGTATGTATGTATGTATGTATGTATATATGCAGTAGCAAAAAAAAGTGGTGTATGTTACACCCCCACCGCAAAAAAAGCTTAGCATTACCGTTTGAGGAAGCCACTGAGCATCTTCTGCTGGCACTGCCCTGAGTCGTGTGAGTGGCGGGGGATGAGCAGTGACATCCGCAAAAACAAATGTAAACCCATCAACTTCATTTTTTTCAAATATAGAACATGGGCATGAATGTTAAGCGTGCCTCATGTTTATGCGATTTGTAAAAAGTTTGTGTTCACATACTTTAAAGGTATAGCATTTCTATGGCTTCAATTACAAACAAAAATGAATACAAACCTTTGTGAAAAGCCTCCACCACTGCCAATTCCTGAGTTTAAGGTAGGCTGCGCAATTCCTTTGAATCACTTTCATGGCAGTAAGTTGCTGTTGACGTTTTGCAAATGCTCTGAAAATAAAAAATCGGCAGGTAAATTCTAAAGGTCATGGTCAAAAAACATTGGCGCTCTTTGATATGGTTTAGCAGCTGGCAAACTTGTATACCTTTTCTCAGCAACAAATTGTCCAGCAAATAGTTCCATCTCATTACAAAGTTGAATATAGTTAATAATATTCATAACGTTAAAGTGAAACTAACCTGGTTACAGAAGTAACCATACTGAAAATCAGTCATCTTATAGCATATACAGGCATTAGCCTTCAAATTGAAGTTGTAGCAGATCCTAAGCCGACTTCTGTCAGTTGATATTAAGCCCCACCCACTATTACACTGTCAAATGGCAGATTAGCAAGCCTTTGAGATCAGCAGGCTTCCCTGAAATACTGCATTTCACCATATAAGCTCAGTTTACTGATAAAAATAAGGGGAAATGCAAGACTTCGGTGGGTGTAAAAAATGGTCTGCTTGGCAACTTCAGACTGTAGGCTTAGTGTGGCTGAGTGCACCAAGATGGCCATGACAGAACGTCACAAAATCTGACGGTAACACCTGCGTTGCCCTGTGTACCGACTACACTTATGATTGCTGATCCCTAATAGCCTGGTCAGATTAGGTGCCTCAGTCATCCTGCTCTGTATTTAGCGTCTTATCTCCCTCCCTGTCATTTGCTTGTGAACTGAAGCCAAATGTCTTCCCTGCCCATCCCACCTTAATTGAGTATCCAGCCGTAGCAGCCCCTTTACCTTTGGTAAAATAGAAGGTAACATACTTGTACCCTCTGTTCCAGGATCATACAAGTAGTGCATTTTTTTCATTATAAAGCCAAATAATTTCTTTGATCAGGACTGCGGCGTGGTCATAAGTCCACCCAATGTTAGCTTGCATATGTCAGAATGGAATCCCAGCCCCTCCTACTGCACGCCATAGATCAAGGAGGAGCGGGAGAACATGTGACCACACAGCAGAGGCAAAGAAGGTATTTTAAAACACCCACACACAGCATTTAAGGAGTTTCTAAAACAGTAAATTATTATAGTGTTTAAACTTTGTTTTAAAACGAATGCGTTTGTTACAGGTGATAAATAGGAGAAAAATTCTCCTACATAAGTTGAACCTAAAACAGTCTTCTCTAAATCAGTTCCAACCCCAGAAATTATAAAGCTTGCCTGAGCTGTCAGAAAACACAGGGTGAAGAGCTGAAATTAGAGTCTGCAGAGCTCCGAGAGGGGATGGGGGAGGGGCCTTCCTTTACAGCACACAGGTACAAAGCCGAGGCTGTTCATCACAGACTATGCTGGAGTTCCCTCCCCATCACCTATTTTCCTTGTGTCGGGAAAACTTGTCAGAAGTGATTCATGCTGATTGCAAAGGAAGGAGACAGAAATGAAGACACGTTGTACTCTTAATTGAGACAACTATAGAGGGATATGCTTTGGTTATATTATTGCACGTCTGAGGTTTACAACCACTTTAAAATGTTACTAAACCCACAACAGTAAAACCGGTCTGTATATGCAGTAAAGCATGATTGTTATATGCACTGTGGAACCCAAGGAGTTATTCCTCCTCTTTGTGTAAAAAGGCAAATTCATCTCCTGATAGGACAGAGCCCTGGACGGGACTCTTCGCTGCACATGCTCAGTTTAATGTGCATTGTTAGAGTGGTTTCTTTTTTGAAAAGGCGAGAATGTGATCAGCACAGGGCCAGTCAGGAGAATAAAAACTCTTACAAGCTTTAACCAGTGCTTGGCCAGACACTGCCTTTACAACTTTAAAAAGGGGCTCAATACCTGATAATCCTGCAACTTCTCTTATTTGTATTAGGGTTGTCCCGATACCACTTTTTTAGGACCGAGTACAAGTACCGATACTTTTTTTCCTGTACTCACCGATACCGAATACCGATACTTTTTTTAAATGTCATGTGACAGTTTTCAAACCACAATACAGACTAAGGATATTTTCTTTAGAATTATGAATAACTCTTAACTCAAGACATTATAAAAGAATAAAAATGAGTAAAAATTAATAAAAAAAATTATTTGCTTGTCACACAGTAGTAAAAAACTCAAAGAATTTTCACAGAACATGTTGATAAATACAAAAAAAAGTATTCTATTTAGGCATCGGGAGCATTTGCTCGAGTACAAGTACTCCCGCAAATACTCGGTATCGGTCCCGATACCGATACTAGTATCGGTATCTGGACAACCCTAATTTGTATTAAACACACCTTCTATAAACTAGGATATACTAGGATCTAGAGATTTATACCTTTCGTCGTCCACGGATAGGAAGTACATATTCATATTTTTTTCTTTTTAAAAATGTTTTGACATCTGGAGTCCTTTATTTAAAATCTTAACCCGACACAAAAATCATGAGCATACGATATAAAGACCATACAACTTCAATGATGGCCCCAAATAAAAATGTAACTCCTTACAGGAAAAAAATAAAAAATAAATAAAAAGTTAAAAAAAAGCAGGATTCTAAGAAAAAAAAAATCCACGTATGCTCAACTATTTAGATGCGCCATCGATCTGATGTTACAGCTGTTCCCTGCTGCCTTTACACCGAGAACTAAGTGATCAAAGATCACTGATCACTCAGTTCTAGAGTCCACTCTGAGCACAGAGCAGTAAAGTGTCAGACACCGCTCTGCCCAGTCACCACTCAGTGTAACACTAGACTTTAGAGGGGGTAGGAGCAGCTGGCTCAGCCTCTCAGTGGCACAGAGGCTGAGCCAGCTGCCATTCAGACATCTGGCTGAATCACAACATATTAACACTTTGCAGTATGCGACAACAAATATTTAGCTGCATCTATGTAGGAGTTCGGTTAATGCTCAGTTCACAGGCCGTCATGTGCAATAAAGCATTTTTTTGTGTACCGTGTATTGCATAGGACAAATGCCTTGATTTGGGTTCTCTAGTTCCTTAAGGCTTAGGTTGTTCATGGGCAGAAGTGAAGAAATTGATGCAAAATAAAAAAACACACAACTACTTGCTTTAAAACAGCAGTGCTGCCCATAGTGTGCATCCATAAGTGACAGTTTAACTAGACAACCAATAGTTTTGCATCGAGTAGAAACAGCAATATAACGAAAGGGCTCAAGCACTGTACCTGGGTCTGTGTACACCTACACATTTATGGTGTGTAATAGGACAGACAACCAACACTCTTAAGCCTCGTACACACGATCAGATTTCCATCGGACAAAGCGTAGGACTTTTGTCCGAAGGGCATTGGCCTGTTAACTTTTATTGCATACAAACAGCAAAGAATTGTTGGCCAACAAAAACTAAATTACATTGATTTTTTTATAGCTTTAGCGCCACCCTTTGGGCAACTTCTGCTAATGTTATGGTGAGCATTGCTTCGGAGCATGCGTGTTTTTACTTGGATTTTTTTTTTACGGACTTGTGTACATGATGGGAAAATCCAACATGTCTGAAAATTTTAAAGCATGCTATCCCACATTTGTTGGCGGAAAACCCAACAATTGTCCGATGTAGCATACAAACGGTTGGCTTTTCTAACAGCCTGCCATCACACTTTTCCCGGCAAAAAATCCAATCATGTGTTCAAGGCTTTATACTGTGACACACACACACACACACACACACACACACACACACACACTTTTATAGGTTTTTGTGGGCAGATTTAAAGTATATAAAAAAAAGGCATTCGATATATCGGTTGTATTTGGAAACCTCATGGTGTAATCAGTTTTATATTAAGGGAAAAACATAGGGGGTTATTTACTAAAGGCAAATCCTTGAAATTGCACTGAAAGTGCAGTCGCTGTAGATCAGAGGGGGACATGCAAGGATAAAAATATAGAATATATATATATATACACACATACATACATACATACACACACACACACTATATATTTATATATATTATGAAAAACACACACCATTTTAGCTTGTACACGATTGGATAAAATCAGCAGGGCTTCCCCTCATTTCAAAAGCTACCCCGTCAGATTTACAGTGACTGCACTTCCAGTCAAATTTTAAGTGCACTTTGCCTTTCGTAAATAACCCCCATAGTCTCTGCGTAGCAGTTTGTCCTGTTTAGTGTTTTTGTGCCAATGCCTCTAGTAGGATCAGAATTGTTTGTTTCAGTAAAATGTGCCGAGTATTTCAAGAACATTTACGAAGCCTAAATTCTAATCTTACACAAGCTACAAATAGTTTTACAGTTACCTACTTTCTGGCTAAGTAGCCTCTGCACCAGGCCTGGAAGGCAATAATCACATCTGTAATCTTCAGGTCCCTCTCTTCTTCAAGGTGAGCTAGGACACCAGCTCTGAAAAACACCTTGCTTTGACCAATGCGGTAAAGGTTGGAATCCAACTCGAGGGCTTTTATCTGTAGAAGACAATTTGTTTTACATATTTAATTTCATATATAAAGCATAGTTACAGAACCTACAGCATACAAAAATCATATGCAAACTAAATCTTACCATTATAACGCATGCCTGCTTTCCATCCATAAAACCTTTAGGGATAGAATTTGGGGTGAGAATCTCATACCTTTAAAAGGAAATAAAAAAGTTCCATGAATGTAAAATGGTTTTAATAAGCCTAGAAAAAAAAAAAAATGCATGCATATTGCGTTAAAGGTGGGGGTGAGCGCACGTCACACACACTTTATTCCCTTTCTTTCATTTACATACCTTTGTCTAAATTCCTGGAAGACCACTCTATTAGGGAAGCCCTGCCTACAGATACGAATTCCTTCCAGCACACCATTGCAGCGCAACTGATCTAGCACCAAGTGGGCATCCAGTTTCCCAGCCTGCAAGATAAAGATAAAAATTTTAAAAGCTGTGAAAAGAATTTAACCATACTAGAAGCCATTGAAAATTATACATTTATCATGACCTACCTTCTTTTCGTGATTGGGAATTATGCAGCGCACAAAGTTTGGGTTTGTGTTTCTCAGTGTGGCCATAAGTTTAGAAAGCTGCTCCTTATACAACTGACCCACAGTGCGGAACATTCCTTTTCTAGTCTTGAATGCCCCAGGCAAAGCACTATCACCGATGCCAGCAACTTGATCCAAGCCAACAATGCGATCCACTAAAGTTGAAACAAGCAGATGAGCACCAAAACCAGCCTAAATAGTTATATGGCATTTTATGGGACAAATTAACTTTCTAGAACAGTAATGAAGTCAGACTAATTTTGTTTTTGAGTCAAAAAATCCATCAGATTTACGTCACAGCCAAAAAACACAAACATGCACAAAAAAAACTAAATAAACCCCTTCAATCGTAGGGCAAAAAAAAAAAAACACGTACAAATGTATGATCTTTTATGTGGCATTCTATATGATGGGAGACTATCCAGAAGAAACTCCAGTATTGGTCCTACAACAGGGGTTAATCTGCTCTCCTACATGCAATCAGAAAATAATATCTTCTGTGTACAAACCACCAATGACAGACAGCTACCAGTCTTGAGGGAATATAACTTTTTTTTTTTAGTTTGACCACAATACCTACTACTGTGGGCTCTGGTGGTTATTTGAGATTGCATCTTCACCAGATGTTTAATTTTTCTATGGGCATATGTGATGGGTAGGTGTGGGGATCTGCCCCAGAAGAGGAGTAATGGAGCTTACATTAAAGTGGTAGGTGTAGAAAGGTGGTAATGTATGCAAATTTACAAAGGGTTAGAGATGGCAGTTAACCAGCCAAGGTTGTGAGGGTAATGCTTCATTTCCATGGACGATTTTAAAGCCACTTTTCTGAGCGTTTCCTGCAGCTTAATAACGACTCCCCACGTTAAGTCTATGGCCTCATGCCCACCATGACGTTTTTGAGCTGTAGATGGCTGAGCCGTTTTTAAGCTGCAAAAAAAAAAACAGGACCAGTGCGTTCTGAAGCTCCAGCAATAGAGCTGTAAAAACGGCAGATATTAAAAATTGCGCAAAAATGCTCAAAAACGCTGCTGCGGCGTTTGAGCTCCGGCTCAAAAAAAAAAAAAAAGAAGTTTAACAAACAAACATGGACAGGCGTTTTTAACCACTTAAGCCCCGGACCAATATGCTGCTAAATGCCCAGAGGCGTTTTAACAATTCGGCACTGTGTCGCTTTGACAATTGCGCGGTCGTGCGACGTGGCTACCAAACAAAATTTGCGTCCTTTTCTTCCCACAAATAGAGCTTTCTTTTGGTGGTATTTAATCGCCTCTGCGATTTTTATTTTTGCGCTATAAACAAAAATAGAGCGACATCGCAATAAAAAAAAATTAGTTACCTAGCGGCAACCGCGACACTAATACAGCGATCAGAAAAATGATCGCTTAGTGACGCTGGCAATAGGGGGGTGAAAGGGTTAACTAGGGAGGTGATCAAAGGGTTAAAAACTTTATTAGGGGGGGGTACGGGGCTACCTTGGACCTAACACTAACTACCTGTCACACTGTCACTGTACTGATCACTGCATTTAGTGTCAGTGTGACAGGGGGTGGGGTGATCGCAAGGGGTTAAATGTGCCTACGTGTACTGGCGTCAGTGTAGTGTTGGTGCGACTCACTGTCTTTTCTCTCATCTCGGCGGATTGAAAATACCACCGAGATGAGCGCTGCATCACTTCCTCTGCCTGTGTTTACATTTTACAGGCAGAGGAAGTGACACGGCGGCAGTGCACGGGATTGGCTGGGAGCAATCACGAGGGGACGGACAGAAACGAACCGCCGCCCCCTCGTCCCGGATCGCTCCGGGAGGTAAGCCGCCCACCACACGCAGCGGAGGGAGTCCCGATCGGACCCCCGACCCGCTAGTAGGCAGGGACATACATATATATATATATATATATATATATATATATATATATATATATATATATATATATATATATATATATATATACATACATACATACATACATACATACATATACACGTCCTGCCTGTCCATGCCATTCTGCGGACGTAAATAGGCGGGCGTTAAGGGGTTAAGCTGTAAAAAAAAGGCTTAAACAAGTGGCTGTAAAAACGTTCATGGAAATGAAGCCTAAAAGCACTACCAAATTATAATAGCAATAATGTAACAATGAGAATATTTAGCATTCTGGGGAATGCCAAATTTTCTTCCAAAAAAGCCTTAAAGCGGATGGTTCACCATAAAAAAATATTAAAAGCCAGCAGCAACAAATACTGCAGCTGCTGACTTTTAATATTAGGACACTTACCTGTCCTGGAGTCCAGCGGCGTCCGCAGCAGAGGATGAGCGATCGCTCGTCACCCTGCTGTTCTCCCCTCCATCCACGGCGAGGGAACCAGGAAGTGAAGCGCTCCGGCTTCACTGCCCGGTTCCCTACGGCGCATGCGCGAGTCGCGCTGCGCCCGCGATTGGCTCCCGCTGTGTGCTGGGAGCTGAGAGTTCCCAGCACACAACGGGAAAAGCCCGTCTTTTGCCCGAGACTGCGGGCCGGAAGTGGGTGCGGATACCTGTCTTTAGACAGGTATCTGCACCCCCCTCCCCCCTGAAAGGTGTCAAATGTGACGCCGGAGGGGGGGAGGGTTCCGATCAGCGGATCTTCACTTTAGGGTGGAGATCCGCTTTAACTGGTATGGTTATCCTGTTCCAAATTATTAAACACAAAATCACTATTAACGTACAATAAAACAAACTACGATCGTGGGGGGGGGGAATAAATGGATTAGGGCTCTTGCACATTGGAGCAAGAGATACTTGTGTTCAGTGCCCTGGAGCAGAGCAATTCTGTTTTACTATATGCTTACGTGCAGGAGCTCTTATAGAAGTGTAGAAAAACATAAAGTGCACCTGTGCCTAGTTTACAAACACTTAAAATATTTAAAAAACAACCCAGAATCTCAAGTAGGTTTTAATCAGCTTACAGCTCCTGCCATTTACATTAGAAGGTGGGTGGGCCTTCAGAGAGAGGGGAAGAGAAACTGCAATAGGAGTGCCTCTGTTGTGAACTTAGAAGATTTATTCACAGTGCTGGAAAAAAAAAAAAAAGTCTGTGGGGACCAGTTTAAAAAAAAAATAAAAAATGAATACCTCGACTTTAGCCTGGGCACAAGGGCACTTCAAAAAAACACTTGCGCCAATAATAAAAATCTAATTATATATATATATATATCTACCAATCTTTGCTCCAACAAGAGCTTAAACGGAATATCAGATAACAGCCAGCTCTTCACCTCTTCGAGAGATCCATCATAAGATGCCAAAATATTCAGTAATCCACTTAAGTTTTTAGATCTCGTCAGAACTTGAGGTACTATTGCTAGAGAATCTATGAGTGCCACCAGTTTTTTTTTATGATCCGTTAATCCAGGAGCAAAGAGGAGAAACTTCGGCTGAAAAAATTCTACAAAAGTTGTTCAAAGCTAAAGTTTTTGCCTTTTAGTTATACTTTAGGTTTGGATAGTGAAGAGGGATTAGAACACCTGGCAGGTTTTAACCACTTAAGGACCTTGGATGTTTTTCAGATTTGATGTTTACAAGACTAAAGCAGTTAATGCTAGAAAATTACTTAAAACCCCCAAACATTTATTTTCATTATAAAAAAAATACTTTTAAGACGCATTGGGTGGGACCGACGTTTTGACGTTATTCACTGTATGTGAGGGTTTACATCCACTAACAGAAAATGGTTGCAGGGGATTGGGGGGGGGGGAGAAAAAAAACCCCACACCTTAAAAACAGACAGCAATACAAACCTGAAAAGAGCTCCATTTCTTTTCCTGCTATATCAAAAACAAGTAAAACATTTTGGCTGCCGTTGGACTTTAAAAAGACGGTTCTCACTTTAATAGTAAAATTAAGTAAAATGCTCACAATACTTACAGTGCAGAAAATAAGTATTTGAACACCCTGCTATTTTGCAAGTTCTCCCACTTGGAAATCATGGAGGGGTCTGAAATTGTTATCGTAGGTGCATGTCCACTGTGAGAGACATAATCAAAAAAAAAAATTCCAGAAATCACAATGTATGATTTTTTTAACTATTTATTTGTATGATACAGCTGCAAAGAAGTATTTGAACACCTGAGAAAATCAATGTTAATATTTGGTACAGTAGCCTTTGTTTGCAATTACAGAGGTCAAACGTTTCTTGTAGTTTTTCACCAGGTTTGCACACATTGGAGGAGGGATTTTGGCCCACTCCTCCACACAGATCTTCTCTAGATCAGTCAGGTTTCTGGGCTGTCGCTGAGAAACACAGAATTTGAGCTCCCTCCAAAGATTCTCTATTGGGTTTAGGTCTGGAGACTGGCTAGGCCACGCAAGAACCTTGATCTGCTTCTTACAGAGCCACTCCTTGGTTATCCTGGCTGTGTGCTTCGGGTCATTGTCATGTTGGAAGACCCAGCCTCGACCCATCTTCAAAGCTCTAACTGAGGGAAGGAGGTTGTTGCCCAAAATCTCGCAATACATGGCCCCGGTCATCCTCTCCTTAATACAGTGCAGTCGCCCTGTCCCATGTGCAGAAAAAACACCCCCAAAGCATGATGCTACCACCCCCATGCTTCACAGTAGGGATGGTGTTCTTGGGATGGTACTCATCATTCTTCTTCCTCCAAACACGGTTAGTGGAATTATGACCAAAAAGTTCTATTTTGGTCTCATCTGACCACATGACTTTCTCCCATGACTCATCTGGATCATCCAAAGCTGGTTTAAGCAGGGGAACCTTTCCGTGCCATGCATGATTTCAAACAATGACGTCTTAGTGTATTACCAACAGTAACCTAGGAAACGGTGGTCCCAGCTCTTTTCAGGTCATTGACCAGCTCCTCCGTGTAGTCCTGGGCTGATTTCTCACCTTTCTTAGGATCATTGAGACCCCACGAGGTGAGATTTTGCATGGAGCCCCAGTCCAAGGGAGATTGACAGTCATGTTTAGCTTCTTCCATTTTCTAATGATTGCTCCAACAGTGGACCTTTTTTCACCAAGCTGCTTGGCAATTTCCCCGTAGCCCTTTCCAGCCTTGTGGAGGTGTACAATTTTGTCTCTAGTGCCTTTGGACAGCTCTTTGGTCTTGGCCATGTTAGTAGTTGGATTCTTACTGATTGTATGGGGTGGACAGGTGTCTTTATGCAGCTAATGACCTCAAACAGGTGCATCTAATTTAGGATAATAAATGGAGTGGAGGTGGACATTTTAAAGGCAGACTAACAGGTCTTTGAGGGTCAGAATTCTAGCTGATAGACAGGTGTTCAAATACTTCTTTGCAGCTGTATCATACAAATAAATAGTTAAAAAATCATAAATTGTGATTTCTGGAATTTTTTTTTTGGATTATGTCTCTCACAGTGGACATGCACCTACCAGTGGACATGCACCTACCATGACAATTTCAGACCCCTCCATGATTTCCAAGTGGGAGAACTTGCAAAATAGCAGGGTGTTCAAATACTTATTTTCTGCACTGTAGCAGTACTGCCCCCAATTAATCAAATCCTTATTCTGTTGCAAAAGCTGTAAGCACTGGGGGATTCAATAGCATCCAACACTGCAGGGTGCGCATTGGATGCATTGAAGTTCTATGTCCCTCCAGCTTTAGGGAGA
The DNA here is from genome assembly GCA_029574335.1 of Rana kukunoris. Lineage (NCBI taxonomy): Eukaryota > Metazoa > Chordata > Amphibia > Anura > Ranidae > Rana > Rana kukunoris. Next base: position 96,403,050 of record CM056055.1, on the reverse strand, counting down.
CACTGGAGTAGCAGCCGAGAGTCGTGGGATGCTGAAGATTCTCCTGCCAATTGTAGCTCTGATATAGCGAACATTTAATTCACTGGGAGTAGTATACAATGTATTTTACAGTACTGTTTTTACTTGACAGTTAGGCCCCTTTCACATATGCAGACAGTTCAGATCCTACTGTCAGTTTTTTAGGTGGAACTGAACAGACACTCCATGCCGGTCTATGGAGCGACGAATGTCAGTGGTGACATGTCTGCCGACATGCGCTCCATCCAGACGGAAACCCCATTTTCCATCCATCTGGTGGATCGCATGAAAAACGGAGAGGCGGATCCCTTTTCATCCGATACCCCATAGAGAGCTGAGCTTTGAAAGTTCCGTCCCTGCACAGTGAGCGGAGATGGACCCAGTCATCCACCGGCTCAGCATGGATCAAGGGAGCAATCCCCCCACTGAGCAAGCGGAGTCTGAAAACAGACGCGTGTGTGTGAGAAAGGGGAATTAAGAGGGTGGTCTGCATGTATGATCCAACTACCCTAAAGGCTAGTCTGATTGCTTGCTACAGCAGCTGCCAGTATCTGTGGGGAGATCCCACAAACATGAAATGGCTGCCTGATCTGGTAAAAAAAAAAAAAAAGTCAGAAAGATAACCCATCTGATGTCTAAACAAAAGCAGCATTATTAATACCAAAACCAAAAAAGTTATATATTGCAGCTTGCCAATCAGATGTAGTGGCCTTTTTTCTGCCAGCAACATACCTCGGGTGTTGATTTACTAAAACTGGAACTTGACAATCAGCTTTTACCTACAGCTTGTTCAATTAGGCTTGGACAAAAAAAAAAAAAAACCCTGAAAGCCGATTGTTTTAGACCTGCACCAGATTTTTCAGTCAAGTTTTAAAATCAACTCCTCCAGAATTATACAGACACATCTGTGTATAAAGGAGCACAGGGAGCCAATTTGGATTGAAGTTTGTACATAAAAAATGATTTTTAAGCACAACTCTTAGACCCCTTTCAGACAGGTGAGGGCGTTACCAGTAAAGTGCCGCCTTTACACCACAGAAGGGGTTAAAAGCGCTGCTCTTAAGGCACTCGTTCATTTTAATGGGCAGGAGCAGTGTTTTATACACTGCTCCTCGCAGGTCTTTTCTTTCTGTCTTGCAAGCGAACCGCCCCAGTTTGAAAGCACTCAGGCTATCACACTGGGGCAGCAAAAGCGGCAGTTTACAGGTGCCATTTTTTGTGCAAAAACACCTGTAAAATGCCCCAGTGTGAAAGGGGACTTGGTGGTATATGGCCTGTGTCATCCCTGTAACAGCAAGAGCTTTTCTGTTGAAAAACACTTACTGTGGTTGGATCATCAGATAAAGAAACCCCAAAAAAGTAAATCCAGCCATCACATCTAAGAAAGGTAACCTGCAATATAATAAATGCTTTATTTTGGGGTTAATACGGCTTCAATATTTTGCATAAAGCCAGGTACTTCCCCCAGTAACAGCTATGATCAATAAAGAATTCTGATAAGCTTGAAACTTTACAAAAAAAAAAGCAATATGAAATAATTTCATAATTGTGTGTTCTAGATTTAGTGGTTTACATTGGAAGACTGTGCAATGGGTGCATTTAAAAAGCCCTTCAGGGACTGGTGTTTGAAGCTTTGTGAGCAAACTATTAGACAGGTGAGTAGCCACACCATGCACCAAAGTACCTGCCATTTTCATTCACCTGTAGGTGCACATAGTCCACTTCCGGAAATCTAATAGGGAGGAAATAAGGTGGTATGAAGAAGGTTTTGAACAGAAGTTAAAAGATTGGACCACTGAACTGGAAGAGAGGGGATGCAACGACTTAGCAGAAGGTACACCAGCTGCAAAGTTGAAGATTAAGATATAGAACACTGCTACAACAACGTCTCTCACAAAGGCTTACCATCTTTCCATAGGTCGGAAACAAATCTATCAGATGACTGATTAAGAAGCGTTGCAACATTATCATTCAGCGGGTCCATATTCTTCATCAGCCACTCATCTGCTTTGTAATCCACCTTTAAAAAAATAAATACACATCAAAAACACATACACAGATCTTGTGCCGTACATGTTCAATAGGCCCGTTAAAAATAAATTCAGTCTGACAATAGCCATTATTCTAAAGCAGTTAAAGCACCAAAGGTAGCAATTTGTGCACCCTTGGTGTAAGCTTTACCCTAATCAATATATACACAAGAAAATCTCAAGTCCAGTGAGAAAGGCATTTCTAAAGAATTTATGGAACACTGAACAAAAGAAAAAAAGGAATGGAACACTAGTAACAGTGGTTATGCAATACTTGAACGTTCACAAAGTAGAAAGGCAAACATTTTTGGGGCATTGTGAGGGGTTAAAATGGTCAGGTTTTTATTGCCCTCTCCAACTGTCATCACAAAAGACAGGAATGATGAAGGCAACTCCAAAATTTGGAAGTGCCACCAGAACAGAAATGGAGGAAATCTGCCAATGGGGACACTTGTTCCAATGAAAACTGAGCAGTAAAGAAAATGAAAAAATGGTTTGGCTTTGGATATACCTCAATGCTAGCTGCTGATGAAGAAATCCAACACTATTTAATGTGGGGAGGCAACCCATATGCACAGTCGGCACATAAGTACCAGGCGCAGTAAATGCCAATGTGCATGCACACAATGCATCTACTCAAGATAAGCACCGCTTCTCAGGTCCAAACCAAAACATTTATATACTGAAGATCATATGTCCTGTAATGCAGCCACCTCATCCGTTTCCATTTTCTCCTTTATATTCACTTGGTGATCCTGTCAGAACACTTCCTGCCCTGCAAAGACCACACAGCATGGTATCTATGGAAAAGTGCTTACAACTTAGGCTGCGTACACACGATCAGTCCATCCGATAACAGTCCGAAGGACCGTTTTCAACGGTTAATCGATGAAGCTGACCGATGGTCTGATGTGCCTACACACCATCGATTAAAAAAAGATCGTGTTAGAACGCGGTGACGTTTAAGTGTTTTAACACGACGTGCTGAAAAAAAATGAAGTTCAATGCTTGCCTATTAACCGATGCTTTTGCATACCAACAATCGGTTTTGAACCAATTGGTGAGGGGTCCATTGGTCAAATTTTAAAGCAATTTATATTATTTTTTGACCGAAGGATAACTGACCGATGGCGCACACACATGATCGGTTTGGACCGATGAAACGGACCTTAGGTCAAAACCGATAAAAACTGACCGATCGTGTGTACACGGCCTTAGATGTTCCACTGATTTTGGACTACAACGTGCTTCTCTCTAATTTCCATCACTTGAGGGGCATGCTTTGTAGCAAAGGATAACTGAGAAAGCTGATGACATGGTTTAAAAACTCAGTTCACTGCACACGATTTATAGCAGAATTAATGGGCAATTTTCTATACTTACAGAAATTGTACTTGGCCCGACAAAGAAAACTAATACAGCCACCATGTTTGTAAATTGGCAAGCTGCAATAAATTAATAAATCCTTCATCTGCTTGCACCTGCTTAAGACTAACTGAATATTAATAAAGAATTAAATATTGTATTTTTTGTTTCTGGTGCTCAGACGCAGTGAAGATACATGTTCAGCCTTGAAACAAGAGGTAAAAGTTGCTCAATTGGCTGTACAGGGTGTTCAATTTTTTGTGGAATCCCAATGTACTTTCATCTCAAACCCCAGAAGCTGCCCCAGGCAACCCTAGATGATGTAGCGTGTTGGTGGTTAGAAGACTCCCAGATAAAAAATAAATAAAAAATCAGCAAGTGTCATTATTACTGTGTAAAATGTTGCCGCTCGTAAACTGACATTCCAAGGGAGGTTTGCGGAAAAGTTACTTTCCATAAAAACATGCGTTTGAGCCTTACACTGCAACCTCCCACTACAGCTCTATTTCCCTTTTTCTGGCTGGAGAATGCAGGGTCAGAATAAAGTAGGATCGTCAATGTGCAGCATCTCCCTATGCAGGGCTGCTGAAGAAAGTCTTGCATACGTTCCAAGTTACCAGGGACATGGCAGGGGAGGGACAGCCGGAAGACACCCACTACACCAACATAAGTGGCTGCTTTCCTGTCTGCACAGAAAAGCTGAGCCACTGCAACCTAAAAAGCCTTAACAGCAGAGCTGCGGAGGATTTTCCTGAAATACAAACCAAAGCCACTGTGGTTTGTATTTCCTTTCTCTCCTTGATGCCCGACACATCAGGCTCTGCCAGTGCTTTAGGTGGTCGGCATAGCCCAAGTGCTGGCAGACCACATTTGGCACCAGGGGCCTAGAAACTAAACCATTTTCAGAATTTTGGCTTATGCAAAAAGTGTTAACAAGTAAAAAGGGCCACTGTCTAAACTGGCTAAGGCACACATATCTGGGATGTAACCAGATAGCCGAGTCAGTTTGGGTCCTGCAGATATTGTGGGATAAAGCGCGTTTCTCGTAAACAGTATGAAAATATTCATTCTAGTAGCCAATATCTTAATATTTTGTGGGGTGAAAACAGAATTGCATTAGAGATCAATTATACAGGTTTATGAACTGGTCTAGTTTACATAAAGGAAGCTCAAAAACCATGACACCTTACCTTCCCAGCATAGTGCATGATGCAAAAGTCAGCCTTTTCTTTAAGCTGCTTGGGCTTTTGAAACTTTGGGTGAGAACCTTGTTCCTGTACCACTTTCTCCACAAAACTCTTATCGGTAGCCTTAGGAAACCAACATTCCTCATCCAAGAGAGCCAGAACGCCTGGGGGACCAGCCTGTAAAACAGCGTGGTTATCAACATGGGGTAAAAAAAATAAAAAATAAAATACATACCTCTATCCCAATATACTCACTGGTTTCTCTATCAAGTCAATACAGGGCTGAAGATCCAAGCCAAAGTCAATGAAGTTCCACTCAATACCTTCCCGCTGGTATTCCTCTTGTTCAAGTATAAACATAGTGTGATTGAAAAGCTGCTGCAGTTTCTCATTGGTATAATTGATGCAAAGCTGTTCAAAGGAGTTCAGCTACAGGAAACATGGGTGAAAAGTTTACACTGATTAACCATCAATTGTATGCATAGACTAGTGAAGTCCTTAATGTGGTTGTAATTAAGCACACAAGGAAAAGCAGCCTCAGTTATACTGCGGCAGGTTGGCTCCCCTGGGCAAATCGTCGTAACTGTACATCGGCCGCTTTAAGAGCTCTAGGGTGGCCACATGCCAGAGCTGATGCGCATGGACTGTGGGCACGATGCCCGCGGGCCACCCGCAATCACTCCTCACAGACAGAACAGAGATGTAAATAGACACGGGGGGGGGGGGGGGGGAATGAAAGATCTGCTGTTCCTACTGATTATAAATAGCAGTCTCCTCCAGGTAGTCCCATCCCCTCCAGTTAGAAACACTCCCTAGGTAACACATTTAACCCCTTGATCGCCCCCTAGTATTAACCTTCCCTTACAGTGGCCATTTTTAGCTCTGATCGCTGTATACGTCAATGGTCTTAAAAAAGTGTCACGTGTCGGATATGTCCGCCACAGTGTAGCGGCCCCTCCCCAAAAAAATAAATAAAAATAGTGATCCCTGCCATTAAATGATTCATACAACCACACTATTTTTATATAGCCAAGTGCGAGTACCCTGATGTTTACCTCTTTTGCATTTTAAATAGAGGATACCATCTGTGGATTACACCTGGGGGAGCATGCAAAACCTGCTATGTGGAGCGCAGAGGTGGTACAGCTGCGATCGTGGACCAAATTTCACGTGTGTGAAGTCAGTTATCACAGAGCCACTTTATGGGTGTAAAGTCTCACCTGAGAGTGATGCATCACATAGTGGCTGCATTAGTTTATTTTTAATATTTTATACAGATTATGGGAGTGTGAATATGCTTAGTGGCTGTGGATTGGTTTTCTTACAATTAAAACCTTGTTCAGACACTTCATTGGTAGCTCACAAGACATCTATACATAGTGAATTTACTTCTGCAAAAAACTCTCCATTAGCTTGCATCAGCGCTCTTAAAACTGCCAGTCTGAACTTAGGAATGACACTTGGAAGGCAGAGACGCAAGGTCACACGCTTTCAGCAGCTATACACACCCTCTCACCTGCTTTCACTTTGTTTTTCACATTCACTGTGCCAGACTTTCAGCTAAGGAAGAGAGCGCAGAAGGGAGTGGATACACCCTTTTGCAAAGCAATAGAGGGGAGGCAAGTTCATGCATGCGTGTCCTCCCCAGTTTGACACTCAAAAGGGGGAGGTTATCCCTCTATATGTATCCCCGTGTCTGGCCAAGTCTGAAGCAGAGGAGGAAGCACTTCTAGATGTCAAACTAAGCTCACATGCTCAATGCAAATAAGCTTTATACAATTTGATTGTTTACGCTGTTTTAAGTGTACAACCACTTACCACCCGCCCACCGTCAAATGACAGCTGGGTGGTGTGGCTCTTGTTCCGGGTAGACGTCACATGACGGCCTCCCAGAATGACCGCTCTTGCACAGCCGCACCATGTTGCCAAGGCACAGCGCAACCCTGATCTCTGTAAAGACCTGTGCCTGCAGCTCTTTAACTATGTGATTGGCTGTGTCCAATCACAGCCGGTCACATGTAAACATGGAGATGCAGGTAATCGGCACACCTTGCCTCACACTGAAAGTGTGTGAGGAGAAGAGCTGATCAGCTGCATCAGCTCAGGACATCTAGGGATGTAACCAGATTACAGTTAAGCGCCCATCAGCACCACAAACTAAAAAAAAATAAAAAAAAACTTTTTAAAAATTCCTTGAAGGAAAAATAAAAACCCAGTGATTAAAATAGCACCAAAAGAAAGCTTTGTGTGAAGAAAATATATAAATGAAAATGTATTATAAATGTCACATGGTTACAGTGTAGCATGACTGCGCAATTTTCATTCAAAGAGTGACAGCTCTAAAAGCTAAAAAATGGCCTGGGCAGGAAGAGGTGTAAGTGACCTGTATTGAGGTGGTTAAAGTCTACAATTAAAGCCCAATTGGGTATCCAATTTAATTGCCAATGCAGATTTTCAAACATAATTGTATGAACAGCCCCCATGCCAGGTAGGTATGAATGAAGTTGTCAATTTACCTCAAATATTTCAAAGCCTGCAATATCCAGAATGCCAATAAATGAAGCACCTTGCCTCTTCGTTTTGTCTAAAGCTTTGTTGATACGCATGACAAGCCAACGGAACATACGCTCATAAGTTGCTTTAGCAAGAGCCTCTATTGCAAAGTCCGCCTAAAGGAAAAAAAAGGATGTACATGTAAAAAAAACTGAAAAAGTAAGCTAAACCGTTATATTGACCCTTTCTATAACTGGATAAAACATTCACCTGTTCTTTGGTCTGGGCTTTCTGTACATAGTCTCGTCCAACCTTAATGCGGGGCATGAGGATCGCTCGTGTAAAGTCATTCACATTAATGCCCAAAAGATGACACACTTTCTGGGCAGCTATAAAAAATAAATATAAAAAATGTGTAAATATTATACACACACACAATCTCCCAACAGACCATAGATTTGATAAATTAAGGTTTTGATTTATTTCATGTGCAAAGAAATCATTTTCTTCAAGTATGGCGTGAGTGCTAGATTAATCTTGTAACTATGTAACTAAAATCTTAGGTATCCTACAAAGCTTTAGGACGATTCAAATCTTTATACGTCTGCATTGTGTCAGCTTGAGCTTGTTTTGGGGTATTCAATGCAGTTTTAATGAGCACATTCATGCAGGTATGCCTGCTTGGTGCCTGTATGTTTGTTGAAGACTCAGAGAAAATTAATGTACAAGAGTAGCAAAATGTTTAACCACTTGCTGCCCATATTACATACAGCGGCAAGGTGGCACTGCTGCGCCGGATTACGTAGCCTAGCACACAACCCCTCACTTAAGGGTCGGGGTGCAGCACCCGCCGATAAATCAGCACAGAGAAAGAACGGTGGTCATCACTGTTCCGACAGGAGGGAAGGCATATAGCCTGTGTTTCTGGGAGGGAGGACAGCAGTGTGTCTGATCAAAATTGCAAGCGTTTAGAGCATGCATGCTCCAAACGCACACCACGCCCACCTTCCTGGTGATGCTCAGCTCGTCCTCCTGCCTACTGCCCTGGAGCTCCGCACACCTCCAGCATGGCCGGCAACGCGAGACGCCACAAACTCCAGCACTCCACTTGGATAGACCCCATACAGCGTGGCTGATCCTTAAGAGGCTGTGCTACCTTTTTTATCTTGCGAGTACCTTACTAAACGCGATACCTTTTTAATGCTGCACTTAGGTTGGCGTGGCTTGCTTTTACCCTTCAACAGGCAGGGAGAACTACAAAAACTAGACACAGAATTCTGACAATAGATACACTGTCATTGGAGGCGAACTTCACTTTCTGCCTGGGGAAACAAATCAACTAGTGCGTTAAGGGAAATCTATTAAAAATCTATTAAAAAAAAAATCCCAAAAGGGATAAACCATCACAAATTTAAGTGACTACTTGAATTACTACATCTATCCACCGCTTTACGCCTGCACCTCTTGGCCCTTTAAGAGGTTTAAGATGCCGGAAGGCAGGCTTAAGAGCACATGACCAACACAATTGGTGGTCACATGATCCGAAATCTCCCGAACTCAGGCAGTAATTGAGGGCGTTTGGTTAGGCGCACACTCGGCACAGCTGTATGGACATCAATTCATGCAAATATCTGACCCCCAAAGGGTTAGGTAGACTTATACACGCAATATATTGTGGGTAAAAGTAATTTTTAAACAGAATTGCACAGAAACGTGGTGTTGGCATTCGCAAGCTTCACTTTTAGTTGATCTGTCCATAGATGAATCGAAAAATTTGAACAAACATTCGTCACTCAAAAGATTTGCTTTTAACATTCGGTTTTGGAATGAATATGGACTTTACTGAATGGGAGAGAAAAAAAAAAAACACATGTACTGTTGGACTTGCTTATTCAAGAAATTTCTCACCCTGCTCCTTTAAAAAGTGGGTCACAGCAGTTGAAAATCAAGTTGGGAAACTAACCATTTTATTGATAAAATATGTTCAAAATTCTACCATAATGTAGAGCAACTTCTTGGGAGAATGCATCTCCAAGATATTGACATTTTCAATATTTTTCTCTTGCCAGAAAACACAAACCCTCAATAGGAAATCCCAACACTGAAGTCTTCAGATATTGTAAGTAATATCAAACCCACAGCCACACCAATTTAGGAGCCCATTACCTGTGTTATCAGGCATGGAAGCCTGATCTGTGTTGCGCTCCTTCTTAAATGCAATGTTTCCCAGCTGCAGGACTCCAGCAATCACTTTTAACAATCCTGGTGGGAAGAGAAGAAGAAGAAAAAAAAAAAAGAAGATACAGAGTGTCATTAGCTTAAAGGCTATCTATAAACACAAAGACATGTAGGAAGATTCAGGAGATGGGGTCTGTCAACTTTTATAAAACGTTGAAATTTAAAGATGGATATAGTTATGGCAGCAGCTAGCTACCATAATCCTGGTATCCTCTTCTTCAGCAGAGGCAGCCCACTTTCAGATTAAAGTGCCCTCTGTGGCAGATTCACTGCAAGATCACTTCCATCAGTGGCAGGAGAGCGCCAGGGTTGTAGAGAAGAGGCCCTTGTCCTCATTAACATAGGAACAAGGGATTTTGGGGTAGCGCAGTGTCCCCCCTGCCCCAAAGCTACAAACCCCCCATGTTGAGGGCATGTGCCTTGGTATGGTCTGGGGGGGGGCGCTCTTGCCCCCTTTCGCGACCTGCCTGCGTGCTCGGATAAGGGTCTGGTATGGATCTGTTGCAACCCCCCCACACCATTTAGTGTGAGGTGTTCCCCTTAAAGGGGTGTTTGTGATTTATGTTTATTAAAAGTCAGCAGCTACAAAAGTGTAGCTGCTGGCTTTTAACAAACACACTTAGCTGCTCCACGTTCCATAGACGTGCTGGCCGGACTCCGCTCCTCTCCCCCGCACGCCGGCCAGCGTCTTCATTCTAAGTGTGGGCATCCAGGCGTGACAGCTTTCGGCTTCACGGCCGGGCACCCACTGCGCATGTGCGAGCGACTATGCACCATCTGATTGGACAGGCGATCGTCTGGGACCTGTCATGTGTCCCAGGCGATAGCCTACAGGGAGGGACTGCCAAAAGGAGATATGACTATTCGCCTTAGCAGGGACCTCCTGAAGCCCCCACTCCCCCCCCCCCCCCAAAAAAAAATATTACATGCTTAAGGTGGCATGCAAGGGGGCGAGGAGTGGATTAAGCGGAAGTTCCACTTTTGGGTAGAACTCCGCTTTAAGATCCATACTAGACTGAAGAGTTTGGTATCGTCCTGGGGGGAACCTCGCGCATTTTCCCCTTCAAGATTCTCAGCACACGAGTCGCCCTGCAAGTCGGATCATCTTGATCCGACTTCTGGTGCGATCTATTTAAAATCAATGGGCTTCCATTGGGAACCATTGATTTTAAATAGAGAAAGAACCGCCAGATGAGGCTTAACACAGCGTTAAGCCTCGTTAAATCATGTTAACACCTTTTGCCGGCGTCTATGTCCAAGTGTAAAAGTTTGTCGTCATTCCACGAGCGGGCGCAACTTCGAAGCGTGACATGTTGGGTATCAATTTACTCAGCGCAACATTATCTGTCACAATATTGCAATTTTGGAAATTACATTTTTTTTATTAATAAGGAAATCAGTAGATTTAGCTCAATTTTTTCAAGATTGTGTAAGAATATTAAGCAGAGTAAATTGATAACATCTCGCGCTTTAAAATTGCACCCGCTTTTGCAATGGCGACAAACTGACCCTTAAAAACCATAGGCGATGTTTAAAAATGTCTACAAGTTACCAGTTTGGAGTTAGGCCGCGTACACACGACCGGTTTCCTCGGCAGAATTCAGCAAGACGGGAGACGTATTCTGCCGAGGAAACCGGTCGTGTGTACACTTTTCGCAGAGAAACACATTGAGCCAAAAAGAGCATGGGAAAATTTGGCTCGACGATTTTTTTGACTGCCGAACAAGGAACTCGACGGGGAAAACGATGCCTTTGGCCCGACGAGTTTCTCGGTCGTGTGTACGCGGCCTTAGAGGAGGTCTTTTGCAAGAATTATTGCTCTCGCTTTAACCATCTCAGCGATGCATCACTTGTGGTTTGCACACAGTTTACATGTGCATTTGTACGAAAGCACTAAGGGACAGGGTGCATTCATTTTGTTTTACACTGTCCCATTAACCACTTAAGGACCGCCTACTGCACATTTACGTCGGCAGAATGGCACGGCTGGGCACATAAACGTATATATACACGTTGATTTTAGTACCCAGCTGTGGGTCACGGGCGAGCGCCCGCGTGCCGTGACCCGGTCCGAAGCTTCGGGACCGCGGGATTCGCGGACCCGATCGCCGCTGCAGTGCGGCGATCCGTCCCTGGAGCGGAAGAACGGGGAGAGCCGTGTGTAAACACGGCTTCCCCGTGCTTCTCTGTGGCCGTAGCATCGATCGCGTCATCCCTGTAATAGGGGGACGCGATTGATGACGTCACACCTACAGCCACACCCCTCTACAGTTGTAAACACAACACATAGGTCACACATCCCCTACAGCGCCACCTGTGGTTAACTCCCAAACTGCAACTGTCATTTTCTGTGAAAATGACAATTGTCCCAAAAATGTGTCAAAATTGTCCGAAGTGTCCGCCATATTGTCGCAGTCACGAAAAAAATCACTGATCGCCGCTATTGGTAGTAAAAAAAAAAAAAAAAAATGCAATAAAACTATCCCTTATTTTGTAAACGCTATAAATTTTGCGAAAACCAACCGATAAACGCTTATTGCGATTTTTTTTACCAAAAATACGTAGAAGAATACGTATCGGCCTAAACTGAGGAAAAAAAATGTTTTATATATTTTTGGGGGATATTTATTATAGCAAGAAGTAAATATTGCATTTTTTTTTAAATTGTCGCTCTATTTTTGTTTATAGCGCAAAAAATAAAAACCGCAGAGGTGATCAAATACCACCAAAAGAAAGCTCTATTTGTGGGGAAAAAAGGACGCCAATTTTGTTTGGGAGCCACGTCGCACGACCGCGCAATTGTCAGTTAAAAAGACGCAGTGCCGAATCGCAAAAAGGGGCAAGGTCCTTTACCTGCATTTTGGTCCGGGTCTTAAGTGGTTAAAAAAAAAAAGTATTCTTATTACAAGGAATGTAAACATTAATTCTAATATATATATAAAAAAAAAAAAAAGGACAGGACCTAAATGTGAGCTATGGGGTTGAAATGGAACAGAGTCAAGTGGGGGCCCATCATTCCCTCACTCGAAATCCTGTCCGTCAGGGGAAAGACTGGATTGTCTCCGCCGCTACCGATGGCTCCTGTAAGCAGCGGAGATGACCAGAACATGGCAGGAGGGGCACCTCTCCCGCCGCCAATTAAAGTGATCTTGCGACTAATCCGCTGCAGAGATCACTTTTATCTTAAAAAGCGGACTGCAGGTTGTTGCCGTCTGCTGCCATAAGAATGGTATTTAACATCAAAGAAACACAACTACTGCGGGCGTTCTGGAAGCGGTTAAAATTATTCCAAAAATCAAACTGCTTCCCTGAATACAGTCCGGTAAAAAATAAAAATGGCCCAATAACCGTTCCCTAAATACCAACAGACTGCAGCACCGCTCTCCTCTTCCGAGACAATATTGAGGGCAATGGACCCATAGACTCCTGCTGCTGTCACTCAAGCTACTTTGAGAGAGAAGGGGCATGGCTTACCAGCACTGTGTCCATGGGGGAGTGTGGCTTTCAAATGAGGAGCTTAGGGGCAAAATCATTGCACAGATTAGGGGAGTATACTTTTGGCGACGTGGTGCGATTTCCTTTGACATATGTTCAGCAACTCGCACAGATGTCTCTGAAATCGCCCCCAAAGTCAGGACTGACCTGCGGGAATGAAATTGTGAGAGTTCAACTGAATTTGCACAATTTCATTCCCACTGTCGGTGTGAACCAGGGCTTAAAGTACAACAATGCTCAAAGCTGAAAATTGAGCCTGGGCAAGGGGGTAAAGTGCCCAGGATTGAATTAGTTAAAGGGCCAATTAAAAAGTGACCATTGGACGCTCCTGTGACAGTATGACAACACAAGGAGGGACATAGAACTAGAACCCTATAGCAGGAAGGGTCAGAATAATCAACTTAATGTTACTAAACCCAGGACCCTGCATTCCCTATATCTGGTCTCCCAAAGTTCCCAGAACAAGGAAATGCAGTCATTTACATAAATGTAAACTGTTAAATACCTTTTCTCATCAGCAGAATAGCAGTCTTGTGACTTCTCAGTGTCTGATTAATCCTTGGAGGAATTTTCATTCTTCTCTGACTGTCCTATAAGGCTGCAGGACCCCTGATCCTCTGTCTGGCCAGTGCAGAGTTGGGAGAGTGCATGTGATCAGCACAGGGCCAGAGAGAAGGGGGGGGGGGGGAGACCTCTAGAAACACCAAATTGAGCATGTGCAGAGTGCCTTCAAGGCACTTTTTTTTAACGCAATGAGCAGGATTAACCCCTTAGGTTCCACAGCGAGTATAATAAGCATGCTTTACTGCATATTACAGACCAATTCTACTTTATTAGCAAGAGAAATAGGTATTTTTTCAATGAATGCAGTAGTTTAATAAAAAGGTTCTAAAAGTAGTTTGATTACATGGAAAAAGGGAAGAAAAAAAAAAGGTTTACAAATACTTGAAGTGTTTGTGGCAAGTATTTATAGGGCACCTATTTTACTTTCTCTTCAAAAGCCCTGTGGTGAACTGTACATGCATAAAACACCTACCAATTTGCTCATCATCAGGAATTCCCATGATCTTCATTGCGTCTAAAGTTTCTTGAAAAAGATCTTTGTCTTGCTGACCAGGAATTGTAACATGGCCATTAGAAAGGAAACGATATTTATTGTATGGCTCTAAAAGGAGATCATCTGCAAGAGAGTTGCAAATCACAGCTTAGAAAAAGATTTTTTTGCAAACATTTATTAACAGTTTATCTACATTTCGGGTCGCACCATTGCCAGGGGCAAGTTGCTAAAGGCAGTGATAACCCTTACTGGCAAGCCAGACAGCAATCTTGGCATCAACGCTAAATTTTCGAATGACGCCGTGTAAATGGTTGTTAAAATAAGCGCTTCTCTGGCCCATATGCACAAAGGAACTATGGTCCTACATCTGCAGTCCAACAAATTGAAAAAGTGTTCAGTTTGGTTAGGCTCATCCACCGCTTCTTGTAGCCTAGTCACTGGGAAAGTAAGCAATGCAACAATCAGCTAAGTAAGCAGTGGATTGACTAACGCAATAGTGTGTGTGTGTGTGTGTGTGTGTGTGTGTACACTGGTAGTCTAGAAATTCTCAGCAAATCCAGCAAATTCATCTTTTTTTTTTTAATTAAGGGGGCCAATATCATTTGTATGAACTACATTAAAAAAGAAATAGTCAGGCCTGGAATCTTTAGACCATTTTCAGTGGATGTTTATTCCACACACCCACCCAACCCCCAATCGGTATATACATAACAAAAAGATTCTGCAAAGTATGCATGCGCACTGTCAGCATCATTTCATCATTACCAGGCACCGATGCTTGTAAATTTTGCATGCAAATGCAACTTATGGCAGTAAAGTACAGTTTAACAATCTTTTCCATGAATGACAATTTAAAGTCCGCGGAAAGCTTTTTTACTTATTAAAAATTTACATAAATCATATTTACAGTTCTTAACCCAATGCAAATTGTGTTCTCTCCAAGACCCCTTTCACACTGGGAGGCGTTTTTCAGGCATTAAAAATCTGAAAAATGCCTCAGCCGTTTAAGTGTGAAATCCAGAGTGCTTTCACACTGCGCTGGCAAGGAGTAAAAAGAAGTCCTGCAAGCAGCATATTTAGGGCTCTGCAGTGTATACATCACTCCTAAAGCACCCCTGCCCATTGATTTCAATGGGCAGCGCCTGCAAAGAACCTCTGCACTTTAAACCCTTTATTCGGCTGCTAGCAGGGGTTAAAAGTGCCCCGCTAGTGGCCAAAAATTGCCTCTAAAACATTAAAACTAGCATCGCTTTACTGTTAACACGGCCTCACTGTCAGTGTGAAAGGGCTCTAAAGGCACCAGTTATATTTGTTTAGGGATATAGGGGCAATAGTTGTTGCCCTGCATGCACATCCTACAGTAAAATCTTCACCTGTGAGCATTCGGTTTGTGTTGAAACGTGGCATTCCACATGACTGTCACAGATTAATACATGACCTCTATAGTGTGAGACCTGACACTTCCTGGAAAGAAACTATATCCCAAGATTACTAGGTCTCTCAATGTGTTGCTCATTAGGGTGAGGGCTACACAGTAATTTGATTTGACACAGACAAGCAGGCAGCTCAGACTGAGCGTACCCGTGTAGCTGGGAGATGAGTTTCATCACATTAGCATGCACATTTGTAACGCAATGGGAAAAGCAGGGATGCTGTGTGACCCAAAACAGGTTACAAGTTATGTCACCTTGGCATTTAGCAACAAACTAGCTGCAGTTTATACAATGTGCAAGCTCAGAGTCCTCAGAGCTACAGGCAAATATAAAAAAAAATAAAAAAGGGCTCAAATGTAACCTTAAATGACATACATAACTGGGGTCACTGATAGACAAAAACAAAACAAAAACAAAACAAAAACAGACAAGAAAATGCACGTACTGTATACTCCGGCAAGTAATGTGTTCTGCTAGACAGCCAAGACCTGTTATATAGTTCTAACATTATGTCTTCTAAAGGGCAACCAAGTTAAAGGGAAAGGAAAGTCGAAACCTAACCAAGCTTAAATCTATGCCCACCTCCATTCTAAGCCTATTCTATCTACCCTCTAAAAAGAAAGCTGTACTTACCTATTCTGAAGTGTCTGGTCTGATCACATGATCTCTCCAGCCTCAGTGTAGAGATCACCGGCAACAGATGTAGAGTCTGAGCAACGACATCACAAAGGGCTTGCTATGGGGCATCTGTTATTAGCTGCTCCTCTACACTGAAGCTTGCACTGGAAGCTAGTTGTGTGAAACGACTTCAGAATAAGATAAGTATAGACAGTAGATTGAATAGCCTTAAAGCAGGTGTTTTTTTTTTTTTTTTCAAACATGGTATACTTGCCTGCTCTGTACAGTGGTTTTGCACAGAGCAGGCCGGATCCTCTTGGGTCCCTTGCTTGTGCTCCTGGCTTCTCCCTTCTGATAGGTACCCCCACAGCAAACGGCTTGCTGTGGGGGCACCCAAGCAGGCATGCTCCCAACCTGTGGCTTGCTGCCAAAAGCAAATTTAGAAATCAAAGTCCCCAGAGAGGAAAGGCTTTCATGGACAATGCTGGATCAAGAGGGGGCCCAGGTAAGCATGGGAGTGGGGGGGCTGCAGCACACAAGGTTTCTTTTAGCTTTATTCATAGAATGCATGAAGGTTAAAAAAATAAAACAACTTGTGCCTTTACACCCAATTTAAGAATGGGGGTGGATTTAGCCTTTAACAGAAGGCAGAGTAGGGACATCATGCCTGCTGTTTGCAATAGCAATTGAATAGCTAGTTAGCTAGTTAGCCACTCCGATCGCTATAACAAGAGCAGACTATGGGCATCAGCCTGGTACAAGCACTTGAAGGCAAATGACATACCATGTTCGTCATTTGGCAGCAAGTGATTAATGCAGGTAATGCATTAAGGGAAAAAAAAATGGTCTTGCCTTTATAGCCACTTTATTGTCCCATACAAAATGGTAAAATGCACAGTAATTAGATTTACCATTTACAGGAGATACTACTGTGCATATTTGAGTTGCCACATACTAGCCCTTTATATTTGTTGTATTTTTGGCAGTGCATTTAAAAAACACCTACATCGTCAAAAGGCTTTGCGCAGAATTTGACAGGTGCATTTGGACCTACAGTATATCTCTTGCAACTTGAGATGACGCAGAAAAAGCTTGCAGATTATGAACGTTAGATTAGGGCTCCCAACTTGCATACTTGGTTCAAATATTCTTAACATGAAAAGTTAAAATGCTGCTGAAGTATAAAATTTAAGACACTACTTTTAGAAAAAAGAACCCATGAACAAGCCATTTTCTCCCCAGCATACAGGCAGCTAACTGAAGTCTATTAGAACGCAGCAGGTATAAGGACAACTGTAACATGGCCTAAGAGAGGAACCCGCCCCCAAATCAAGCTTCTGGGTAGACTTTGAGACAGTGTACAAAAAAGTAGTGAGGAAAAATACCTACTTTTCAAGTGTTCTCCAGCACCAGACATCAGGTAGTAAAATATATGGAATGCTCGTTCTTCTTTGGCCTGGCGAATTGCACGTGATTTTTCCAGCAAGTCTGGAACTCAGTCAAGGGAAAAGAAATACACATCCAAGAATAAAAGTATACCAGCTTAAGAATGTATTGTACCAAGTAGCCAACACTATGAAGGTCTCAGAACAGCAGGTACTACGTATAACCTATTCTGCCAGGGGAGGCAGAAAGCACAAGTGCAAACTAAAAGTGCACTTATCCAGCATTGAGGTTTGAAACAAAAAAGGCACCCTAGCAAATTCTGTAGATTCTTTATTGTAATACTAAACAGTTTTCTAAAAGCCAATGACCCAAAAGTGGGAAAATAAATAAATACTGAGGAATAACAGATGCTAATGTGACCTTAAAAGGTAATGCTTATGCATCAAGTTTTATGCTTTAATTACTTCTATCACAACATAAGATTTGTAGTGACAGGTTATCTTCATGTAGACAACAGGGGCATAAATAGAATGCACAGTGTACAAACCCTGTAGTGCAGGGGTAGGCAACCTTAACCATTCTAGACCAGGCTGCAGCACTTCAGAGTTGGGTCTAGAGCGAAAATTATTGCTCTCGCACGAACTATCGCAATACCTCACGTGTGGTGCGCATACCATATATGTGAGCAACTTGCACGTGTTCACTTCTGTGGGTGAGCACAGAGGGATAGGGTACTTTAACAAATTTGTATTCTTACACTTTTTTTGGATCACTTTTATTCCTATATACGGTAAAAAGACCCCAAAAAATGTCTCCTTTAATTACTTGCTCTTAAAAAATAAAAAATGTACCTTTTTTAAAAAACTTTTAACTTTTCAACTTCCAGCCTGGACTGAAAGCCATTCCGGTCCTCCAAAGTCATAGGAGCGATCTTCTCTGATCGCTTCTGGGACTACTCAGTCGGATCGTTCCTCGGTCTCACTAGTTTTAATGGCAAGCCCGGAAAACACCAGCCAGTGAGTGAGCAGGGGGGTGGCATCCCCTTCTGCTACTTCTGAAAACGTTCCACTGCATCATGAGTTACACAGAATGCTTTCACAAGAAAGCCAGCCACCAGCTGAAGAAAGATGGTTAAAGAGAGATCTACCTGAAATTGGGAGAAGTCAGTATCACTTGTGAATGAGCCCCACATTGCATTCGACAGCAGCACCCTTAGGGCGCACACAAAGTTGGTGGTGGTAAAACCCTGCAGTTGAGTTTACAGTCACCCCAATCCCTCCCAGGTTCACATCACACAGCAGGAATTAAACCCTGTTGCTTTTGATGGGTGCTACTGCCTGCTACATGTGACCTATTCAGGTAAATGGGTCCACTCTGCATGTGCAACCCAACTGCATGCATCTGTGGGGTCCGAGAGGTTAAAGCAGGTGGTCAGAAAACACCACAAGGCTGCCTGCTTTAACACCTTGTTTGCTGTACTGCACAAGGTTGCAGGGCTTTTGCAGAGTGACCTCATTCACTTGAATGGGTCCATGCTTGGCAGGTGCTACACCCACCAACCATGACCGGGCATACAATGCCTGCTGTGACATGTTTATGCCACTAAAGTGGGCAAGTTGAGGCATGGGTGGTAAAAACCCACGTCTGACCTATGGTGTTTTACCACCCCCCAAACTACAAATGTAAATTAACCCTTACTGCTCTGAGCCCCCTAT
The DNA here is from genome assembly GCA_029574335.1 of Rana kukunoris. Taxonomy (NCBI): domain Eukaryota; kingdom Metazoa; phylum Chordata; class Amphibia; order Anura; family Ranidae; genus Rana; species Rana kukunoris. The sequence continues at coordinate 96,384,015 of CM056055.1, read as the reverse complement.
AGGCCGCTTTCACAACATGTTGTGGTTTACCTGCACCACGGGTGCAGTGCATCAGTGACTTCCCTGGGTTAGCTGTACTTTGCCATAGACCATTATATTCTGCAGGTTTGGTGCACTTTCTGAAAGCACATCAAAAAGCCTGCATTCAGAAAGTGCACCACACCTGCAGGATAGAAGTCTATGGCTAAGCGCAATACACCCATGGTGTGGGTAAACCACAGCGCATCCGTGTAAAAGCAGCCCTCTATTACACCCATGTGTATTGCTACACACTGACCCGAAGATCTCCTGTCCTGCTGCTGGCACCACTGGAGACTGCAATGACATTCTTTGGCGTTTTTGTCGCAGGTGCCCCCCCCCCCGTTCCTCTGGGGGAGTCTTAGGCATGGCTCCTTTGAGTTGGGTGTTTCTTCTTTTGGGCAGTGGGAACAATTTACAGAACCCCCCCGGATCATCTACCGGATTTTTAAAAAACCGTTTTGGCCATAAGACCCATTCCATTCCTCAGTGTTAAATGTAGTATTCATGTTAGTTTTCGTAACATTTCATTGTGCACCAAAATAGAGATTTTTAATGCATCTATTTAGATCAAATTATCCCCTACACCAGTGGTCATCAACCTTGTCCTCCTGCAGGCCCACTAACAGGCAAGGTTTGCAAGAAAACTGAAATACCTCACAGGTGATGTCATTTGCTGCTCTAGTGATTGCAGTATTCTAGTCTGCATCTTCCCAAGGTAATACATAAAACCTGGCCTGTTAGTGGGCCCAGCAAGAATGGTTGATGACCACTGCCCTAGAAGACCATATATGCACAGGTCGAAACGCATTGAATTGCCACACAGTTTAACATTAAAACATTATGTAATGGAATGCTGTGTATATCTTTGTTTGCATTGCTGTACTATGGCAACTGTATTGTATGTACTGTATAGCCAGAATCTACATTTCAAATGTATTATGACATAACTTTTTTCTCTTGATCTTGTTACACTACATCTAAAAAACCCTGGGTGGGAATCTTCCCATTTTTTCACTCTGGAGACCGCTAGCAGGAATAAGAGGTGGTGTGCTGTTGTGACAGGAGCCAGCACTTCAGAGGCATCAGGTAATCCAGCTCTTGCTCTCTAATATATGGGATGGCGGGTCAGCAAGCCCAGACCGCGATCTACCAGTTCCCTGACCAATCTCTACGATTGCCATGTCGTAACGCGTAGGGTGAAGGGAGACGTACACCGGGATTGCTGTGATACCAGCGCGGTGCCGCTGTGTTATATGCTTGTTTTACTTCTATGTTTGTAAGTGCAAATTTTATTTATTAAACGCCTTTGTATGAATGATAATGCACTATTGGAGGTCCTCTTTCCTGTTTTTATCCCACCTCTGAGACCCAGATCATACTATCCATGTTGTGGACACCAGGAACACCAGGGAGATAACCAGCAGTGGATCTGCACATTGAGATCTCTTTTTAGCCGTTTAGAGGTGAGAGTTCTGGGAGACCAGAGTGTGCGTGTGTGTGGTGAAGTGCACATCTTTCACGGAACCAGCGGGTATCTTGGAACATCATGGACTCTGTTTGCACTTATAGTATTGTGCACTATTGATCTATATGTCACTTGCATCACTCTGCAAACTTATATCCAACATTTGTTGGTCTTATGCACTTTGCGCAATTACTTTTTCTTTACAGTTGTTCTTTCAGGTGTTGTGTTTACACTTTTGTTTTTGCTGCATTGTTTTTTCTGTGTGTTTAGGGCAACCTTGTATTTTTAGCGCAGAAGCACCCCCTTTTTCATCGCTAAATCATGCCAACTTTACTAGACTGCATGAATACATCCTTAGGATTTGTTACAGAGACTCCAAGAGTATATTCTTTCATACCGCCCAATATTCACTGATGTTTTGAGGAAAGTAACTTGAAAACTAGCTGCTGGCAATAATAGGATTTTTGTACTTACCGTAAAATCCATTTCTCTGAAGTTCATGGACGGACACAGCACTTCTATTCTTTACTGTAGGGTATATACCTTCCTCCAGGAGAAGGTTAGGCAGAACAAACAAAATGTTAACACACTTGCTCCTACAGCTCCTCCCAGGGGGCGTGGTCCCCCGGGTATATATCCCCCACACTGCCAGAGCAGCCTTAGTTCGTAACAAAGCAGTACAAACAAGGAGGGGTGGGTGCTGTGTCCGTCCATGAACTACAGAGAAATGGATTTTACGGTAAGTACAAAAATCCTATTTTCTTTCGTTCATGGACGGACACAGCACTTCTATTCTTTACTGTAGGGACGTCCCAAAGCAGTGCCAATAAACGAGGGGTGGGAAAAAACACAACACAGCAAACCAAGCTGCACCCCAACAGACAGAGAACCCCAACAGGGGAACTCCAACTTCAAACAGCCGCTTGCAACACCTTGCGGCCGAAGGAAGCATCTGAAGATGCACTCACATCTACCTTGTAGAACTTTGAAAAAGTGTGAACCGACGACCAGGTCGCAGCCTTGCACACCTGTAACAGAGGCTTGATGACGGAAGGCCCAGAAGGCACCAATAGCCCTGGTCGAATGCGCCGTAACCCGAAAGGGGGACGCCCTTCCCTTCAGAGCATATGCCTGTCTGATCCACCGAGAAATGGCAGCAGCCGGGACCGCCAGGCCTTTCTTAGGACCGGCAACCGACACGAACAGTGAGTCCGACCTCCGAAACGGAGCCGTCGCAGACAAATACACCCTTAGGGCTCGAACCACATCCAGAGAATGTAGAGAGGCCTCCTTCCGATTCTTAGGCCTAGGGCACAAGGAAGGTAACAATGTCCTCATTGATGTGAAAAGCCGAAACCACTTTCGGGAGAAAAGGATGGCTGCGGACGCAGTACCGCCTTATCCTTGTGGATAACCAAGTAAGGAGCCTTGCAGGATAAAGCTGCTAGCTCAGACACCCGCCTGACCGAGGTAATAGCTACCAAAAAGACTACCTTCTGGGACAAGGTCAACAATGGTATCTGCCGGATGTCCTCAAAGGGGGGCTCCTGAAGCACCTAGAGCACTAAGTTCAGGTCCCAAGGGGGCAGCGGAAGCCGCACAGGGGGGCCACATGTCGGACCCCTTGAACAAAGGTGTGCACCAAGGAGTGCGCTGCTAGAGGCCGCTGAAAGTAAATAGCCAAGGCCGAAATTTGACTCTTCACCGTACCCAGGGCAAGGGCCTGGTCCACCCCTGGCCCAGGGGGACCACTAGTGCGTCTGCCCATGGGTCCCTTGACTTGGCCACGAACCGTGGCACCTTTCGGTTGAGGCGGGACGCCAGCAGATCCACGTCCGGAGTGCCCCACCTGTCGCACAGGCTGCGAAACGCCTCCGGGTGAAGCGACCACTCTCCCTGGTGGAGCGTTTGGCGACTCAGGTAGTCGGCTTGCCAATTCAGCACTCCTGGGATGTACACGGCCAATAGAGTAGGAACGGTCCTTTCGGCCCACCGAAGAATGTGAGCCACCTCTGTTGCCGCTGCCGAACTCCGCGTGCCTCCCTGGTGATTGACGTACGCCACAGCCGTGGCGTTGTCCGATTGAATCCTGACTGGACGTCCCTGCAGGCTCAGGGACCACTCGGCAAGGCACAGCCTAATCGCACGAAGCTCTAGAACATTGATTGGTAGACGGAACTCCTGAGTCCAGCGTCCCTGTGCTGACAGAGAGCCCCAGACACCCCCCCCCCCAGCCGGAGAGGCTGGCGTCCGTCGTGATCAGTGACACGGAAGGAAGGACTTCCTGGTTCGAAGCATCGGAGAGGTTAGCCACCACACCAGGGAAGCCCTGGCCAGGGGACTCAGCTAAATCTGGACATCCAGAGATGAAGGAAGTTTGTCCCACCGTGACAGGATCTCGTTCTGCAGGGTGCGGAACTGGGCAAATGGTATTGCCTCGAAGGAGGCCACCATCAGGCCCAGGACCCTCATGCAGAACCGAAGGGAAGACCATCTCCAGGTCGACAGCAGCTGCACTGCAGATTGGAGTTTCCAAAGTTTTTCTGAAGGGAGAAAGACCTTCGCCTCCACGGAATCCAGGAGAAACCCCAGATATTCCAGGCGCTGAGACGGAACCAGAACCGACTTCTGGATATTCAGGAGCCAGCCAAACTCTCGAAGAGTCTGACACACGATAGACACGTCCTCCTCTAACTCTGAGCTTGAGGAAGCTCTCAGAAGGAGGTCGTCCAGGTATCCCACTACAGAGACCCCTCCTTGCCTTAGTAAGGCCATAATGGGGGCGAGCACCTTGGTGAAAACCCGAGGGGCCGATGCCAGGCCGAACGGACGGGCCACAAATTGGAAGTGGTCCTCCCCTATAGCGAAACGCAAGAACTTCTGGTGCCTCGCACAAATGGGGACATGGAGGTACGCGTCCATGATGTCCAAGGACGCCATAAATTCCCCCTGACGGAGCGAGGCTATAACCGAGCGAATCGACTCCATCCGGAATTGCCGCACCTTGACAAAGCAATTTAGGGCCTTGAGGTCTAGGATCGGGCGGACCCCATCCTTTTTGGGTACCACGAACAGGTTGGAGTAGAACCCTTGGAAGCGTTCCCCTGGGGGGACCGGTACCACTACCCCTCTGACCAGTAAGTCCTGGACAGCAGCCGATACGGCCTCCCGGCGCCCCAGGGGGAGCCGGAGGTTGGAGGGGAAGAATCTGTGTGGGGGACAAGAGAGAAATTCTATCTTGTACCCTGAGGACACCACCTCGCAGACCCACCGATCGGAGAGAAGAGACTCCCACGGAGCCGTGAAGACATCCCCCCACCTGAGTCCCGGGCGGGGGCAGCCCTTCATGGGGAGGCGGGCTTGTCCGTGGGCTTGCCGGGCTTACGGTTCCAGGGCCGTCTCTGGCCCCCAGCGGGCGCCTTGAAAGCCCCTGCCTGCTGTACCGGGCGCACGAAAAAAGCGTTTAGGGGCACAGTAAAGGAGAGCCCCTGCTTTCGGCTGGGATTCTGCCCCTTCCCAGTCTGCGGGCTGGGCTCACCAAAGATGGCCGCCGTGTGAGAAGGACGCGCGGCTACAGGAAAATGGCCGCCATGCAGTGAGGAAAAGGCTGCCTGGGTGCGAACGAGCAGGTTAACCCCCTCGGCGCCGGCAGCAATGTTTAAAAACCACACAGCACATTGCCCCTCCCGCAGACCACGTGCATTACAATAAAATACAGGCCATAAAGTGACATTGCAAAATAAAACTACAGGAATACAGCCCCAAGCGCACACAGCCCTCATGTTCAGCCTGAGGGAAAAACAGCAGCACAGCGCCCACAGTGAACAGACCCAGACAGTCCCAGTGGAAAAGCACCCCCAGGGAGACCCTGCAGCCGCCCAGTATGAGAGGAAGGTAGAGAAAAGGGAGAGAGGAAGGCAGGGTGGACCCTCATTCGACCTCCCAGGGAAGTGCCAGCCATACCTACCTTGCTGTGCAAGGTGACTACTTACCCATCCTGCGATACCGGCTGGCGACCTTCCTGACTGAACCAATGTCCGGTGAACATGTCGGCATGGCAGTCGGCCAGACACGCTGTGACACAACCGTCAAGGCTGGTCATATGCGTGCCCTAGGACCGAAGTCCCCCAGCCACCCCTGGAGCGACGGGGCATGTCGTGGACGGACTCGAGCAGAGCTGAGCCCGGCACACGCTCGATGGCCGAACAAGGGTCGACTACAAGGATCCCAGATCCAGCTTGTCACCCTGTCGGCAGTTGCTAGAAGATCACCGGATCCAAAAGCAGGAACAAAAATAAAAAAATAAAAACGCAAAAAACGCGAAGAAAAAAAGCCAGAGTACATGGACTCCAGCAGGCCATGAATCTCCTGAATTAGGCAGAAAAAAAAACTGAGGCTGCTCTGGCAGTGTGGGGGATATATACCTGGGGACCACACCCCCTGGGAGGAGCTGTAGGAACAATCTCCTGGAGGAAGGTATATACCCTACAGTAAAGAATAGAAGTGCTGTGTCCGTCCATGAACGAAAGAGAAAAATAGGTTTTAAACCAAGAATCATTTCCTAGATGCATGTTACTAATGGATTTATGAATAGCCCTGTAAAGCAAAGAAAAAATAAATAAAAAAAGGAAGAATGTTGTACTTGCCTGTTCTGCAGAGACATCTAGTAAGACACAGGCTGAGCTGTCAACAATGGCTTCAGTGTGCAGGAGAGACAGCCAGCAACGGAAGGCACATAGTAATTATGGGCGACGTCACCAGGCATTTCACAGCAGTTGTCAGTTCTCTCACCTGCACATAGCATCCGCCGCTGGAGACCTGCCCTAAAAAAATCTGTTTATGAAGGAGCTGGGGAGCTTGTTTGCTAAGCAAACTTAAGATTTCAACACACAGATTTACTAGACCTGGAGAGTGCAAAACCTGGTGCATAGACACCGATCAACTTACAGGTTTTTTTGGTAAAAGCCAATTGGCTACCATGCATAGCCGCACCAGATAGTGCACTCCAGTATTAAAAAAAAAAAAAAAAAAAAATCAACCACATTGTTCCAAAGGGTTAAAGATGTAGACGCTGGTTACCTGCACTGGACTTTGATGAGAGGAAACCTAACCTGTCCTCGGGACAGACTCACTTTGATCAATCTAACATAAAAGCCTTCTGAGAATTAGTTTTTAAGGATACAGGTTTCAATATTTGCTCCCACAATGTAGCCGTTGACATCAAAGTTAATGCGAATGAATTTACCCTAGGGAGGAAAAAAAATAAAAAATGCAAATGTTATAATTTCTGCAAATACATTTTTAAGGATAGGAAAGACCATGTAAAAAATAAGACAATGCACACATACCTTTCCAAAATATTAAAGTGGTTGTAAAGTCTTAAAGGGGGCTGTAAAGGTTTGTTTTTTATTTTCTAAATACAGGGGGTCCCTGACTTACAAATGCAATAAGGACTGAAGGTTTGTACGCAAGTCGGAACACTGCTTGTAAGTGTAACTTCCGCCTGTGCAGGGATGCGAGATGTTTCGGCTTCCGCCTTTGCAGGAATGTGGCATATTCTGGGCTCTTCTGGCCATGCAGTACTGCAGTGTGGAATGTGGCAAGATAGCTGCTCGGAGGTATCCGGACCATCGTGGAGCACAAGCAGCCAGCATTGAGGTCCATTCGCAAGAAGGAGTCGTTAGCAAGTCGGGGACCCCCTGTGTTTTTTTTTAAGCTAGTGCATTGTTGGTTCACTTACCCTTTTTCTATAATTTCCCTTCTGAATGTTTTTTTCTTTTTCTGAATTTCTCACTTCCTGTTTCTCCTCAGCTTGCCACCTTCGAGTACAGAAACAATCTATGCTCCAGCAACTTCCTAGACCCCACCTTTTTGTTAAAGGAGCCCAATTCGATCCAGCATTGTGCACAAGCACAGCAGCTCAAGCCGCCGTCCCTCAGATTGATAGCAGGAGCCATTGGCTCCTGCCGCTGTCAATCAAATCCTGTGACACAGAAGCAGGTTTAAGTTCTGTTGTCAATGAACGCAGCAGCGGCTCTGTGCAAAACCAATCCAAAAAAAACAGGCAAGTATAAGCTTTTTGTGTATTCAAATAAGACTTAACAACTTTAAGGACCTGCAACAGAAAGTGATTCACAGCAGTACCAGAGGCTGCCATTGTCAGTCTCCAAAACTGGAACTAGCAGTGTTTAGTAGTATCAGCTGAATCCGTCTGACATGTTCCTTGGGACAGTCAATTGGCCTCCATATTCAGTAAATTTAGACATAAAGCTTCAAAAACACCTAAACGAGAGCAAGTAATTTTTGCACGTGATGCATTAACATTTTCATGAGGTCAGATGTGACTGAACAAATTGGACACTCTTCATTAGTCTATTTTTGGTATTTGCAGTGTAATGTTAATAGGTTTAATGTTAATAGGTTTAAAGTTGTTGTACAACCACTTTTCCCTACAGGCAAGCCTAGATTGAGGCTTACCTGTAGGTACTGCAAATCTCAAACCTTCACGGTTTAGGAGATATTCACCATTTTTTGCCAACATAATCAGCGCATGCACACTGAAGGGCACGATCCGTGACGTTTCTATAGTGCTTGTGCTGTGACCGTCGTCTCATGCATGGGAGTGACATCACGCCACTCCGGCCAATGTAGCTGGAGTCCACTGCTCCAGAAGGAAGAGTGGTTGAAAGCGCCGACATCGCAGGCTTTTTCTGCAGGTAAGTGGCACACAATGGGCTAGTATGCATTGCATACTAGCCCATTATGCTTTTGCTTTGCGGGGAAGAGGAAGTAAAACAGTCTGGGTAAAAAAAAAAAAAAAATTGTATAATTGCGCATTTGCAATAGATTTTACCCCTCGCTCCCCATGTTTTTAGTAAAAACAGCAAGTTACTTACAAATCTAGAGGAGTTGTCATTTTTGACAGTCTTGGCATTTCCAAAGGCTTCAAGAATTGGATTGGCTTGCAACAGCTGACGCTCCAGTTCACCCTGAAACAATATTTGAAAAATTATGAAAAGTTTTATTAGTCACTTTAAATGGCTAAAAGGTTTAGAGAGCAGTGTAGTTAAACTACCCATGTGGCATAAAACCAGTTTGCTTTAAAGGATATCTGGTTAACATTTTCAGCAGGTACAGAAAATCTTGTTAAAAAGTGCAAGTCATTTTTAAAGGTCTGTGAGCCAAGGACCCCAAACAATGTTACCTCTCTCTGTAAATGACTAATCCCCACACCAGCCTGAATGTACACTGTGCAGGTCACATGCGATGTCTGATGCGAATTTAGACATACAAACCGTATGGCTGAAATTGCATCGCATTCGCACCAAAATGGTGCAGAACATTTTTTCTGTCCGCAATGGAATCATGTTCACACCCATGTGATCCGATTCCTGTATTTGATACTGCAATCCAATCTGGGGGGGGGGGGGGTTTCATCAACACCTCCAGTGGTTTGCAGATGTCAGTGTGAACCAGTGTGCAATTCAGTTGCGATGAAAGAACCGGGTATAAATCACAGGACTAAAGTCCAAAAGCAATGGCTGGTTAAATATAAACCAGACAACATTCGGCCCATGTGTACTGGAGTCGGTCCAACAGCGGGCATGACTGAAAAAAGTCTGCAGATTGGCTCCCGATAAGCGCGTTCAGCCAATGGTGTCCTAAATGTCAGAACACAATAGAACAGCATGGGAGATCACTGTACTAACAGAGCAAGAACAGCGTCTCTTCCTGAGATATTTGCACAGATTCCCCCCACCACAATGTTGACTGGACAATACCTCCTGCCGCGCAATTGGCTTCTCCTAGAGTGGAAGCCATCCCTGCCGGGAGAAGACCGTGATCACTAGCAGCCGCTTATGATGACCGCAAGTGAATCTGGTAGTACCCAAGTTGATTTGATCAACTTGGTACATTTAGACTGCCCTTTAATGGTTCAAATCTTCACTGGTTTCTGCTGAGCTGGCTGAGATGCAGTCTATGCCCTGCCTAGGTAAGCTGCAATATTGAAGTTGTTTTTGGTTTTAGCTTTACCACCACCCACACATCTGAGCTAGAAAGCAAAATATGAAGGCACCAATTACTAAGCACCAGCATCAAAACATTGGGAGAGAACATGGCCCCAAGTAAACTACAACTTGAGCAACTCTGCTATCCCATGAAAGTTTCTCCTTTTCCCTATATCCAAAGAGGCAGGGAGCCAAGGAAAGGCAAAGGGGGGAAGGTAAAGTGACCCTGTGGCCTTCTCCTACATTGGCAAACAGGTTTACTTAAAGTCTACCCTAAAACTAAAATCCTTGCATCTATAGACATCAACGATCTAACACCATCCTATCTAGCCCTGTAAACAAATTATATATAAATACCGATTGTTTTTTACAGGGTTAGTGCTAGTTCATGCATGTCTATAGATTTTAGTTTTATAGTGAACTTCCACTTTAAGTGTTTGGTCCTTTATGCTTATTTACATACAGGAATGGTGCTCCTGACTTACTCAAATTTAGGTTTATTAAAAAGGTTTTGCACAAATACAATTAGAACACAATGGGACATTTTTTTTTTTTTGGCGATATGCACTAACAAAAGGCTTCCACACTCTACGAGACATGAAATAAGCATGGAAAAATAACAGCTCTGTTCCATCTCGGCACACAATTTATCAAAAGAACGCAACCATTAGCTTAGACTCCCATCCATAGAAGTCCCTCAGTTGAAATATGTAACAAACTCGGAGGAATATAGGAAGTACTGTAAAAAATGTCTCACTTAAGGGCATCTCGTACTAACCTGATCTTTTTTGGCTTTGTGTGAGGTTGCAACATAAGCCAGATACTGGATTACTTTTTTAGTATTTTCTGTCTTGCCAGCACCAGATTCTCCACTAAAAAAAAAAAAAAAACCCACGATAAATCAATCTAGTACCATTTCAAGCATTTTTATAGACTGAACCAAGCGTGACAGGCAAAATACAACATTTTTTTTAAAAAATACAAACATATTGTTCACCTAGGCAAGCTAGATTTAAATCTACAGATATCATTTATCACCATTTTATTTGGAAGAAAAAAAAAAAGCCGCTATACCAACCATGCAAATTTAGATCTGCAAACTAAGCTGTTGTGTCCTGACTGGGTGACATGCCCCCCACAGAACACTCCAAACAGCACTCTGCCACTGGCTGAGCGTGGTGATCAGAGTCGGTTAGAAGCCGTTTTTTGCAGCAGCTCGTCTTATAGACCAACATAAACACGGGCCAAATGTCGGCCTTTTTAAAGCGGAGCTCCACCCTGATTTATTTATTTTTTTAAATAAAAAAAAAATGAAATGAGAAAAAAAAAAAAAAAAAAAAAACTCACCCTAAATAGGCTGTTGCTATGCGGAAGTCCCGAATCTGCCCTCATGATCCGCGGTGCGGTTTTCTTCCTCCTCCTCTCGGTGTCTTCTTGTGAATGGGCCGGCTGCATTCTGGGAACTGTGTGTATCCCAGAAAGCAGCCGGACCATTCACAAAGCGCCGCGTCGCTCGCACATGCGCAGTAGGAAACGGGCAGTGAAGCCGCACGGCTTCACTGCCTGTTTCCCTGACTGTGGATGGCGGTGCCGGGATCGAGGATCGGCATCGGCCGGGGCCATCAGCACGGGCGCCTAGGACAGGTAAGTGTCCTTATTCAAAGTCAGCAGCTACACTGTTAGTAGCTGCCGACTTTGAAAAAAAAAAAAAAAATGCGGGTGGAGCTCCGTTTAACCACTTAAGACCCGGGCCAATACGCTGGTAAATGACCCAAGGTGTTTTTGCGATTCGGCACTGCGTCGCTTTAACAGACAATTGCGCGGTCGTGCGACGTGGCTCCCAAACAAAATTTGCGTCCTTTTCTTCCCACAAATAGAGCTTTCTTTTGGGGGTATTTGATCGCCTCTGCGATTTTTATTTTTTGCGCTATATACAAAAATAGAGCGACATTTTTGAAAAAAAAACAAACACAATTTTTTACTTTTTGTTGAAAAAAAAATCAACTAAACTAAATTTTAGTCAAACATTTAGGCCAAAATGTATTTAGCCACATGTTTTTAGTAAAAAAAAAAAAAAAAAATTGCAATAAAAAAAAATAGCTACCTAGCGGGAACAGCGACACTAATACAGCGATCAGAAAAATGATCGCTTAGTGACGCTGGCAATAGGCAGTGAAAGGGTTAACTAGGGCAGTGATCAGGGGGTTAAAACTTTATTAGGGGGGTGGGGGGGCTATCCTGAACCTAACACTAACTGACTTTTACACTGCCTGTCACACTGACACTAAATGCAGTGATTAGATCACTGCATTCAGTGACACTGACAGGGGGGGTGGGGGGGCAGATCACAAGGGGTTAAGTGTGCCTATGTGTGTGTATATCATTGTAGTGTTAGTGCACACTTACTGTGAGGTGTTCCTCTCATCGCAGCGATGAGAGATTACATCACTTCCCCCTTCCTGTGTTTACACAGGAGGAGGAAGTGACACAAAGGGGGAACGCAGCGATTGGCTGGGAGCGATCGCGGGGGGGGCGGGAAAACACGGACATCTGCCCGCTCGTCCCGGATCGCTCCCGGAGACACGGGGACCCCCGACCCGCTACTGGGAGAGGACGTAAATTTACGCCCTTGTGCCCAGCCGTGCCCTTCTGTGGCCGTAAATGTGCGTGCGGCGGTCCTTAAGTGGTTAATTGTTGTAGAATGCATCATCTCTATCTCTATCTCTATCTCTATCTCTATCTCTATCTCTATCTCTATCTCTATCTCTATCTCTATCTCTATCTCTATCTCTATCTCTATCTCTATCTCTATCTCTATCTCTATCTCTATCTCTATCTCTATCTCTATCTCTATCTCTATCTCTATCTCTATCTCTATCTCTATCTCTATAGATATAAACCTTCTGCCTTTACAACCACTTTAAGCCCTATGGGGGGGGGGGGGTGGTGTTAGGATATTCAATGTGTAAAACTGATAAGCTTCCTGTTCAATGTCACAAAAGCTGAATGTTTCAAAAAAACATTGAAGGTTTACATAGAGGGTTATTGAAGCTATACCCAACATTGGATTTTGCATGCTTATCTGCAAAATGTCTGGGGACCTTGTATCCCTTTACTTTATAGTCTTTACTACACATAATGTTCTTGCCAATAGCACATTTTTTAATTGATGGCTTTTTCTGTTTGAACAAGATGTTGCAATGACAGTGAGAGTCGGTTCACACTGGGGCGACTTGGGATCCGACTTGAAGTCGTCTCAAGTCGTCCCAAGTCGTGCTGTCCAGAAAAGCAATGTAAGTGAATGGGAGCGGTGTTAATACACACTACTCGTGTCGCTCCGACTTCAGAAGAGGTTCCTGTACTACTTCAATCAGACTTCTAGGCGATTTGTACCCATTGATTTCAATGGAAGTCGCTTCCAAGTCTGATCACTGTTTTAATTGAAGCGACCTTTCAGCAAGATAACATACATTTCTCAGGCAAACCCCTCCCTCTCCCAGAGCCGATTGTTGTTTTATTGGCCACTGGAATGTCTCCTGTCCTGGAGACACTTCAAGTCGTGTTGTAAATCGCCCCAGATCGCCCTGTGGTTCATGCTCATGTCGTGTTGAAGTTGCTTCTGAAAGTCGTGCTGGAAGTCGTGTCGCCCCAGTGTGAACCGACTGAGGGTTTTGATATCGGTTTTCTCCTGTTGTAGGTTTTGTTGTCCAACCAAAAATAGCACCCATATGTAGCCCATTTAAACAAGCTCCTTGGCTTAAGGGTCATTACCATCACAAAATGCATTGCCACAACCCCATAAAACATGTAATGCCATCCCGTCATTTTAAAATGTGTTACAGATAACCTTCCAAGAGCAGCTTCGTTGCTCATCACCCATCCACCACCGCAAGCTGGAGGGTGGACTGCCATCTACGAGACAATTTTCATTCCAAATCATGCAAGTGCATACTTGTTCTTATTTTACCCACGGTTTAGTAAAATACTACTCTGAAGCTATACATTTGCCAGCAGAGTCTCCCTAGATCTGGCTTTTGAGGAGTGGCCCAGACATGGCCAGTGATTAACCCCAACTGATTTAGGGACTTTTAAACAATTATAAAATTATGAGGACTTTCATAATTTGCACTCTTTGGTGATATATTTAACAGATCACATTACAGGAAGTGTAAAGTCGGTGAAATGTCTCAATGAACTCTGGGATCACAGACCATGAAAATGTATTGAATAAAAAATTAATATATACTTACGTGCAAAGGATGGCCTGATCTTCTCTGTCTGGAAGGAGAGAAACATTCAAATGGTTATACTTTGAGATACAACTTGGATATAAAAACTTGGATATAAAAACAAAAAAAATCCCATACACAAACTTCTGCCAATTTCAGTAGCTTTGTAATGTGCTGCAAATTCAGGAACTCTACAAACTGGAGGAAGTTTTTTAAATTTTGTAAGTTAAAAGGTAATTAAGAACATTTACTTAGTGTAGACTCAAGGGTGCCTGTAGTGTACTCCTGTAGGAAGTTTTCCACTGCCACCCCCTCCACACCTGTCACTGGTTAAGGACACTGCACATGGGGAGCTCAGCAGCACGGGGAATAAGGTGGCTGTAGAGACACCAAGTGCAGTGCCCCTTGCATTCACTGCCTGCCACAAATCAGGTACATGAACTAGTCACCCGCACCAATCTTTGAACGGACACAATGGAATTCTACTAGAGTGTCTGTCTACAATAGTACGTATTCCTCTGAATATGTTTTTGAAAGGACAGTTCATCAACCCAAAAAAAAAAAAAAAAAATCCGAAAGTAATTTTACACGCCGGACAACAGAATTCACCCTTAACCATTTATAAAAGAATATTGGCATACCACTGCTGTAGAGTATATCAACAGCTCTACAACCGTATGAAGCAAAAAGGTTCTGTTGCTGTGCTTATTCCTTTGAATTGCAGTAAGGCTCCTTTCACACTGAGCGGGCCGTTTTTCGGTCCGCTCCGTGTGTCCGACGGCTCGGCGGGGGTGGGGGGGTCTCCGCACACTGTGCAGGGACCGCCCTGTCTCTCCTCCGCTATCCCCTATGGGGAATCGGATGGAAATGGACCATCTGTCCGTTTGCATCCGATCCGTTTGGCCGGGCGGAAGAAAAATAGGACATTCTTCCATCCGAAAAAACGGATGCGGATCTGGCGGACGTTAGCGGATGCATCATCCGCTAACGGATCCGCTCCCATAGGGGCCCATTACAAGTCCGTTAACGGACTTGTAATTAGCGGACCGTTCGTCCGCTAGTGTGAAAGGGCCCTTAAACTACACAAAGTTTAAATCGGTCCGTCTACTCTGCATTTTATATATCAGTTAACATAAAGATGACCATCTTTCGCCAAGTGAATATAGATTTAGCAGATGTGATAACACTGCCCATCAATACAGAGCAATAGGTAGTTACAACAGGATGATTACATCTAAGCCCAGAGAACTTGATACAAAAAAAAAAAAAAACACACAGGAAGCTTGCCTCACCTCCTTACACAGTATGATCCATAAAAGGAAGAAAGATGAAGCTTTAGTACAGTGATGCAACTACAAGCTGACTCATTTCTAGCTTCCGCTATATCCACATAGCTACATTTCTAAAATAGACCGCAACTTTGAAATGAATGTTATGGCATAACGTTTATACATAAGTCAGCAGTTACACATTTTTCAGTGTGCTTATGTCATGCGTTATCAATGACTACAATTAACATACAAAGTTAAACACATGCCAACATTTTTCCCATGCACCCATAGAACCAACGCTGAACCTAAAATGACTTCCCCAGCAGTGGGCAAGTCATCACTGCAAGGATTAAAAGGATAGTTCACACTAAATGCATATCTATTTGCAGGAAAAAGTGCATTATATTTTTTACTTTGAGCCTGAAAAGCATTGTACCCACGATCAGCAGACCGCAGGCGGCATGCAGTACTCCTGCAAACTTCTCAGTGTGTCTGCTTGTATGGGCACAAACAAAACAAATTGTTGCTTGTACGGGCAGACCTACACACTGTAGAAATAAAAAAAAAAAAAAGTCACTTTCAGCGCGAATAGGTCTTCCAAGGTGTGATGTAACAAATCAGATAAGATGGTGGTGTAAAAGGTATATATGGTATCCCAAGGCTAGGTGGATGCTGCCTTCCACAGATGGGATAATCCCAAAGAAACTACAAGAAAAACAAATGGAAGGAGCGCAAACGCAGTGCATTACCAGAGATAATAAAAAATAAATTTGTATAAAAGTGGGTACTCACAAAATGCAACTGACAAAAGACCATAAACAGTGCATGGACATGCACAAAACATGGGGTACAGCCAACACGTTTCGGGAGCATGGCTCTGGGGAAGGGGGTGCTCCCCAAAACGCATTAAATGTACCCGTGTTCTGTGCATTTTGCGAGTACCAACTTTTATAATATTGTTTGGAATGCTCCAGTTTTAGTACACCAGTATTCAATCCAATGCAGCAACTCAAAATGCTACTATCCAACCAACATGTTCTGGTATACGGGGGGGGTATAGCTAGTTAAATTAAGCCACTTTTAAATAGAAATTGCTTCTAAACTGTTGGTCCCCTGGCCGACATGCTGTTCCTTGGCCTTTAAATAGTCATTGCTCCAGGGCGAATATGCAGCAAATTTTGTTTAAAAACAATGGATTCAAAACACTAAGGTCCCTTTCACATGGAGGAGTTTTTTTTAGGCAGTACAAAAATAGCGCTGCTATACTGCCTGAAAAAAACTCCTGCCAAGCAACCTCAATGTAAAAGCCCGAGGCGTATTGCAGGCGGTATTAGCACCGCTATTTTTAGCGGCGCTATACTGCCAGCGCGGCTCCAGCCCCACTGTGAAAGGGGCCTAAAGCTAGCCACGCAGAGCTCGATGCTCACTCGGCCCACAGCTGAATTACCCATCTGCACTAAACAGCGTTGAACACTCACTAGACTATTGTATGCATCAGCAACTGACTACCCAAATACCTGGACAGTGGCTGCAGCCAATAAAAAAAACAGTTGCTGACCAGATTTTTCACCCAAATCAGTTTATTTTTAAATCAACTTGTTGAGCTGGGTAGTGCTTGCAGGACTCCCTTCTAAATGCCCCCCCCCCCCGGTCTGAATTTCACTTCCTGTTCCTCTTCAGTAAGCTTGCCCCCATCCGAGCCGTTCTGGATGGGGGTTAGTCAGTCAGAACAGCTTACTGAGGAGGAACAGGAAGTGAGAAGTGCAGACAAAAAAAAACACAAAACAAACCGAAGGGAGAAAAAAAAACGCGAGGGAAAAAAGTAAGTGACCCAACAATGCACTAGCTTAACCACTTAACCCCGGACCATATTGCTGCCCAATGACCAGAGCCACTTTTTGCGATTCGGCACTGCGTCGCTTTGACAATTGCGGTCGTGTGACGTGGCTCCCAAACAAAATTGGCGTCCTTTTTTTCCCCACAAATAGAGCTTTCTTTTGGTGGTCTTTGATCATCTCAGCGTTTTTTTTATTTTTTGCGCTATAAACAAAAATAGAGCGACCATTAGGAAAAAAAAAAATTCAATATTTTTTTATATCCCCCAAAAATATATAAAAAAACTTTTCCTCAGTTTAGGGCGATACATATTCGACATTTTTTTTTTTTTACGAAAAATATATCGCAATTAGCTTTTGATTGGTTTGCGCAAAAGTTATAGCGTTTACAAAATAGGGGGTAGTTTTATGGCATTTTTATTATTATTATTTTTTTTACTAGTAATGGCGGCGATCAGCGTTTTTTTCAGTACTGCGACCTTATGGCGGACACTTCGGACACATTTTTGGGACCATTGGCATTTTTTTTAGCGATCAATGCTATAAAAATGCATTGGATTACTATAAAAATGCCATTGGCAGTGAAGGGGTTAACACTAGGGGCGGGGAAGGGGTTAAGTGTGTTCCTGGGTGTGTTCCAACTGTATGGGGGGGGGGTGGACTCACTAGGGGAAATCACTAAATTGTATAAACAGGAGATCAGCGTTTCCCCCGCTGACAGGACCGGGAGCTGTGTGTTTACACACAGCTCCCGGTCCCCGCTCTGTAACGAGCGATCGCGTGTGCCCGCAGAAGTCCTGACGTAGAGCTACGGGCTCTCGCCCATGAGAGCCGACCTGCCGTCGGCAGGTCGGTAACCCATTTAGAAAATAAACCTTTGCAAACCATTTAAAAAGTTTTAAACCTTAGAAACAATCTATGCTCCAGCAAAAAAGTTAATGAACCAACAATGCACTAGCTTAAAAGGAACCCATTTAGGAAAAATAAAAAAATTACAACCCCTTTATTAAATTTAGTTTAGTTTATTCAGCATGCATGAACCCACATGTGTAGACATCAGCACATGCAAACTGAAGAAACGGCTCGCTCGTGAAGCTTCCTCAGTAGCTGTGCTGTGACCAGCAGCTCCCGCGCGCTAGTGTCATCACAGCTCTGGCCAGTCAAAGCCCACATACCCAGAAATATCTCCTGTCACAGCGGTAACAAATGCACCCAAAATTTTTACCATTTGCCCCATACAAAAGCCTTCCTACATTAAAGCAGAAACTTCCTGTGAGGATTTTGCCACTGGACTCCTGTTAGTGCATAACACAAACAAACTTGTAATCGGCTACAAAAAGCACACAATTTATTATAGCATTAAATAGCTGCTCACCTGACATGCAAGATACAATAGTTTAAATGCACAAGAGGAAGCATTGAGCCCTAGTTCACAGAGCTGCGGGGATGAAGATGTGCGAGAGTTCACAGCAGTGTATGTACGGGGGCCGCTGCAACACTTTTTTACAGTTTACAACCACTTTAAGCACAGTAGATGCAGTGGGCAGCCAAGAAAACAATGCAGCAGAGGAGACATCATGCATACTTCCCCTTCAACATGTTCAGCAGTACCATCAGCACAGAACTGGTAGTAACCAGTGGGACCCAGGTATACCCATCTACTGTCCAGAGAAGTCTGGTCAGAAGGTGTCTTCACGCCAGAATTACAGCCAAAGAGCCATATTTAACGTGGAAATAAAGCCAAGCGATTCAACTATGCACGAAAACATAGGAACTTGCGCACAGAAAAATGACAGCAGGTGCGCTGGACAGATTCAAAATTTGAAATATTTGGCTGCAACAGGAGGTAGATTGTTCAAAGGACAAAAGATGATCAGGACAGCCACACTCCAATCCAAAGTAGCTTTATTCTATAAAACTGGATACAGGCACTACAAGTCACAGCAATGGAACCTAGGACAGCAATTGTATGAAGGGTTGGAGAGTGGTACAATGAGTGCTACCAACAATGGCAGATTTGAATCCATTATGCCATACCATCAGTAAGGCTTGCGATTGGTCCCAAATTGATTCTGCAGCAGGACAACCACCCCAAGTCATTAAAGTGGAGGTTCACCCTCCATGTTGCAGGCTTGATCTGGAGCACTTTTCTTCCCACCGGTGAGTGGCTGGGGAGTGTGGGGCAGCTGGCTAGCATGCTGGAATGGCTTCAGTTCTTTACCCACCCCTCTCCTCTAAAAAGAGGGAAACAAAGCAGAGTTCTCTTCAGTTTCTCAGCGTCATGCCACATCCACACAGCCTAGGGCGACATGAGCATGCACATTATGACGAAGTCACTGGATCTCCCATCGCCTCCACCTTGCTGCTCTACCCCTCCCTAGTGAGCCACTGCAAAACAAATTCATATGGTGGCCAGGTGATGGACAGGCTGCAATGCTGCCTTTCTACCTTGGGCCCGTGTCCTACCAGGGAGGTGCGCATGCTTTCTGCTGCATTTGGTTTTTGGCTGGGGGCTGATAGTGCTGTGCCTGCCATTCCTTTCACAGGCTTGGTAAATTATATCGCCCATGTTATTTCCCTCCCGAACATTCTGGTTGCAATGTAAAAAAATAAAAAGGCCCTTGCGGCCGCATCCAATTCTTGTTTCATATTGCAGTCATTGAGGCACTTCTTGTTTTACATGTTGATAAGAGTCCTGCTGTGGGCGATAGTCATTTGGCTGACTCTTTACTCAAGCACACCCGTGACAGCTTTCAGATTGCGACTTCCCCTTTTTTTTTACGCATAAAATGCCAAAATACCAATAAATAGATTTTCAACCCTAAATTATATCGCGCAGCATACAGGACTTTCAGATCTGGGCGCCAGGCAGGTTTTCTTTTGGTTACATTATATTTAGCCCCACAAGCAGCGATCTGGCATTTCCGATAACCAGGGTGGCATCAGTGCCGTCATTGAAAAAAAAATAAATAAAAAAAATAAAAAAAGTCCTAAATCCAAAAGCAAAAGTTTGTCAAGCACTGTATTTATTAAAGCTTTATTTTTTAAAGCATTTTATAAATTTATAGCATGTTTTCCCCCAGACCTGCCTAAAATGAAATGTAGTGCTTGAGCACACTAAATCTCATAAAAATTCTAAGAAAAAAAATGTATAAAAGTTGCAATTTTTCTTCTATAAAACAAACAAGCTATACGTAACCTGCTCTGGTTTTGCACAGTGCAGCCCCGATCCTCAATTGGTTTACCCACTGGTGGTCCTGGCTCCTACCCCCTGCAGCGTTCCCCCAATATCAAGCCTCTTGCTATAAGGGTACTTGATCGCTCCCTCTCAATCTGTGTGCCTGTGAATGGACATGGTCTATTCACGTTTAGAGCTTGGCTCAGCCTACCCCCACCCTCTCCTCATTGGCCCACTGGCTGTGATTGACAGCAGCATGAACCAATGGCTACAGCTGCTGTGTGAACCAATGAGGAGACACCTGGGAGAGCCGCTGCACTTTCACATCGCTGGATCAAGATCGGCCTCAGGCAAGTATTGGGGGGGCAAAGCTGCACCCTAGTTTACCTTAAAGCATAGAATGCATTATGGTAAAAAAAAAAAAAAAAAAATGCTGCCTCAAGAACCACTTGTTTGCATCAACAGTAATGCCCTGTACACAATCCAAATATCGTAGGACAGATCTTACGACTTTTTCGCTTAGGTCACAAGTAGAAATGAAATAGGTTATTAAAATAAAAATTCTGGTACCACAGAAAAAAAAAAATATCAGAAGTCAAGTCATGTGTAGTAGTTGGGGCGTGGCCGGACCTAGCTCAGAGATGGACGCCTGAGCTCTGGCCACCTCGGACCGAAATTTTACAATAAGCAGAGATTTTGACGTTACACCCTTGTTCAGACGATGGGTACTGCCTCCAGACAATCGTCAGCTTCACGTTCCCATTCACCGAGGGAACAGAATAGCGAAATGAGCCAACACATACCGGAGATGTTTTGTACAGGCCGAAATAACATGGCGGCTTCCCGCCAAGGATCCTCTCAGGGAAACCCACAAGCCCTGCCAGCACCGCACCCTGAAATAATCTTTACGGCTGCCGCCTCTGCTCCCCCCTCGTCACCGGGGATCCTACCGGCTGGCTCTGACCCCCCTTCTCACCACCACATCAGCATCCTGGACCTGAGGGCTGTCGCCACGGACATAAAGGACACCTTGGCTGTGGCCATCGCGGAATTAAGGGTGGATATCCGCACACTGAACGAACGACCGCGTCTCAACTACTGAGAGGGTTCTGGAAGAACATGATATGGTCCTGCAGAGGTCCACGAAGAAAAAGCGACGCTCATACCTTACAGTTCCGCAAGGTTAAATCGCCACTTGGAAGACCTGGAGAACCGGAGCCGACGCCATAACCTCCGCGTGCGGGGTCTGCCGGAGGAGATCGAAGGAGAACGGATGCCCCAGGCTGTAAAGGGCATCTTCAACTCAGTTCTTGGCCAGTCTCCTGACGCGACGATCGCTTTTGAGAGGATACATCGTGCCCTACGTCCCCGCGGCAAGGATACGGACCCCCCGAGGGACATTGTATGCTGCATGGTTGACTATGTCATGAAGGAAGACATCCTGAAGCGAGCACAGGGACAACGCCTTATGCATGATGGCACCCCTGTGCAGATCATCCAGGACTTATCGGGCATCACTCTCCAGCACCGGAGGGATCTTAAACCTCTGAGGTGCTCCGCGCCAGAGACATACGCTACCAATGGAAGTTCCCATTCTGCCTGTCAGCGACTCACCTGGGCCGCACTGCATCTCTCAAGGTCCCGGAGGATTTTCCCCCGCTTCTGTGAGGCTTTGGGGCTCCCGCTAATATCGGTTCCGGATTGGTATGCTGTATACCGTCGTTCGGTGGGCAGATGGGGGAAATCGCCGGGAGAGAAGATGGACACTCAACCCACCAGTACCCGCAGGAGGAGGTCGCCATCTGGGACCAGGTATCCCCATGGAGCCAACGCCCAACGAGTAGACCGCGATTCCCAGGCTGCCCCGGGGCTAGGAGAACCCGCAGGGATTACCGACAACTCCTCAAGATCTGCGTTCATCAAGATCTGCGTTCATCACGTTCTCCCGTTTTGCATGGACTGGACTACAGTTTAAGTTTCTAACCCCCCTTCAGTTGAAGTTTACACTTTTTAATTTTTTATTGTTTACTTTTGAGATTTTTCAGCATTGTTTGGGACATCTGATGCAACCACGTAGCGACACTGTTGATGCGGCATCACTCGCATTATGGCATCATACTGTCTGCATCCAGGCCTGAGGCTCGAAAAATTACCGCCCCGAGACTCCTTACAGAGGGAAATAAGAAACTGACTCCTCCCTGACTACAACCTCCAAGACGCAACGCGACAGGAAGTCTCGGAAGGAGGACAGGAAGTGGCCATCCCATATTATTGTCCGGCAACCGAAAGAGACCTGAGGGTCTTTGCGCCCGAGTTCCGCGCGGTCCATCACGACCATTCAACATCGGACAACGCCCTTAAGCTCCTGTCTCGCCGTGGTAGTGGCGGCTGCTGCTACACGCTCGCCCACTTCCAACGATCGTTTAGGCTTCCTGTCTACCTCTCGGCCTGGGACATATGCAGCCCCGACAGATTACAGTAGAGCCTTCTGGTAGTGACACGGGCCCTCATGCTTACCTCATATTACAGCTGCATCGCGGTGTCAGGATCAATGGTTGGCTTGCTTTGTATCCCATCGTGGGCCAGGAGGCTGTCGGACTGTTCAATTGGCCCTCGGATGACAAACACTTTCACGGTACTTTCCATACAAGGCCGGTTTGCGCCGAATGAGACGGTCAGCGGGTCACAAACGTGGTCTAGGGACCCTTCCATGTACATCCCCGGCTAGTGGACTGCATCACCGACGGAGGTTGTGTAAGGTTATGGTTCGCGGCCCACGGCCGGTAGTGACTGCTATGTAATGTGTTAGAGTTATGTGGTGACACCCCTTTGCATGGTTAAGGTATGCTTAAGAAAGGTTAAGTGTTTAACGTGAACTTGGAGCCGTGTATCCCCCTCTGCATACAGTTCCCACAGCCCTGGTTTGGGGCGTAGTCTGCTGATTCACTGTGGGCGTGAGGGGAGATATGCTGCTCTCGAGTCATGAAGTTTTTAGGGTTAATGGTTTATTATAAGAGGATAGACGCTTGCTGACAGGGCGGGTACATTATTTACT
The DNA here is from genome assembly GCA_029574335.1 of Rana kukunoris. Classification (NCBI taxonomy): domain Eukaryota; kingdom Metazoa; phylum Chordata; class Amphibia; order Anura; family Ranidae; genus Rana; species Rana kukunoris. The sequence goes on along the minus strand of CM056055.1, from coordinate 96,360,952 downwards.
GCGTTGCTACGCAGGCTTCCGGCGACATGGACCGGAAGTGCCCAGCCCGTATCTACAGGTTGGCTTAAGGTTCTGGCCACCAGACACCAGACGGATCTACTTGCCATCCCGTTTGAGGGAGGGGGGGGGGGGGGGGAATGACTAAGATATGGTGTTGCTCTGCGTCATGGCTGGGTCACCTCCTACGGGGCCTCTGCCCCGACCGAGCTGGGTTCTTCTCCGCCCCATGGGGTACAGGTCACCACCTGGGGCTGCCCCCTCCCCCCCCCAGGGAATTTCTGAGGACACATCTCCATACAGCTTGACCATTCCTTGTTTCGTTCCGGGGTGGCGCAATGTCACAGGATTACCCGTCTTGATATCTCTACTCTCGGGCAGACCTCCGACTGACCCCCACACGGTCGCTTAACGCAGTGTCTGCACGCCCTAGAGCGTGCGGGATCCCTTTTGGGCGCCGTACCCTCCCGATTTGTAAATAATCCTAATAGGTACAGGGCCTTGGTCCTATTACCTCTTCGGTATATTTTCTTTTTAGGTTGATTTTTGATACATACTTAGCTCCAACACGCTTGCTGGGCCCCCTCCCTATTGTCCTCCCAGTCTTACCTTTGCCTCCGCTCTGCTTCCCAAATTTATTGACGCTTTTAATGCTCTCCCAGATGCGCCCCAGCCAAACCAAGACCTCCTTGAGGCCCACATTACCCTGATCCCCAAGCCGGGCAAGGACGCTACCCTTGTTCCCAATTACCGCCCCATCTCTCTAATACATGTGGACGTTAAGCTGTATGCTAAAATTATAGCCAACCGACTGCTGCCGTTCCTCCCAAAGTTTGTCTCCACCGATCAGGTTGGTTTTGTCCCGGGCAGAGAGGCTCGGGACAACACCATCAAGGCCATAAACGTACACCACTGGCTGACCTCCACGAACACTGGGGGGTTCCTCCTGTCGTTGGACGCGGAGAAGGAGTTCGACAGGGTGGCCTGGGACTATATGTCCGCTGATCTTTCTCACCTAGGCCTCCCGAATCGACTGATACAAATGATTCAGGCATTATACTCCGCCCCTACGGCTCGAATCAGGGTAAATGGTCGACTGTCGGAGGCCTTCTCCATTGCCAATGGTACCAGGCAGGGTTGCCCACTTTCCCCCATAGTGTTTGTGCTCCTGCTGGAGCCATTCCTTCGCAGGTTGCGCGATAACCCAAACGTTAAGGGAATCAACATTGATCAGAAAATCTGTAAAGTAGCGGCGTATGCGGACGACGTACTATTATTCCATAAGGACCCAATTACTACCATTCCCAATCTATTGAATGACTTTGAACTATTCAACAGACTTTCCAACCTGAAAATTAATTTCCACAAGTCCACTGCACTGAATGTCTCCCTCCCAGGCTCGACGGTGTCATTGTGTCAACAAAATTTTCCATTCCGATGGGAACCCAACGCGATCACATACCTGGGCGTTTAACTTCCATCGGTGCTGACTGACCTGTATATGGAACATTTCTTACCCTTGCTACAAACCATTCGGGAAGACCTGCACGCCTGGCACAGGGGACGATTATCGTGGTTTGGGAGGGCGGCAATTTTAAAAATGAACGTTTTGCCCAGGCTGTTATACAAGATGCAAGTCGTCCTAATTAGGCTCCCCCCTGCATACTTTATATCCCTCAGACATATTTGTAGGTCCTTTTTGTGGGCGAACACCCCCCCCCCCCCCCTGGCTGAGGTGGAGCAGACTTGTTCTCCCGAAGCTGAGGGGTGGAATGGGCCTCTTGGACCTCTCCCTTTACTGCAAGGCCTGCAGCTCACCAGGGTAGTGGACTGGCACAGACACGAGCAAAATAAAGAGTGGGTAGAGATAGAGAATTCCTTTGTGAATTTCCCGATAACGCACACTCCCTGGATTAGCGTCAATGCGGTGCCGAAGACGTGCACGGACCACCCACTGATAGGCCCCACTCTAGCAACCTTTCGAGCCGCATGCCGCAATCTAGATTTGGCTCCTTCCCCGGGGCTCTTGACGCCCATCACCGAAATCCTGACTTCCCTCCAGGCATCACCCCAAAAAATGGAGAAATAACTTCCGTTGTTACACCCGCCAGGGCAGGTCAATTCTTTAGGGCAGGCTCCCTGCTGTCCCATGCTGAAGTGTCCTCAAAGTTCCCGAACCTGAACATACCCTTCTTCAAATCCTTACAGGTCAGACACTTTTTTCAGAGCACCCCGACGATGTCCAGTTGGTACAGGGAACACACCCTGTTCGAGAAACTATGCATGGACTCGGGCGTGCAAACCCATGTGATCGATACTTTACGCCCTTCTCTTGCCTAAAAGGCTTCCACTTGACAAAATCCATTGTGCGTGGGAGACAGATCTGTCGATTGACATATCCCCCGACGATTGGGAGCGGGTCTGGGAACACGCCCACAAGGGGTCCATTAACGTCTCCGCGCAGGAGAACAGGTTCTAATTGTACTCATGTTGGTATCGGGTTCCCGACAGGTTACACAGAATCTTCCCCAACGTCCCCCCTACGTGCTGGAGATGTAATTCGGCCGTGGGGTCTCTTATACACATCTGGTGGGAGCGCTCACAGATCAGACCTTTTTGGAAGATTCACGACCTCATCACACATCACCACTTTTAGCCCTGACTTCACCCCGGCTCAATACCTCCTACACCACACTTCATTATCTAGGAAAATCATACTCCAAATCCCTCACCCTGCTCCTCATCAACGCAGCCACCCAATGCATTCCAGTACACTGGAAGACCACCACCTCCCCAACCATTGCTGACTGGATCAAACGGGTCAATAAAATTGAGGACATGGAAAGAATTATCCACCAGACCAAAGATACGCACGAAGCATTCAGGACCACTTGGGCCTGCTGGTCACATTACAGGGACTCCCTGGGTACTACGGACCCCGATTCCAGAACAGCGGACACTTCGAATACCACCAGCGCATTCTGATCACCCGTCCTATACTCCCTGGAACCCCCCCTGTGATTCCCTACCCAACTTGCCCCTACCTCTTGTCTGTACAATGCCCAGTAAGTTCCACACTAGTACTTCTGTCGTAAATCCCGACGACGTACGGCATTATATTACCTCCATTTGGTTTGCACACAGAGTGTTTATGCCATATTTCCACACGCAATAGAGCCCGAGATCAGACTGTTATATAGGAACCCTCCTAGAGACACTCGGGGCCCCCTCAGTTCGAAGCCACATTGCTCCTCCCCTTCCAAAGTTTTGCATGTTATACGTCCCTTATGGACCCCGCCCCAGTGGTCGGGGAGGACACTGTGTTTATGCTTAAGTTTTATGCATTCATTTATTGGTTTCTCATGATTTCTGCAATGCACTCGAAGCTAATACTCTGTTGTACCCACTTTACATGACGGACATTGTATACCATGTTTGTGTGACACTTCGTGTATTGACTCTGTACTGTAAAGACCTTCAATAAAAAATGTTTTTTTTTTTTTAAAAAAAAAAAAAGAAGTGTAGTAAAGTATTTGTATTTTTGGACGGTAACTACTAATTAAACGAAAATCGTACGATCTGGTATCGTACGAGAACATTTTGATGCATTTCCGAATAATATCGGATCTTGAAAGCTCTGTACCAACGATCAGATTATAGTACGATTCTTGCCCATTGGCTAGACTACTCATTTACTGGTCAACAAGACTGCATATGGTGGAAAGGTGCTGGGCTACACTAACTAGGCAAATTCTGAGACCCTAGTGGATTTTACAAAACGCAGCATATTTAAAAAAAAAAAAAAAAAAACACATTTACAGGAAGTTTCAGCTTGTAAGAAAGCCTATGAGGTCATGATAGTACTTGGAAATGTCAGACAGCAGTTCAAATTCAGCAAAGGAAGAACTTCTCACTCAAACACACTTGAAATTCAATAACCTCAAAAAAAAAACAGACAGCAGTCTACAAATACGTTTATCTGACTTCTAAACATACCTTGCATCATGCTCCGATAAGCAGTATCTGTGATTGCATAAATGTGAGGTGGCATTTCATGCCTCTTTTTGCCCTTGTACATGTCCACAATTTCTTCAGAGTAAATCGGCAAGTTCTTGTATGGATTTATTACCACGCAAAATAAACCGGAATAAGTCTAGATATATAAAAAAATTGATTTTAATACGTTTGTAATACCAGTAGTAAACATTCCCCCACATAATGCATTTCCACGATTACCATGAGATGCGAAAACAATGAAAAACAAAAGCAGTAAAACAGCCATTAAGTACCCCCATCTATGTATACACCATAATGACTAAAGTAAAGCTAGCCATACAGTGCTAGATCTTTTAAAAAAGGAAATGTAAACGCTCAAGGTTTTTCACCTTAATGCATTCTATGCAGCAGCCCCCGCACCCCACCCCCTTTTAATTACCTGAACACAGTCTTTCCAGTGGCTTTTTTGGTTCCATCCAAGCAATTAAAGACGAGCACAGCAGCTCAAGCCTAAAGGTTTGTTTTTTTAATAGATCCTGTCTCTATTGTTTTTCCTTTTGACCTCCAAAATATATAAATTGATAACAGCAGGAGCCATCGACTCCTGCTGCTGTCGATCAGTGAGAATAAACAGGAGTGACAGAGGTGAATAACAGTGACACAGGAGCCTTTAAGAGGAAAATAGGGCCGAGTCCTGCTGTAAAAAGCTGTCAATGGATGCAGCAGAAATTCACCCTGAATCGGGAGCATGTCAGTTTTGGTGCACCTGGGGGTCCCGAAGGAATTCCTTCCTGCAGGTATTTCCTCTCACTTCATGTTTGACTATGGGACAGGAAGTGAAGGTAAATCTCCCCAATTAAACAGCTGGCAAGGAAAAAAATAAAAATCTGATCAGGGTTTACAACTTGCTTGTTCTAACCAAAATGAAACACAATTTTGCCTATAGAGTCACTTCAACCTTATGCCCCATGTACACTGCTGCTGCTAGAGGGACGTTCAGAGGCAGTTGGACACTTTAATTGCCCCTGAACTCAATTAATGTTATCCTAGGTGACCGTGTACAGTCTTGTTTGCCATTTTTAAAGGGGTTGTAAAGGTAAAAGATTTTATCCCTAAATAGCTTCCTTTACCTTTGTGCAATTGTCCTTCACTTACCTCATCCTTTGATTTTGCTTTTAAATGTCCTTATTTCTTCTGAGAACCCCTCACTTCCGGTTCTGTCTAACTAAACCGTAATGCAAGGCTTTCACCCTGGTGTGGAGAAAGCCTCTTAACCACTTAAGGACCGTCTACTGCACATTTACGTCGGCAGAATGGCACATCAACGTATATATACACGTTGATTTTAGTACCCAGCCGTGGCTCGCCCGCAACCCGGTCCGAAGCTCCGGGACCGCGGAATTCTGGAGCGGAAGAACCGTGTGTAAACACGGCTTCCCATGCTTCTCTGGCTGTAGCATCGATCGCGTCATCCCTGTAATAGGGTGACGCGATCGATGACGTCACACCTACAGCCACACCCCCCTACAGTTGTAAACACAACACATAGGTCACATATCCCCTACAGCGCCACCTGTGGTTAACTCCCAAACTGCAACTGTCATTTCCACAGTAAACAATGCAATTTAAATGCATTTTTTGCTGTGAAAATGACAATTGTCCCAAAAATGTGTCAAAATTGTCCGAAGTGTCCGCCATATTGTCACAGTCACGAGAAAAAAAAAAAGCCGATTGCCGCTATTAGTAGTAAAAAAATTAAAATAAAGAAGGAATAAAACTATCCCTTATTTTGTAAACGCTATAAATTTTGCGGAAACCAACCGATAAACGCTTATTGCGATTTTTTTTACCAAAAATACGTAGAAGAATACGTATCGGCCTAAACTGAGGAAAAAAAAAAAGTTTATATATTTTTGGGGGATATTTATTATAGCAAAAAGTAAAAAATATTGCATTTTTTATAAAATTGTCGCTCTATTTTTGTTTATAGCGCAAAAAAATAAAAAAAATAAAAACGCAGAGGTGATCAAATACCACCAAAAGAAAGCTCTATTTGTGGGGAAAAAAGGACGCCAATTTTGTTTGGGAGCCACGTCGCACGACCACGCAATTGTCAGTTAAAACGACAAAGTGCCGAATCGCAAAAAGGGGCAAGGTCCTTTACCTGCATTTTGGTCCGGGTCTTAAGTGGTTAAAGGGGCGAGCAGGAGGGTCAGGATGCCATCTACTTTGCAGATAAAGGCGCTGTGTGTTAGTGGGCATCCTGACCCCCCTGCTCGCCCCCTTCCCCCCCCAAGAGGCTTTCTCCACACCAGGGAGAAAGTGTTGCATTACTGTGTGTAGTTCCAGACAGAACAGGAAGTGAGAATTTATTAGAAGAAATTAGGACATTTAAAAGTCGAAGGATGAGGTAAGTGAAGGAGGACTGCACTAAGAAAAAGGGGGAAGAACCTTTACAACCCCTTTAACCACTTAAGCCCCGGACCAAAATGCAGGTAAAGGACCTGGCCAGTGTTTGCGATTCGGCACTGTGTCGCTTTAACTGACAATTGCGCAAATATGCAACGTGGCTCCCAAACAAAATTGGTGTCCTTTTTTCCCCACAAATAGAGCTTTCTTTTGGTGGTATTTGATCACCTCTGTGGTTTTTATTTTCTGCGCTATAAAACAAAAAGGGCTATAATAAATATCCCCCAAAAATATATATAAAAAAAGAAAAATTCTCAGTTTAGGCCAATACATATTCTACCAATTTTATTTAAAAAAAAAAAAAAAAAAAAAAAAAATCGCAATAAGAGTTTATCGATTAGTTTGCGCAAAATGTATAGTGTTTACAAAATAGGGGATAGTTTTATTGCATTATTTAATTTATTTTTACTACTAATGGCGGCGATCAGCGATTTTCTCATGACATCGACATTATGGTGGACACAGACAATTTTGACACATTTTTGGGCCAATTGTCATTTTCACAGCAAAAAATGCGCACGACCCACAGCTGAGCACTTAAGAGGACATACAGGTACGTGCTTGTGCCCAGCTGTGCCATTCTGCCGATGTATATGTGCAGGAGGCGGTCCTTAAGTGGTTAAGCAGTTGCGTTTAACAGTTTCTTTGAAAGCGAAAAAATTTGTTCAGACGCTGAAGATTTCCACGTTTCAGAAGCCAAATGTGGTAACCTGGGTTTTGTTTAAGGGCATTTAGCTTTTGGCCATTTTTTTTCGTTTTAGAAGAAAAAAAAAGAAAAAAAAAAAAAAGCCTCTAAACACGGGGTTACCGCATTTAGCGTCTGAAACGTGGAAATCTTTGGCGTCTGAACAAATTTTTTTGCTTTCAAAGAAACGCTGTTAAACGCAACTGCTTAAAAACAGCAACAAGACTGTGTACGTGGTCACATAGGATAACATTGAGTTCAGGGGCAGGTGGGAAAAAAAAAAAAACAAGTGTCCAACTGCCTTTGAACCTCCCTTTAGCAGCAATGTACATGGGGCCTAAGGTTGAAGTGGCACGATAGGCAAAATTCTGTTTTGTGTTTTTAACTTTGGATAGAACGAGTTGTAAACCCCAACCCCCGGTCAGATTATTATTATATCCATTTTTGTATTTTCTAGCCAGCGGTGTTTCATTGGGGAAAAACGCTTCTAAAAACACAAACGCGGTGTGTAAACATTGCAAAACGAAAGTTTTAAACGTGGCATACTATCTGTAAAGTTAAATCCTTCAGGAGCAGTTGTAAAAACGTCCTGTTTACATGGAGCCCTAGGGCTCTTTCACACGGGATAGATCTGTGATGATCTGCCCCATGAATCTCTGCTTGCTCAGCGGGGATAGCTTCGTTGATCCCCAATGAACCCCCGGATAAAAGGGCGATCCCTGCACACTACAGAAATCGGATGAACCTGTGGGGAAAATCGGATGAACATGGACCGTCTGTCTTTATCCAATCCACAGACAGTTGGAAAAAAATAGGGTTTTCTTCCGTCTGCACAATTGGAGGATTGCGGAACCTGGGTGTTCATCTGCAGACACTCGCAATCTCATAGGGACCAATGTATGTCCCTTTTTCATCCGTACACGGATGGATGAAAAAAATATATATATATATATAAAAAAGAGGACATACAGTCCGCCCGTGTGAAAGAGCCCTTAGTGTATTTAACTGAAAATGTGTGTTTGATGAACAGTTCAGCCAAGTGCCTGACAAAAAATGGAGCTACCACTTTTATTCTCCAGGGTTTTAATTAACTTAATTGACCCAAAATAAAAAGCAAAAATAACTGGTCAAGCTGTGTGGTGCTTGCAAGGCCCCGACTGCTTGGGATTTCTGCCAATTCAACAGGAATCTTAAAACTCAAGCAGTCTATAGCCAGTTTTTAGTTTACCAGCTTTGAACAATACTTAATGGCTCCATTTGCTGTTGCATCGCTTTTTGAACCAAATTGTCAATAAGCCAGGCGTTTTTAGCAATTCGTTATAATGCGTATTTTGTTGCACGACAATGGTCCCAAAAATGTGTCAAAATTGTCCGAGGTGTCCACCATGATGTAGCAGTCACGAATATAATAAAAAAAAAAAAAAAAAAAAAAGTTTATATCTTTTTGGGGGCCATTATAGCAAAAAGTTAAAAATATAGAATTTTTCGAATTTGTCGCTCTATTTTTGTTTATAGTGCAAAAAAAAAAAACGCAGTAAAAAAAAAAAAAACGCAAGTTTTGTTTGGGAGCTATGTCGCACGACCGCGCAATTGTAAGTTAAAGCGACGCAGTGCTGAATTGTAAAAAGGGGCTTACAGCTCATAAAAACCCCAAATCCACAATCTCAGAATTAGAATATTGTGAGGTAAAGCAAGATTTTAAAGACAAATGGAAAAGCATAAAAAGACGTGGAGTTATGCTGAGAACCTGAGGATAGAAAGTTACTGGTCTGAAAGTATTTAATCTACTCAAAAAAAAAAAAAAAAAAAAAAAAAAAAAAAAGTAAACTTAAGTTAACATGTCACCGGGGGGAGGGGGGAAAGGACGCTCGTACTTATAGGAAGGAGGGCTATCAGTCTCCTTAACTCCGGAGACGGGAGTATCGGAGAGATGGTTTAGTCTGTTATTTGTCTTTATGTCAACTGTAAAAAATGTATTCACCTCCTACTGAAAGAGGGGAAAAATAAATTTATATAATATATATATATATATATATATATTAGGGCTGTTACTGATCAAAATTTTTGTGTTCGATTAATCGATATTTCTTTTAATCGATTAATCGACTAATTTCGATTAATTATAACGCACATACAGATCCAACTACTTTTAGCTGATCTCCTTGCATTCTGTTATTTGATTCCCAGTGCAGCTACCAACCACTGGAAACATGGATAGCAGGATACAAAAAACACACAAAGGCAGCATATGGGAATAGCATTAAAACTTTTAAGTCTTCAAGTAGGTAACAAAATAAATATTGCACTGGAGATAAAATCGATGTAGCTACATAAACTGTAAAAATGGTGCGAGTAATACCAAACGATAACAAAAGCAGTCATAAAAACATGTAGCGAAGTATGATACTGGTATAAAAATGTGTACAACGATACCACTGCTGAATCCAGATGAGGAGAAGTTAACATCAGTCCGTCGGCATGTAGATGTCCCGTGAAGGGAACTATCACAACTCCCAGTGGATGGCTGTAGAATCCCAGGTTGATAGAGGGAAGTGTAACAGCCCTTGCGTATGGCAGATAGTAAGGTCCCGCCCGCATGCAGATATGAAGGCACAGCAAAGGAGCCCTTCAGATGGACACGGCAAGCCCGGCCGGTGTCCGAGACGTCACCGGATCTCTGACGGAACTCCCTGAAGCCGGCAGAGAGGTGAGTACAAATCAAAATAATTTTGATCGATCAAAAAAAAAAAAAATTCGATATAATATATATAGCCCTTATATATATATATAATATATATATATATATATATAATATTATATATATATATAATATATTAAAAAAAAAAAAAAAAAAAATATAATACAAAAAAAAATAAAAAATCTTTGAATGCAGGAGATACCACAAATGATGCAAGTCAACTTTGGAGACAAAGGAAGCATTTTTACCATGAGCTGATCTCCAACACAAGGAAATAGCCGATGTGGAAAAAAAAAAAAAAAAAAAGAATTAGAATATTGTGAAAAAGTGCAATATTCTAGGCTCAAAGTATCCAACTCTAATTATCTCATTGAGCCATAACACCTGCAAAGGATTCCTAAACCTTTAAATGGTCTCAGTCTGGTTCAGTAGGAATCACAAGCATTGGTAAGACTGCATCAATGACACCCTCAATAAGGAGGGAAAGCCTCTAAAAAGGTAATTGCAAAAGTAGTTGGATGTTCCCAAAGTGCTGTATGAAAGCACATTAATAGAAAGTTATGTGGAAGAGAAAAGTGTGGAAGAAAAAGGTGCACAAGCAGCAGTGATGCGCGCAGCCTGGAGAGGATTGTCGTGAAAGTCCCCAGCACTTTTAGAATGGCCTTTTCCTAAGGAGTGGACCGAGGCTGGAGTCAATGCATCAAGAGCCACCAACACAGATGGATCCTGGACATGGGCTTCAAATGTTTTCCCCTTGTCAAGCCACTGCTGACCAACAAACATCAGAAGCGTCTTACCTGGGCTAAAGAAAAACAGACCAAGCCTGTTGATCAGTGGTCCAAAGTCCTCTTTTCTGATGAGAGCAAATTTTGCATCTAATTTGGAAACCAAGGACCCAGAGTATGGAGGAAGAATGGAGAGGCACACACTGCAAGATGCTTGAAGTCCAGTGTGAAGTTTCCACTGTGTTGATTTTGGGAGCGGTGTCATCTCTGTGTTGACTGTGCCTTTTCCAGGGGCGTCAGCCATCTACCAGGAGATTGGAGCACTTCACTGTGCCTCATTCCGCAGACAAGTCCAGGGTCAGCGGCCATCTACCAGGAGATTGAAGAAAAGAGGGAAGGACGGCACTTCATGCTTCCTTCCGCAAGGATTTTCAACTATGGGGATGATGATGAAGAAAAGAGGGAAGGACGGCCGTCTTTATTCCAAGGATTTTCAAACGAAAAAAGTTGTCTTTATTGTAAATCCAAAAACATGTCACAGCAATCACAGAAAACAGGACACACGCGTTTCGCACTCACAGAAAACAGGACAGCCACGCGTTTCGCACTCGATCAGTGCAGATCGAGTGCGAAAGCACTGATCGAGTCTGTGATTGCTGTGACGCGTCGGCTGTCCTGTTTTCTGTGATGTTTTTGGATTTACAATAAAGACTTTTTTCGTTTGAAAATGTTTTGGAGTGGATTTACAATAAAGCTACTTTTTTCTGAAAAATCTTGGAGCCTTGCGGCCGTCCTTCCCTCTTTTCTTCATCATCTAATTTCCTTGATGCATCCAGTCTCACCACCTTGGTAATCTAATTATTTCTTTTCTTTTGTCTTTTTTGGATTTTGAAGTCTACTCTATGGAGCGGTAATTTCTTTTCTTTTGTCTTTTTTGGATTTTGAAGCTCTATGGGGATGCTGACTTAATTTTCCAGCAGGACTTGGCACCTGCCCACACTGCAAAATGCACCAAAACCTGGTTCAATGACCGTGGGATTACTGTGCTTGAATGGCCAACAAACTCGCCTGACCTGAATCCCATAAAGAATCTATGGGGCATTGCCAAGAGAAAGATGACAAAACCGAACAATGCAGAAAAGCTGAAGGCTGCTATTGAAGTATCCTGGTCTTCCATAACACCTTAGCAGTGTCAAAGGCTGATAGCTTCCATGCCACACCGCATTGAGGCAGTAATTGCTGCGAAAGGGGCCCAAACCAAGTACTGAGTACATATGCATGCTTATACTTGTCAGAGGTCCGATATTTTATGTACAATCCTTGTTTTATTGATTGCATGTAATATTCTAATTTTCTGAGATTGTGGATTTGGGGTTTTCATGAGCTGTAAGCCATATCATCACAATTATGACAAATCATGGCTTGAACTATCTTGCTTTGCATGTAATAAGTCTATTTCATATTATAGTTTCACCTTTTAAAAGCGGAGTTTCACCCTAAAAGACCATTACATCCAGCATACTTCGGATATCGGCTCTGTACAGCGCCTGCCGTGTAGAGCTGACTGCGCAGGCACCGTATAGAGCCAAGTGCCAGCTCGGATATTTTCGGAACGCGTGACGCAACATAACAGCACATCTACGCCGCTGCCAAGGTACTTTTAAACGGTATGTGCCCCAAAAAAAAAAAAGTCCAGCATACTTTACATATCCGAAGTATGCTGGATGTAATTGTATATAATTGTTTTAGGGTGAACCCCCGCTTTAAGTTGCATTCGTAAAATAATCTTTTGCACAATATTCAAATTTTTCGAGTTTCACCTGTATTTCAATATGCTCGGGTGTAAATGAGGCCTTAGACAGTGGCACCTTTGTCTCCATTTCCTGTTTTTATATGACCATTGGCAGAAAATGTCAAAACTCGCTTAAAGGGTAGACTACTGACAACGGTGCATTCCCTCTATTCGATGTATTATATATAGACTATTTTCATAAACATTGACTTGGGATTACTAACTTGTCCTTTAATCTGAGGGTTGTATACTGGTCTTGCTCCTTTTAAGCTGGGTTTCAAGTATATCCCCTTCTGGAGCCATATTTGATATTGATTTGCAAAACAGGCATGTAATGGTCTTCAGAGTATCAAACAGGTATTTTAATGCCGCGTACACACGGTCGTTTTTTGCGATGAAATAAAACGACGTTTTTTAAAACGTCATTTAAATTGATCGTGTGTGGGCAAAACGTTGTTTTTTGTCTTAAAAAAAACGACCAAAAAAAAATTCCAACATGCTTGAATTTTTTGTGTCGTTTTTCAAAACGTCGTTTTTTGTTTCACAAAAAGTCACCGTGTGTAGCAAAAACGTCGTTTAAAACGACGTTTTTCAACCCGCGCATGCCCAGAAGCTAGTTATGAAGCGAGCTTCAATGGAAAAGTGTGGTGAACGTAACCTCGTTTTTTGTGAAAAAAACTATGGTGTGTATGCAACATCGTCTTTGAAAGTGACGTTTCAAAAACGTCGTTTTTTACTTCACAAAAAACGTCGTTTTTCTTCATCGCAAAAAACGACCGTGTGTACGCGGCATAAGACCATTAGATATTTCAGTTAGTAATTGTTTTCTCTTCTACATTTTAGTCTTGCCATCTCCTTATGCTTGCATGTGTATTAGGCTCCATGCACACTGAAGCATAAAAGCTAAAAAAAAAAAAAAGGCCAGTAGCTTTGCAGGAAGCCTTGCAACATTTTTTTCCGTTTTTTTGCAATAGCTTTAAATCAGCGTTTTTCAGTGTAGCTTTTATCAGCTTTTTTTTTTTACTTTTTTTCCCCCCCAATGGATAAAAAATAAATAAAAACGCTAAACTCTGGCACCGGCATTTTTTGGCGCAAATTTCGGGCGTTCAGAAAAAAGCCAATAAACTCCAAAGCTCATTAACACTGAAAAAACGCCCAGGTGTGCATGGGCACATAGGCTAACAGAGTTCAGTTTATGGGCTTTAAAAAAAAAAAAAAAAGCCGAAACGCCAATAAACTGCAGTTTATTAGCTTCAGTGTGCATGGAGCCTAAATATTGGTATTTTAGTGATGCAAGAAATATTGGATAGCAAAAGCCAGAAATGTAATTTAAAATATTTTTAGTTATCGAAAACAGATGCAAATATATACTTACATAAATTAGTCCCGAATAATACCTCTCCTTGAGATTGTGCAAGACGGATGCTTCATTTAAGCATGTCAACTCTGCCATGTCTTCAACTTTGGCAAACTTTGGAGGGTTCATCTTCTGGATGTCATCTTTATTCACCTTTACCTTTTTGCCATTCTCCGCTAGTTCAACAATCACCTCATCTCCAGCCTCCTCCTTCACACTGGCTGCTTCAAATCCCTGCTTTTCTGAGGGTACCCATACTTGTTTTTTTGCTGCCCAATCTGCCTGTGCCAAGGGATTGTTAATTTGATTACGATCCACGTAGAGGTACTTGTCTACGTCTTTTTGCGCCATGGTTTTTCAGGACAGTGGACCTGTATAAAAAAAATAAAAAATTTGTAAGGAATTTAGAACCTTTATTGCATGTAACACTTAAATGCAAATCTGTTGTCATTAGAGTTCATATTGTATGTAAACCTTAAAAGTAAATGTTTAAGGCGACTCATTTCACATCCTTACTCTTTTCCAGCTACGAAATTACCAGTGGAGGGAGCAAACAATTTACAATAACCTTATTAAAAAAATGGTTGCTTTTTTTTCCTGTGTTATATATTGTAGTAGCGCTGTAGTACTATTCTACTCACAATTTACAATAACCGTCTCCCTTCCTAGTGCAAATCAATACTGAGAAATTGAATCTACTCAGAGCTTCTCCAAGAACACAAGTAGACTTGCTTGGCATTAGTTCCTTTAAATTACCAATCTAAAAAATATTCAGGTTAGAAGATTAGGAGTGCATGTTTTGGAAGATCCTGGTGACAGACACACACACACACACACACACACACACACACACACCTGGCAGGACATTCTGGCAGGACATTCTCACTACTATATTCCCCTGGGGTATTTTGAAGTTCCCCTGTAATGATCCTCAACTGGAAACTGCAGTGCAGACCCCCGTGTTTAGCCAGAAAACAAATAGAACAGCACTGGTTATAATCTCTGCATAGAAAAGGAACTCCACACTTTGAAAGACAGGTCTAAAGCCACCCACAGATGCAGCACTTACATTTTCTGGCATGAAGTGCTAGATGACCCCTACACTTGTATTGTCCATTTAGGTTTTAAAAAACATACAATGCCTTGGGGAAAAAAAAAAAAGTATTCATACCCCTTGAAATGTTGCACATTTTGTTAAAAACAAAAAACAATTTTATGCGACAGACAAAGTGGCACATAATTGTGAAGTGGCAGGAAAATGGTTTACACTTTTTTTTAACAAATATGTGAAAAGTGTGACGTGCATTTGTATTCAGCCCTTTTACTCTGTTCCCACCAACTAA
Organism: Rana kukunoris; assembly: GCA_029574335.1. Taxonomy (NCBI): domain Eukaryota; kingdom Metazoa; phylum Chordata; class Amphibia; order Anura; family Ranidae; genus Rana; species Rana kukunoris. The sequence continues at coordinate 96,345,890 of CM056055.1, read as the reverse complement.
AATCTAGTGGAAAAAAATGCCTTCAGAAGTCACCCAATTAGTAAAAAAGTCCACCTGTGTGTAATTTAATCTCAGTGTAATTACAGCTGTTCTGTGAAGCCCTGAGGTTTGATGGACAACCTTAGTGAACAAACAGCATCATGAAGGCTAAGGAACACACCAGACAGGTCAGGGATAAAGTTGAAGTTTAAAAGCAGGGTTAGGTTATAAAAAATATCCCAAGCTATGAACATCTCACGAAGCACTGTTCAATCCATCATCCGAAAATGGAAAGCGTATGGTACAACTGTAAACTAGAGTTGTCCCGATACCACTTTTTTAGGACCGAGTACAAGTACCGATACTTTTTTTCAAGTAGTCGCCGATACCGAATACCGATACTTTTTTTAAACGTGTCCACATATGCCAGCCATGTCATGTCCCCCCACATATGCCAGCCATGTCATGTCCCCCCACATATGCCAGCCATGTCATGTCCCCCCACATATGCCAGCCATGTCATGTCCCCCCACATATGCCAGCCATGTCATGTCCCCCCACATATGCCAGCCATGTCATGTCCCCCCACATATGCCAGCCATGTCATGTCCCCCCACATATGCCAGCCATGTCATGTCCCCCCACATATGCCAGCCATGTCATGTTCTGTGCCCCATATTGCAGCCATGTCATATCCCCCATACCTCCGCCGCTGTCGCAGCCTGCAGGGTTAATCCCCGTGCAACACATACCCGCGGCGCCATGTATAGACACGCGATTGGACGGATCCGTCCAATTGCGAGCAAGGGGGGAGTGTCTATGCACGTATCCGTGTCTATACATGGCGCCGCGGGTATTACAATTTTACACGGGGATTAGCGGCGGTCGGCGGCGGGCGACATGCGACGGGTTCGAAGTATTCTATTTTGGTATCGGGGGTATTTGGGGGGGGGGAGTACAAGTACTCCCGCAAATACTCGGAATCGGTCCCGATACCGATATCGGGACAACCCTACTGTAAACCTACAAAGACATGGCTGTCCACCTAAACTGACAGGCCGGGTAGGAAGGGAATCAGAAAAGCAGTCAAGAGCACCTTGGTAACTCTGGAGGAGCTGCAGAGATCCACAGCTCAGGTGCTCAGTTGGCAACTTTGAGCCTGGCTAATATGGAAACATTTTTTTTTTTTTATTTTTATAATATATATATTTATTTATATATGTATATTTTAAACTGCTACTGCTAAAAAAAACGCATCTCATCTAAAGTCCCAACCCTCCCCTCATTTTTGTACCAGGTGGGAGGATTTATCCACAGGACAACTATTAGTGGTTCACTCCACAAATCTGGCCTTTATGGAAGAGTGGCAAGAAGAAAGCCATAAGATCTGTTTGAAGTTTGCGAGAAGCCATGTGGGGGAACAAACATGTGCAAGAAGGTGCTCTGTATATACACCCTTGTGGTTGATTAGCTGCTGATTTGATGTAGTTATAAAAAGGACAAATGTATTTAATACAATTCCATTAATGTGTGTGCCTAAAAAGTCGATCTCAGCCAAATTGTACTGTTCTATATATGGGATGTGGCACCCAGCAAGATCAGACTTCTAGAAAAACTCCTACGATACCATGGAACCACCCCCTCGATTCCCAACCCCAGGGATGCGATTCACATGCAAAATCGTAAATGAAGAGATGGCTTCAACTAGGCCAAAGTGCAATGTTTAAGGCTCCATTCAGACCTAGGCGTCAGCGGCGTATTTAGGCGACATGCAATAGGTGTTTTGTCCCCGCGACTTGCGACAAAACGCTTATTTTTTTTTTGCTGGAGGGCAGACTTTTACACTGTCGGCTATGGCCGAACGCCGAATACGCCTGAAAAAAAGGGTCCGGGACTTGTTTCAGGCTTCAGGCGTATCGGCATAGAGATGTGAACCATCTCCATAGCCGACAATGTAAATTCGCCCCTCCAGCGTATCACAGGCTGCTGCAGCGTCGGGCTTCAGGCAACAAAACACCTAGATGTGAATGGAGCCTAATTCACAATCCAATCTACTTTTCCAACCATAAAAGTAAAAATGCAGTTTAAAATTCAAAATGTGTGCAGAAAAAAAAAATAAAAAAAAATAAAGCACCACACCACACTCATTTTAGCCTTTGGCAAATATTTCAACACTTGGCAATCTGACAGTCCCATATTAACTCTGTTACAGCATTTCCGGCATCTGCCTGTAAGTGAAGCATAGCTGAAATTTCCTTTTTTGGTGATAGCAAAAGCAGGCCATGCCTTTCAAACTAGAAACAATGATGAAACCTTTACATAAACCCCCCCCATTTTACACCACATAGTGAGTTTGCTGCCATTTCCACACACTTGTCCAATTATTTACAAACATACGTCATCACTGATGCTGAAATGTACACTCCACTGGATAGAGCTGGATACACTTGAAATCGGATCTCAAGGAGTGCAAACTTTAGAGAAAAACAGCGAGCCCGGTTAGAGGACAAGGAAATTATCGGAAGTCCTTTCCACAAACAGTATTGTTGTCAAGGTTGTGAAAGTGAAAACTAAAACCTAGTCCAATTTGTGTCAGTTGTTAAATATTAAGGGTATTGAATGCCAAAACTTTAGGTTTTAGACACGTAGAACCATAGGCAAAACTTTTCATTTTGGATAGAGTAAAGGGATAACCAGACTTTCAGTCCCATTGTGGAGATGTCCTTTCACTTCCTGTCCCATAGCCAAACAGGAAGAGGCAGTAAATTAATCCTTTCACTGCCAGGTCCGTACCTGACCAGAGTGCAGCCATTTAAAAAAAAAACAAAAAAAAAAAACAAAAAAAAAAACAAGCTTGTAAGACTGCTGCGCAAATACGGTGTGACAAAGTATTAAAATGACCGCCATTTTATTCCAGAGGGTGATACATACATGTTTGGGGGTTCTAGTTAAAGGTAAGAAGATGGCAGTTAAAACAGGCAGTGGAAGCTCTATTAGCATGGCTTGTTGTCTTGTCATACCAACGACCACCACAAGAAGGCGCCAGATCACAGAAGGCATCATTCAGATATTTTTAGAGTCCAGCGATTCTGTGCACTAACGATCAAAGCGGATGTTCCACCACTTGATCGTTCTTACAGGCGGCAAGAGGGGAAGTCTGTCCCCACCCCCCCCTCTGGTGCTTCTACCGACTCACCGCTGCAATTAGAGAGTTGGAAAACAGATCCACCAGCCCCGGGTTCCTACCACAGAGATTTCCGGCGGACCAGATGGTCGCCGGAGTCTGATCATTCGGAGGCCAGTCGCGATGTTATGGACGTGACGCCCAACCTCTGCATTAAAAGAAAAAAAAAAAAAAAAAACACACGCCGCTTCCCAGCCTAGAGGTGAGATGAGGCATCTTACTGACCACATATATCACGGTAAAGAGGACCTGTCATGCTTATTCCTATTACAAAGGGATGTTTACATTGCTTGTAATAGGAATAAAAGTGATAAAAATAAAAAGTTAAGTTTAATAAGAACCAATTAAAAAAAAAAAAACATTTTAAGTGTCCCTGTTAGTTCACACACACAAGCCAACATACGTTAGTCCCACACATGTGAAGCATCGACACGAACATTAGAGCGAGAGCAATATTTCTAGCCCTAGACCTCCCAACTCAAAACATGTAACCAGTAAAAAAAATTAAAAGCGTCACCTATGGGTATTTTTAAGTACCGAAGTTTGGCGCCATTCCACGAGCGTGTGCAATTTTGAAGGGTAACATGTTACCTCAGCGTAACCTCTTTCACATTATGCTAAAAATAAATTTAAAAAAAGGGGGCCAATTTGAAAAAAGAAAATAAAAAATGCATGAAACGTTTTTTCAAAAAAGTGTTAAAAAAAAATGCTGCGCAAATACTGTGCGAGATAAAAAAAAAAAAAAAAGTAGCAGTGACCGGCATTGTATTCTCTAGCGTCTGCTTAAAAAATAAATAAAAATAAATAAAACATAATGTTTGGGGGTTCTATGTAATTTTCTAGCAAAATTTCAGTTTTAGAGGTCGACCGATATTTGGCGTTTAATCGGCATCGGCCGATTGGTGCTGTAAAAGCCGATTTTAAACTTCAGCAGCGCGACTGGCAGCCTGCCAAGTTTTGAGAAAAGTTACAATGTTGCTACTTATCAGGCTCCATGCACACTGGACTTAAAAAAAAACTTAGAAAAAGAAAAAATACTGCGCTATCTTAAAATACAAAAAGCCGCTAACACAGCAAGAGAGATCAAAAAATTGCTAATAGAAAATGTGTGGAAAAGTGTAGCGCTAATAATGACACAAATAATGATAATACAATAAAGATTAAATCATGCAACACCACATGTGAATGAATGGTATTCAAAAGTCCATAAATGTTTTGAATGAATCGGTGAGTCGGTTTCTTTGAGTAAAACAGATACACAAAATCCAGTGCATAAAGAAGTGAAAAATCCAGAGCTTATAGAAAAAGGGTAGCAGGAACAACAGTAGTCCATCCCATTGGGATGGACTACTGTTGTTCCTGCTACCCTCTATTGACCATTGCAAAATGTGAGTTTTTCTCTTTATAATAAATATCGATTTTTATTACGGAATTACGCTATGTATGCCTTGCCTTCTCTTTTTCATGCTTATCGGTTGGAGTACTGATATGCCCTCTGAGTGATCTGTTGAGAGTTGCTGCTTGCTGGGAAGTATTTTTGAATCATCTGTCTGAGGTTTGCCTTCATTGATACCGAATCGCATGACGTGTATGGTGTACCCGCTTCAGTATATCAACTTTAACAAAGCTTGATTGGCCTAGTGGGTATATGCCTGTCTAGGTCCAATCGGTCCGGTAAGCCCCTTGTCATAAGCGGTGGTGGATTTTTCACTTCTTTATGCACTGGATTTTGTGTATCTGTTTTACTCAAAGAAACCGATTCACCGATTCATTCAAAACATTTATGGACTTTTGAATACCATTCATTCACATGTGGTGTTGCATGATTTAATCTTTATTGTATTATTATTTGTGTCATTATTAGCGCTACACTTTTCCACACATTAAAAAAAAAAAACTTAGATTCTACAGACGGTTGACGTTTTTTTCTCCTGCCTCTAGAAGCACTTCTATTGTGCTCTATGTGTCTTTGCACATTGACTGCTACAGGCGTTTTCTGTCAGGGACGTTCAGAGGTAGGAAAAAACCCTTCTCTATCGTGTTTCCTGGAGGAGTTTAGGAGCTGTAAAAACGTTCGGTCTCTCCTAAACTCTTCTGAAGCGTCAAGTGCCAATGTTTTTTTAGGTGTGTTGTGGGAGTAAAACTTTTTGCAGAGGGGAGTGTAGTGCAAAAAACGCCTATAAACTAAACTCTCATAGACTCGCCTAAACTTTGTAAATTATGCTTCTCATTTTGCGTCTTATGCCACGTTTTTCAAGCTAAAAACGTTGACGTCAAGCTAAAAAGTCTCTCCTGAAAAGTATCGGTACTTGTACTCGGTCCTAAAAAAGTGGTATCGGGACAAATATAAAATATATATATATATATATATATATATATATATATATATATATATATATATATATATATATATATATATATATATATATATACACACATACACAGTGCAGAAAATAAGTATTTGAACACCCTGCTATTTTGCAAGTTCTCCCACTTGGAAATCATGGAGGGGTCTGAAATTGTCATCGTAGGTGCATGTCCACTGTGAGAGACATAATCAAAAAAAAATTCCAGAAATCACAATGTATGATTTTTTTAACTATTTATTTGTATGATACAGCTGCAAATAAGTATTTGAACACCTGAGAAAATCAATGTTAATATTTGGTACAGTAGCCTTTGTTTGCAATTACAGAGGTCAAACTTTTCTTGTAGTTTTTCACCAGGTTTGCACACACTGGAGGAGGGATTTTGGCCCACTCCTCCACACAGATCTTCTCTAGATCAGTCAGGTTTCTGGGCTGTCGCTGAGAAACACAGAGTTTGAGCTCCCTCCAAAGATTCTCTATTGGGTTTAGGTCTGGAGACTGGCTAGGCCACGCCAGAACCTTGATATGCTTCTTACAGAGCCACTCCTTGGTTATCCTGGCTGTGTGCTTCGGGTCATTGTCATGTTGGAAGACCCAGCCTCGACCCATCTTCAAAGCTCTAACTGAGGGAAGGAGGTTGTTGCCCAAAATCTAGCAATACATGGCCCCGGTCATCCTCTCCTTAATACAGTGCAGTCGCCCTGTCCCATGTGCAGAAAAACACCCCCAAAGCATGACGCTACCACCCCCATGCTTCACAGTAGGGATGGTGTTCTTGGGATGGTACTCATCCTTCTTCCTCCAAACACGGTTAGTGGAATTATGACCAAAAAGTTCTATTTTGGTCTCATCTGACCACATGACTTTCTCCCATGACTCCTCTGGATCATCCAAATGGTCATTGGCAAACTTAAGACGGGCCTTGACATGTGCTGGTTTAAGCAGGGGAACCTTTCCGTGCCATGCATGATTTTAACTACTTGAGATCCGCGCTACAGCCGAATGACGGCTCTAGCGCGAATCTAATTTGTCAACAAGCCGTCAATTGACGGCTTGTCACTAGCTGTTTCCCGGCGCGCGCTCCAGAGCGCGCTGCGGGGAAACACTGTGTTGGCCGTGTCCCTTGGACACAGCCAATCACAGATCGCCGCGAACGGCCAATCAGAGTGGCCGTTTGCGATGTGATCTGTGCGGCCAATGAGAGATGATCTCATAGATCATCTCTCATTGCCGTTTTACATAGAGACAGCGTTCTGTCTCTGGAGAGCAGGAGACGGATCTGTGTCTCTTGTACATAGAGACACAGATCGGTCACCTCCCCAGTCACCCCCCCTCCACCTACAGTTAGAACACTATGCAGGGAATACATTTAACCCCTTCCTCACCCCCTAGTGTTAACCCCTTCAATGCCAGTCACATTTATACTGTAATTAGTGCATATTTATAGCACCAATCGCAGTATAAATGTGAATGACGCCAAAAATGTGTCAAAAGTGTCCGATGTGTCCGCCATAACGTCGCAGTCACAGTAAAAATCGCAGATCGCCGCCATTTCTAGTAAAAATAAAATAAAAAATAATAATTCTGTCCCCTATTTTGTAGGCACTATAAATTTTGCGCAAACCAGACGCTTATTGCGATTTTTTTTTTTTTTTTTACCAAAAATATGTAGAAGAATACGCATCGCCCTAAACTGAGAAAAAAAAAGTTTTTTTTTTTTTAATTGGGATATTTATTATAGCAACAAGTAAAAAATATTGTATTTTTTCAAAATTGTCGCTCTTTTTTGTTTATAGCGCAAAAAATAAAAACCGCAGAGGTGATCAAATACCACCAAAAGAAAGCTCTACTTGTGGGGAAAAAAGGACGTCAATTTTGTTTGGGAGCCACGTCGCACGACCGCGCAATTGTCAGTTAAAGCGACGCAGTGCCGGAAGCTGAAATATCACCTGGGCAGGAGGGGGGTATAAGTGCCCAGTAAGCAAGTGGTTAAACCATGACGTCTAAGTGTATTACCAACAGTAACCTTGGAAACGGTGGTCCCAGCTCTTTTCAGGTCATCGACAAGCTCCTCCCGTGTAGTCCTGGGCTGAGTTCTCACCTTTGTTAGGATCATTGAGACCCCACGAGGTGAGATTTTGCATGGAGCCCCAGTCCGAGGGAGATTGACAGTCATGTTTAGCTTCTTCCATTTTCTAATGATTGCTCCAACAGTGGACCTTTTTTCACCAAGCTGCTTGGCAATTTCCTCGTAGCCCTTTCCAGCCTTGTGGAGGTGTGCAATTTTGTCTCTAGTGTCTTTGGATAGCTCTTTGGTCTTGGCCATGTTAGTAGTTGGATTCTTACTGATTGTATGGGGTGGACAGGTGTCTTTATGCAGCTAATGACCTCAAACAGGTGCATCTAATTTAGGATAATAAATGGAGTGGAGGTGGACATTTTAGCCCTGGTTCACACTGGTGCGTTTTGACATGCGATTTGGCATGTCAAATCGCATTTCAAAACGGCGGATTTTGCCGCAAATTGCCGGCAATGGCACTGTCCTAATCGGCACGACGCTGCATCTGCGGCATTGCACCGATTTCAAAAAGTAGTCTCTGTACTACTTTTTGCGATTTCAGCCTGCGATTTACATTGACATCTGTGCAGAAACCTGCACAGATGTCTCTGAAATCGCGGCTGAAATCGGGACTGCCGGGCGGGAGTGAAATCAAGCGAGTTCAGCTGAACTCGCACTGCTAAATCACTGAAAAATCCCGCAGCCCTTAAGTGTGAATGGGGCGCCTGGTGAGGGCAACACCAAAGGCAGACTGGCAACAGGTCTTTGAGGGTCAGAATTCTAACAGGCAGCATGGATGATGAAAGACAGGTGCTATTCAAATAAGGACTTCTTTGCAGCTGTATCATACAAATAGAATCTTAAATAGTTTAAAAAAATCACACATTGTGATTTCTAATTTAGAGTCGGTTCACACTGGGGCGGCACAACTTCGGGGGCGACTCGGCATTAGGTCTGAAGACCACTCACAGTGGACATGCAAAATGACCTGTATAGAACGATGACAATCGCCCCCAAGTTCAGACTTGCCCTCCTATTAGAATGATTCTTTCCAAGTGGAAGGGACTTGAGGTGGCTGAGTCGCCTGACAAGTGCCCCAGTGTGAAACCGGCTCTTAAATAGCTGCAGGGTGTTCAAATACTTCAGAACCGATTTAGTCAGTTTGCACTGTGTAAGGTTTGCAAATATATGGGATAAAGGAATATTTCTGAACTTTTTTTTTTTTTGGAAGATTTGCGATTGCATAACGCAGTACATTAGCTCCTTAATTTTTGAATGAGTTAACCAAAAAGTTATTGTGAAAGATAGCTTCATGTTACAAAACGCTCCATTTCGCGAATAAACTAAATTATTAATGCAATTCAAAAATAAAATCTTTAGATTCCTACCCAACATTAAAATAAGTTTGATAAATATCAAAAAACCCATGACGCTTCAAAATTGCGTCCACAAAGGAATTGTGGATTGCCTAGCGATTTCAGCTTGAACTTAAATTACCCTTTAGGGTTAAATCTCCAAAAAAACTGCCTGTGTGAGGTGTGCCTTTAGAAAAAAATTCTACAGGTTTAAAAGGTGAGACCATTTATTACCTCAGAGGCCTAACTGAATACCGTCTCAGAGGCATTGCTAGCAACAAAGCAAAATTATTGCTCTCGACACTCCCACTCTCATTGTAGTATCACACACACACACACCACACACACACACACACACACACACAAGCAACCTTTAGAACCCCTTCATTTTTTGGTTGCGGCAGAGATACTCAAGTAATTTAGATATAAATTTAAACATGTGTGACATTTAGTGCCAAACAATCAACTGCCATTTTATAATAAAACAGCCTTTATCCTTTTTGCATATGCGGGCGACCTCATCTAGCCTCTCACTTCCTGTTTATGCCTTATTCGCTTCTGCATTGTGCTTTGGACCAGCTTTACGATATTGATAACCAGCGGGACAGGGTGCACTTGGTCTGGCTCTTAACTTTTCCACCAGGGTTGCATGTGCTGGATGGCTCCTAGATTCCAAGCAAATTTGTCAAACCCTGAAAGTATATATTTTCTAGCAAAAAAAATAAAAATTAAACTTGTAAATACCAAGTCTGAAAAATAGGCCCAGTCCTTAAGTGGAGGTTATTTTTTCTCCTGATGCAAGGAGGGGCCCTTGTTCTCTATTGACCTTAAAGTGCATAACTAAACAAAAATTCACTATATGGGCCAATTGCAACATATACATGATAATCATTCCCCTCTCCAAGGCGAGGGACAATGTATAGTATGGATTTCAGCAGCAGGTGAGTGAATGCCAGCTAACAGGCACTGCCATGGATGATATGAAATGACAGGTGCTATTAAAATGTAAGGACCCATTCTAGCTGGTAGATTAGAATCTTTATTTGCAAACAAATTAATGGTTTCCTCATTTAGAGTCGGTTCACACTGGGGCGGCACAACTTCGGGTGCGACTCGGCAAGGCGTCCTGAAGACGACTTCAGAGGCGACTTGCAAAATGACTTCTGTATAGAAGTCAATGCAAGTCGCCCCCAAAGTCGTACAAGAACTTGCGTCGCTCCTATTAGAATGATTCTATTGCATAGAGTGGAAGGCGACTTGTCAGGTGGCTGAGTCGCCTGACAAGTCGCCCCAGTGTGAAACCGGCTCTTAGAATAAGCTGTCAGGTTAGTAAAACAGCGATATCAGAACAGATTTAGTCAGTTTGCAGTGTACATAGGTTTGCAAAACAATGGGATAAAGGAATATTTCTGAACTTTGTTTCATTTCATGGTTACTGGAAGATTGTGCGATTGCATCAACGCAGTACATGATAGCTCAGCTTAGATTTATTGAATGAGTTAACCAAAAAGTAAATATTGTAGAATATATAGCTTCATGCTACAAAACAAGCTCCATTTCATGCTGAATAAACTAAATTATTAATGCAATTCAAAAATAAAATCTTTAGATTCCTACTCCAAAAGCATTAAAATAAGTTTGATAAATATCAAAAAACCCATGACAGCATACATAAAGAGTTTAGATTCTACACAAAGGAATTGTATCCATCTGCCTAGCTGAATTTCAGCTTGAATTTTAAATATAGCTTTAAGGGTTAATTATCCTTCATCAAAAAAACTGCCTGTGTGGGCAAGGTGTGCCTGTAGATAGAACAAACTCTGCATCTTTGATAAAAGGTGTAGACCATTTATATACCTCAAGAAGCCTAACTGAATACCGTAACTATCAGATGGCATTGTCCTAGCAACAAAGCAAAATGTGATGCTCCCAAGACACTCCCACTCTTCCCATTGTAGTATCACACACACACATAGACAAGCACACACTTTAGAACCCCTTGCATTTTTTGGTAGCAGGGCAGAGAACCAAGTAATTTAGATATAAATTTAAACTGGTGACATTTAGTTTGCCAAACAATCAACTGCCATTTTATAATAAAACATTGCCTTTATCCTTTGTTGCATCTCAGTGCCGCCGACCTCATCTAGCCTCTGTCACTTCCTGTTTACATGCCCTTATTCTAGATTTGGCTGAACATTGTTGCTTTGGACCAGCTTTACGATATTGATAACCAGACAAGGTGCATTGGTATGGCCATTAGCATTGTCCACCAGGGTTGCATGTGACTGGATGGCACCTAGCACAACTGTAGATAGCCACCCCATAACAGGAACTGCATCAACAAGGACTTTCATAAGATACAAATTCCTTTCTGATCCTCCCAGAAGGCAATCAAATATTTCCTGGACTGACAATCTTGCGTTATTTCCCCATAACACACAGCAAAAAGTAAAAAAATATTGCCGCTCAATTTTAGCGCAATTTTGTTTGGGAGCCATGTCGCACGACCGCGCAATTGTCAGTTAAAGCGACGCAGTGTCGGAAGCTGAAATTTCACCTGGGCAGGAAGGGGGTAAAACCTTCTGGGGCTGAAGTGGTTAATATTCAAAACAAACTCAACTATTCAGCCATGTGTTTTGTGGAAAAGTCACTTAGAAAAGCACCCCCTTTTTTTAACCATGGCAATTAATGTTGCATTTGCTTCCTGCAATCAATCTTCACTTAGCTCAGGCATGCAGGAGGGTGTGCTAAAGCATCTCTGCCAGTGGCAATAAGTGCCACCTGCTAGTGTGCCAGTGCATTTGAGCTTTTTTTTTAATGCAAAAGCACTTAAAAAACAAACCTAAATAAAAGCATGCGTGGCTTTTAGACCCCTTTCACACTGGAGGCATTTTTCCAGGGGCTTTAGCTCCTGAAAAAACTAATCTGCAATCCCAGTGTGCTTGGGCACTGCACTGGCAGGGCATCAAAAAAAAGTCCTGCAAGCAGCTTCAAAAGCGCCCCTTCCCATTGAAATCAATGATGCCATCAGTGTGAGGTGTGCAGATTAGCGGCATCTCCAGGGGGGGGACTGATCAGTGCCCTGATCACAATGCAGCCCCAAGAGTGACAATCAGTGCTGCCACTCTCTGCTCCCCCCCCCAGTGCTGCCAGTGAAGGAAAAATATAAAACAACTTTTTACTTCATTTTCTGCAAGAAAAACTTGCATAATTTCTGGTCTTTCATATTTTTAGCAAAAAATAACTTCATCAGTGATCACCAAAAGAAAACCATTTGTGTGAATATAATATTACTACAAAATTTGGGTACAGTGTTGCATGCCAATGCAATTGTCATTTAACGTGCGACAGCACTAAAAAGCTGAAAATTGGCCTGAGCAGGAAGGTGGTGAAAGTGCCCAGTACTGAGGTAGTCAAGCTACATTCACATGGGCATTTTGCCATAGTAGGAATCAGATTCCTGCTTCTGTTTTTGACAAGTGAACAGCTAGCTGTCACCACCAAGCCCTTTCACATCAATGACAGGTTGTCAATGGCAACAGCCATTTGTGGCTGTAAGCCCAGACAGCGATAACCAGTGTATTGGCTCGCTGGCCACAGCTATATGCTCACCCGTCAAAACCATCAGAAGTAAAATCGGATTCCTGCCAAACCACACTGGCAAAACATCTGTGCGAATGTAACCTTAAAGGCCAACTCCACTTATGGCAACATGGATATCGCACGGTATTGGGGATAAAACTGGCAGGGTGGTAATATACAATTAAAGCAGTGTTACACTTGAAATTACTAATAACTTCATAAATCCACCATTAAGAATAGCTAAAACCCCAAAGCCATGCATCTTTTCTCATAACAGTCATCCCCTGGGCTTGCATCACGGCACAGTTATGGCTCGCACCAAAATACAATTGCCCATTAAACTTCAAAGGCAGTGTAAGGGGCTGTGAAAAAACCCACTTATGGGTTTGGGGGCTAGCGCCAGCTGCTGAATTTAAACGCATTCAACTAAATGGGACTGTCTGCTTTATCCACTGCACCCCCTTACATTGCCACATTTGGCATGTAATTTTTTGGGGGGGAGGAGCTTCAGGAGGAGTGGGACTTCCTGTCCTTCCGCCGAGGGGCTGGTAAGGCGAATAGCTTAATCGCCTTACTGCAGCCCCTCCCTGTAGGCGATCGCCTGTCCAATCGAACGGCGCCGCTCGCGCATACGCAGTGGGTGCCCGGCTGTGAAGCCGAAAGCTGTCACGGCCATGTGCCCACAGTTGGAATGAAGACACTGGCTGGAGAGGGGGGGGGGGGGAGGAGCGGAGCCCCGGCCAGCGTGTCGCTGGAACCGTGGAGCAGGTAAGTGTTTATTAAAAGCCAGCAGCTACACTTTTTGTAGCTGCTGACTTTTAACATTAAAAAAAGCCTGCAACACCCCTTTAAAAATAACAATGTTCCCTCCCCTATTGTGCCTAACCTGCATAAATGAAAAATCCTGCAGCTTGAGCTCCCGCATGTCCAAAAGCAGCAGCGGCAAGGAGTGCTGGCATCACCACAGCTCTAGGATTCAAAGCCACCGTCTCCTGCTTCCTTACAGAGCTGCAGGATCGCATGGCCAGACAAACAACATGTGCACTTATTTTATACAGGTTACTATAAAAACTGCCCGTTTTGACCCCCTAAAGCCTGCACCACAACGCTGCAACTATGAATTGTATGCAGTGGCAGACAGTCCCATTTAGTTGAATGCGTTAAATTCAGCAGCTGGCGCTAGCCCCCCAAACCCATATGCACAGCCCCTTACACTGCCTTTGAAGTTTAATGGGCAATTGTATTTTGGTGCGAGCCATAACTGTGCCGTGATGCAAGCCCAGGGGGTGAGTCACTGTCTACCTCAGATCCTGGAGTTGAGTAATCCACTTCCTTGGATAGCCGTGCCAAGTCACCGACTACCTCTTGTCACAAATGCATTTCAACGATGCTTGGCACCAGTCAGCATAACACCAATGGCTGCTTAGTAAAAGCCAGAGTCTTTGGAGGACAGTCTTGGGGGAGAAAGCGAGTATTGCAGCAAAAGCTGCAATTTTTTTAAGTTTTAGAAGGAATTCGTAAAAGAAAAAAAAAAATTATTCGGGTCGATTTTTGGCCTGTTAATAAGGAATGTTAGGAAGCCCATGCAACACACCAAAGTGAACAAGGCTGGTATGGACTGGCCAGCTAGCTGGAGTTGGACCTTAGGAACCCTAAAGAGCATGCAGACGGACAAAACACGGCCCATATCATAAAGGACAATAAAAATACAAAGACCTGTTTCTGCACACCTTTCCAACTTCCTACAATTGCCTGCGATTTTTTGAAAACCTTTCACAAGAGCTCATTTAATGGGGCTGGATGAAATTAAGTTTATGATTTTAATTACAGAGCAGCTTAGAAGCAGGGTATTATGTGGGGGGTCATGCTGTCTGGGTGTGCCTCCTCAAACTGGACAATTGCCCCAACAAATCAATTTACCAAATTATAAAGAAAATGAACAGACTAAACAGAACAAGTTCCTAGGTACACTGCAAATGCACAAGTGACAACTTTGAGATAAGATAGATAGCTTTTAGACAAGATATGCAGATAAAGGGATGCAGACCTCATCTGTCTCGAGTTAGACCAACCAGGAAGAGTTAATAAGTATAACATGAATTGCTAACCCACAAGTTCTCTTTTCATAACTACATTTCTTTATACTGGCTTTTTAAAATATTAAATGCAATTGTGGTTGGATGACTTGCTTAGTGCATTATAAAACACTAGGTCAGTTCAGATCAAAGTGACAAATTACGAGGGAGAGGGAGTAGGTTGGAGAAGAGGGTCAGTCCTAAATAAAGGATAGTTAGGAGCCATGCTTGTGCTTTTAGACTCTTGTTGGGTGTGGCAGCTTGTAGAGGAAACCTTACTTACAGGAAGTGCTCACAAAGGTAGCTGAGCTCTCTTATGCCACACACACACAGAACTGATTACACTATACTTTCCAAGAAAACTTTGTGATAATCCACATAATTGTGAAGGTTTTCTGCAATTCCATTAAACCATATTTACTGTTTGAAGCCACTTTACGACCGCTACAGAAAACATATGTGACAAAGCCAAGACCACAGTGGGAATGAAACTATGCAGGACTTGGTAATAAACAATCTTCCAGCACCTAGCCTGCCCCAATGATAGAACCAGAAAGGGCCATGCAACTTGCAATCTGACCAAAACACACACGCATTACAATCTGATGGCAGATCTAAAACATTTCTCAAACTACTATGTACTTGCAATGGCCTTATTTAGGTCCTCCTATTACATAGCACTGGTAAATCTAAAGTTTGTATTGTAAGACTACAGGTCTGGTGACCTCTAGGGTACAACAACGATTTAGTATCACAGGCTACCTAGCTGGATACAAATTGACTGAAGGTGTAATCTCTAATTCTAGTTCAGATCAAAACAGTATGCAGCCCTACCTAAATGATGCACTCGAATTGTATCTAGTCAGATAGGCTGTCTTTACTACAATGTATAGTCAGCCTATGGCTACCAATCTTAATTTCAATCTCCTTCGGACTACAGCTGGCCATAAATGGATCAAAATCCACCTGGTTCAGCAGGGGCCCAACCAAATATCAATCCATCTATGGCTGTTCCTGGTCAAGCAGAGTCAACCTAGTGATCAGCTCCTTTGGAATGAGGCATTGAAAAATCTGTGTTTGATCAGCATATCAGATGCCTATTGGTTGGAGAACTGATCAGCATATTCTAGCAGCATGGGAGTCCCTGATGTCAGAATACAATGACACAGCAGAGAGGATCATTTCATCTGCCTCCAATATGTGGATGGGGGAATCCATTTATTTTTGTAAACTGCTGTCTGGCAGTCCCACAAGAGAATATACAGTGTACTTTAGCATAAAACATGTGTGCAAAGGCATTGGAAATGTTTGAGTTTGGCTGGTACAAAAAAACGAATCTATGGCCAGCTTTAGCAAAACAAATACAATCCTTTCAAATATTTTGTAGTCAGGAAGACACCTGTACATGAGATAAAGGAGATTGTGCAATCAGATTGTATATGAAGAGTCTAATGGTGGCCATACATGTAATGCTCTGACCAAACAATTCCGATTGGTTTGGATGAACAATCCAGTGGTAGGAAAGAATTCAATAAGGAATGATTTTTCCAATCGTACAATAACCTAATGACAACAGAAGCAGATACAATATTAGGGTGTAGTGTATGGTGGCCATACATATAACAATCTAGTTCCTGTGAACCCCGCCCCCAGGGCAGGCCCAGAACCACGTAGCAGTGTGTATGTAGATGAAGGTTGGGGTGGAGAGGTCTCCTTATAGTAAGGTGTATGTAGATGAAGGTTGGGGTGGAGGAGAGGTCTCCTCATAGTAAGGTGTATGTAGATGAAGGTTGGGGTGGAGGAGAGGTCTCCTCATAGCAAGGTGTATGTAGATGCAGGATGGGGTGGAGGAGAGGTCTCCTCATAGTAAGGTGTATGTAGATGCAGGTTGGGGTGGAGGAGAGGTCTCCTCATAGTAAGGTGTATGTAGATGCAGGTTGGGATGGAGGAGAGGTCTCCTCATAGTAAGGTGTATGTAGATGCAGTTTGGGATGGAGGAGAGGTCTCCTCATAGTAAGGTGTATGTAGATGCAGTTTGGGATAGAGGAGATGTCTCCTCATAGTAAGGTGTATGTAGATGCAGGTTGGGCTGGAGGAGATGTCTCTTCATAGTAAGGTGTATGTAGATGCAGGTTGGGATGGAGGAGATGTCTCATAGTAAGGTGTATGTAGATGCAGGTTGGGATAGAGGAGAGGTCTCCTCATAGTAAGGTGTATGTAGATGCAGGTTGGGATAGAGGAGAGGTCTCCTCATAGTAAGGTGTATGTAGATGCAGGTTGGGATGGAGGAGATGTCTCATAGTAAGGTGTATGTAGATGCAGGTTGGGATAGAGGAGAGGTCTCCTTATAGTAAGGTGTATGTAGATGCAGGTTGGGATGGAGGAGAGGTCTCCTCATAGTAAGGTGTATGTAGATGCAGGTTGGGATGGAGGAGAGGTCTCCTCATAGTAAGGTGTATGTAGATGCAGGTTGGGATGGAGGAGAGGTCTCCTCAGATAGTAAGGTGTATGTAGATGAAGGTTGGGGTGGAGAAGTCGCCTCAGATAGTAAGGTGTATGTAGATGAAGGTCAGGGTGGAGAAGATCTCTTCTCATAGTAAGGTGTATGTAGATGAAGGTTGGGGTGGAGATGTCTCCTCAGATAGGAAGGTGTATGTAGATGAAGGTTGGGGTGGAGATGTCTCCTCATAGTAAGGTGTATGTAGATGAAGGTTGGGGTGGAGATGTCTCCTCAGATAGTAAGGTGTATGTAGATGAAGGTTGGGGTGGAGATGTCTCCTCAGATAGTAAGGTGTATGTAGATGAAGGTTGGGGTGGAGATGTCTCCTCAGATAGTAAGGTGTATGTAGATGAAGGTTGGGGTGGAGATGTCTCCTCAGATAGTAAGGTGTATGTAGATGAAGGTTGGGGTGGAGATGTCTCCTCAGATAGTAAGGTGTATGTAGATGAAGGTTGGGGTGGAGATGTCTCCTCAGATAGTAAGGTGTATGTAGATAAAGGTTGAGGTGGAGATGTCTCCTCAGATAGTAAGGTGTATGTAGATGAAGGTTGGGGTGGAGATGTCTCCTCATAGTAAGGTGTATGTAGATGAAGGTTGGGGTGGAGATGTCTCCTCAGATAGTAAGGTGTATGTAGATAAAGGTTGGGGTGGAGATGTCTCCTCAGATAGTAAGGTGTATGTAGATAAAGGTTGAGGTGGAGATGTCTCCTCAGATAGTAAGGTGTATGTAGATAAAGGTTGGGGTGGAGATGTCTCCTCAGATAGTAAGGTGTATGTAGATAAAGGTTGGGGTGGAGATGTCTCCTCAGATAGTAAGGTGTATGTAGATGAAGGTTGGGGTGGAGATGTCTCCTCATAGTAAGGTGTATGTAGATGAAGGTTGGGGTAAAGATGTCTCCTATGATAGTAAGGTGTATGTAGATGAAGGTTGGGGTGGAGATGTCTCCTATGATAGTAAGGTGTATGTAGATGAAGGTTGGGGTGAGATGTCTCCTCATAGTAAGGTGTATGTAGATGAAGGTTGGGGTGGAGATGTCTCCTCAGATAGTAAGGTGTATGTAGATGAAGGTTGGGGTGGAGATGTCTCCTCAGATAGTAAGGTGTATGTAGATGAAGGTTGGGGTGGAGATGTCTCCTCAGATAGTAAGGTGTATGTAGATGAAGGTTGGGGTGGAGATGTCTCCTCATAGTAAGGTGTATGTAGATGAAGGTTGGGGTAAAGATGTCTCCTATGATAGTAAGGTGTATGTAGATGCGGGTTGGGGTGGAGGAGATCTCTCATCTGATAAAGAGGTGTGTATATAGGAGAAAGAAGAGCCTGCGGGTACACGGATTACAGGAAGCCGGCACCCCACCCTCCTCTCACACAGCACAGGGCAGGAAGTGGCTCCTACAACACTGCGCCACACCATGAACTTTACTCTTTAAGGTGGAGAGATTACCATCCTACTCGACCTCCACATAGAGGTCAAGGGCGGGTGTGTGGATTAGAGCGGGCTGCCCGGTTCTCCTCACGCACGCTGCCCAGTCATGGCTGCTCTACACCCCCCTCAGGAAGAAGCAGCACCTGGCCGGCTCCCCGGAGTCATACTCTAGGAGTGGCCGCTCCCACCCCCCGCCCGGAGAGAAGTACTTCGTACAACTTCCAGCTCCCCTCCACTCACTGATACGGGAAAGGTGAGCGGCCGGAACCATGAGCTGAGGTATGACTGTGCACACCGAGCCGAGGACAGCACGGACCGTACCTGAGACAAGGCGCCTAGGCTCAGCCGGGGAGAAGAGCCGCAGAGAGATCCGAAGACTTGAACGATATCGCTGCCACCTCAGATGAAGTCGGGGGACCAACTACTATTTCTCAGCGATGTAGGTTTCAAGCAGGGAGGCGGCCGGACGATCCCGCCCACAGCTAGGAGGGCGCTACCTTAGGAGGCGCGGCATAGAGCAGCCCGTCATCTCTGCTGACCAATCCGTGGCGCGGAACACGTTCCAGTCACGGCGAAGTTTGCGCGCTCTGCCCACTTAGCCAATCGTATATCAAAGTGACAGGAAACTAATGTCAGGAATACTGAAATGTTCTGGGGCAAAGGTGTAACAATGAGCCGGGGAGCCTGGTATTGGTGTGTGAGGAGAGAGAAGTGTCTTTGTTATACAAGGTGCTCTGTGACACTCCACATTCCTAGTGCAGCCCGGGAAGGGCGCATCCAGCCGTCTACACTACTGTCTGGGGAATGGAATGCATGCTTGTAACGTCTTCATTTTCTAGGGACACGTTCTTCAGCTGTGCATCCATTGTAGGCGAAGATTCAGAATGGACTTTAATTAGGGGAGGGGCATTCATCTAAAATAGGGTGTGGTTTTATAAGATCCATTATATGAACTAATACCATTGTAGCCCCCCCCCCCCCCCCCTATTTGCGGGGCGTTACACTAAAGTTAGTGGGGAATGGGAGAGTTAAGTTACTCCCTTTCACGAATTGCCTAAATTTGGGTTGCTGCCAGTTTGTAACTGACTTGTGGGTCGGTCTGCTTGCCAGGGGGGGTGTTATTACTCCTGGGTGACAGTCGGCGCTAGAAGGGGTTCTGACGGACCCACCTTCTCCCAGCAGCCAATCAGAGGAGCGGTTCTTTCTGTGGACATGCTAGCGGGAGGGTATATCTGGGGCAGTTGCCTGTGAGAGTCGTGCTATACGGGAACCGCGTTCCAGGTGTGGCTTTTACCTTCAGGGTGCGCGCATCCATGGGCCCCGCCATCGAGGCCTGCTGGCCGAGGTTGCGTACCAGGCGGAACTTCATTCAGATGCAAAGAGGGGCCCCGGCGGCTTGCTGGGTCCCAGATCCTAAGCGGGAGCTGAACGGTGGGGGATCGGCTCGGGAGAACCCAGAGGTAGAGGTTGTCTGTGAGGCCTGGATGAACCACCGAGGTTCCGGTCACCACGCCACATGACAGGTACACTTCAGCTGTCAGTCGGTGACCCTGAGATTGGAATTACTGGGAGGATTCATTGGTTCTAGCCTTTGACAAATCTAAGAAAAATTCACCAGGCCTGTGGCAGAGGCCCCTGTTTTCCTTCCAGTGACTTTGTTTAAAAGTGGCCCTTCGGGTGCCGGGCTCAAGTGAATCGCCTGTCCGGGGCACTTTACTCACTCTGTGGAGAGTGGCGACCTTTGAACTTGACTGTGCTGAGAGCAGGCTTGCTCTCTCTTTGGTATCCAAGGCCTGATACTACAGTTCTCTCCTTGCTCATCAACCTTTCCTCTATCGTGTGCCATGTTGATGTCGGCCATGTTGGGCCTTGGAATAAAGCATTGAAAACTCAAGTTGACGTCTGGACACTTGCTCTTTATCCACCTTCACTAATATTATCCCTAGACAAGAATCTCTGGTAACCTAACACGCCGGTCCCAAACTAATCAGCGGCTCCTTCGGGGGTTAGCGCTACACCATACTTTACCCAGTGGTCTCTAAACTGTGGCCCTTTGCTAGACTTTATCTGGCCCTTGGAACACTATTTTCCCATTGATACCAATAATGGGGCTCTATTCCTCGGACTGATACTAATTATGGGGCATTATTCCTCCCACTGATACCAATGATGGGACACTTTTCCTCCCACTGATACCAATGATGGGACACTTTTCCTCCCACTGATAGCAGTGATGGGGCACTATTCCTCCCACTGATACCAATGATGGGGCACTATTCCTCCCACTGATACCAATGATGGGAGACTTATCCTCCCACTGATACCAATGATGGGGCACCTAACCTCCCAGTGATAGCAATGATGGGGCACTATTCCTTGCACTGATAACAATGATGGGGCACTTTTCCTCCCACTGATACCAATCATTGGGCACTATTCCTTCCACTGATAGCAATGATGGGGCACTATTCCTCACTCTGACACCAATAGAGGACGCTATTCCTCCCACTGATACCAATGATGGGGAACTATTCTCACTGATATTAATGATGGGGCACTATTCCTCCCACTGATAGTAATGATGGGGCACTATTCCTCCCACCAATACCAATTGTAGCGCCTGTGTACTTTCAGTCCAGGTGCTATCCTAAATTTAGAGGGGGATGAGAGAGCTATGTAGCTCTCATCCATGCAAATTCAGCTTCTGTTATAGCTGGACTGTGCTGTTAGTTCATTCTGTGTTCCTGAGGTGCCTTTCCATCCCGAGGGGCCCGGGTGGCGGTAGTGGAGCCCAGGTCAGAGCGCCTTCTTGCCAGCAGCCAATCAGAGGGGTTTTTCCCTTGCGGGGCATGCTGGGGGAGGGTACTTCTAGGGGGAACGCCCGCTTGGCGGGAGTTCGTGGTTGGATCCAGGTGCGGTACCCACCTTCAGGGTGTGCGCACATCACGGGCCGCGGCGATATGGCCTATCAGGCCGGGGTGCATGTGCCACGGGTTGTCTTGGGTTCTGGGACCATGTTGGCCCGGAGCAACTGAAGCGGTGATGGGACCCAGTGACTTATTGGGTCCCCCATCTTTGGAAAGAAGATCCCAAGTGAGTTGTGCTGTTCGGTGGGGAGTCACTCTGAGGAGAGCCAGGAGGCAGGCGATCCAATAGGGCCTAGACAAGCCATCGGTGATCGAGGTGACCGGACACTGGGAGTTTGTCTAATGGCAACCTGTCAGTCGGTGACCCAAAAACCAAGGAAACTACCTGAGGGAGATTCAGGCAACTACTTTTATTGAGAAGAATTTGCTTCATTAATCTGCGTTCCAGAGCAAGGGCCTGTGGCAGAGGTTCCACTCCTATTTCTATTTGAGCCAAGTCTGTGGCAGAGACTTGTTTCTCCTTCTCAAGGTTCCGAGTGAGGCGGCGTACACACGCTGGGAGCTGCATTCCAGCGAGAACCTCGGCCGTGTGTACGCTCCTGGCTCGCCCCGCCCGTCGGGAATCCCGTAGAGCGAATAGAGAGCAGGCTCTCTATTTGCTCGACGGCCCGCCTGGATGAATGTCTGGTTGCCATTCCCGACGGGCGGGTCGCCGATTTCGACGGCCGGCCGAGAGCCTCGACGGGCAGAACGATGTGTTCCGCCCGTCGAGGTTCTCGTACGTGTGTACGCCGCCTTATACTCTGGCTGCCAGTTCTGTGAGAGAGACTGTCCAGGTACACTACACCCACTCTGACTGGAGTGGCGACAAAGCAAAAGCATCGTTGGAAGCAGGACTGCTTCTGCAAAGTTAAGGCCTGAATCTGCAATTCTCCTTTTCACCCATCTTTATTCTATCTACTCCAAGTTCACTGTTTGCCGTGTTGGGCAAGAATAAAAGCACAGAAAGACACCGGCTGTTTGGACATTCCTTCATTGCTCTCATCATCATCATATCCCTAGACATTCATTCAGGTAACACGCCATCCCAAATCTATCCAGCGGCTCCTGAGGGGGTAGCGCTACACAATGATGGGTCACTATTCCTCCCACTGATACCAATGATTGGTCACTATTCCTCCCACTGATAGCAATGATGGGGCACTCATCCTCCCACTGATACCAATGATAGGGTACTATTCCTCCCACTGATACCAATGATAGGGCACTATTCCTCCCACTGATACCAATGATGGGGCACTATTCCTCCCACTGATACCAATGATGGGGCACTATTCCTCCCACTAATACCAATCATTGGGCACTATTCTTCCCACTGATACCAATGATGGGGCACTATTCCTCCCACTGATACAAATGATGGGGCACTATTGCTCCCACTGATACCAATGATGGGGCACTATTCCTCCCTCTAAAACCAATATCAGGACACTATTCCTCCCACTGATAGAAATGATGGGGTACTATTTCTCTCACTGATACCAATAATTGGGCACTATTCTTCCCACGGATATCAATGACAGGGCACTATTCCCCCAGTAATAACAATGATGGGGTACCGAGTTTGGCAACCGGTTGGGGCTAAGCAAAAGTTTGATGCGTTCAGCATTTGTGCACCCTGCCAAACTCCCTTCAATGCACTGCGCGCTGCACAGTGCATTCTAAGCCCCGAGTGGACAAAGCTTTGCCCAAGCAGAGCGCAGTGAATAGCTGGTTGTTAAGTCCCCCTCAAAATCCATACCAGACCCTTATCTGAGCACGCAGCCTGACAGGCCAGAAAAGGGGGGGACGAATCATACCAAGCCACATATCCTCATCATGGAGGGATTGGTGCTTTGGAGCTGGGGTGGGTGGGTGGCTGATGGGGACAAGAGCCTTATTCCAACAACCCTGGGCTGTGGTTGTGGGCTTATCGAAATTTTAGCTTTCGCACTTTGAATGACAATTGCGCGGTCATGCAACACTGTACACAAATGACATTTTTATCATTTTCTTCACACAAATAGAGCTTTCTTGTGGTATTTAATCACAATCTCTGTGTCTGCTGATGGCTAAGCAGGGTAATAACTTCATAGCAGGATATAGAAATATCCAGCGCTGCGGCGGGCGGACATACTGGTGCTCAGAATGAAAGATTTCCACGGTCCAGGTCAGCAGGACCGGGGGGGGGGGGGGACAAAGAGGGGGTCCTGTGTAAGTCCACCTTACAGATTTTTCTGTAAAGGTGAACTTACCCTTTAAGCTTGTTTTGCCTGGAGAAAAGACGCTTAAGAGAAGATATAATCGGCATGCGATCTGACCGTGGACAGCAGATAGAGGAGGCTAAATGTGATCAGGCTTGGTTTATATCTATGTGTTGCATTTCAGGTTCTTTTTACATGTCTTTTAGATGCGTTACCATTGAACCACCATCAAATAGGCAGCAAGCAGAGTTTTTTTTTATCACACCACACCTAGAGCACGGCTAAAAGATACAGGTATGAATGGGACCTAATTGGGAAAATAGGCAGAGAGAGGCAGAGCTTGGTTTGAGGGCGGAGGGGAAGATGACTGTGTGGCAGGGGGGGCGGAGGTAGGCAGGGCTGCTGATAATGCAGTACAGCCAGCCCTCCTGTACTGGGCCTAGGCCCCATCAGTTCAAAATGGGGACCCAGACACCTCTCGAGCAGGAGCAATGGCTCCACAACCCTGCCTTATTGCCAACTCTTGTGGCCCTCCCACAGCTCTGCTGACTTCTCCTCCTTTTTCCCACATTGGCTGAACTGCAGGGGGATTGGTATCTGTGCCCCACTCCCCTTCTGTCCAGGCCCCCTCCTCCCCAGCAGTGCTGCTGGCTTCCCTACTCTCTCACCAGCAGCTGCTAAGGGCACACAGGGGGATGTTTCAGGATGGAGAGCGGAGGGGGAGAGGGAGGGGGGGGGGTTGGTGGGGCAGTAAATATGTCTTGTTTACCGGCCCCTTCATTTGTTGAATGAATACAGTGAGCGATTAGTACCAATCACTCAGTGTGTTCATTTATTACTAATGCATAATACATTTTGTTTACTATGCATTGATTTGTCAATAAACAGGAAACCTCAGAGCACTTCCCATTCATTCACTGTCCAGTGCAGCTGAGGCTGCAGAGAAAGGGACTGGCGAATCCCTTTCTCTTTCTCAAATGTGAGACATCAGGGGTCTGTTTAGACACCTGATATTTCACCAAAAAAAAGTAAAAAATAAAATAGAAAGGAGGGGGGCCCTGTCAGGTACGCTGTACAGGGCCCCATTATTTCTAACAGCAGCCCTGGAGATAGGGCAGAAGCTGATTGTGCACAGGGAAAGACAAGAGGCCAGGGCCGGACTTACCATTGGGCTTGACTGGGCTCAAGCCCATGGGCCCCGCCCAATAGGGGGCCCCTCTAAAAAAAATAGGAGGCAGCACGGAAGCAGGAGGAACCGGAGCGGTGTGTGGAGGACTGTGGCTGCTAAAGGGAAGAAAGCCAACAGCCGGGCTAATGACAGTCTGTGGCCCTGGCTGTCGGCACAGGTGAGAGGGACTCCCCCCGCTCAACAACTGCAAAACCTCCCCCAGGAGGAACCGGAGCGGTGTGGGGATGTCTGCTGAAGGGAAGAGAGCTGACACATTCCGTGCACAGATAAGAGTTACCCCCCCCCCCCGCTCAACAACTTTAATGCGCACCCCCCGCTCAACAACTTTAATGCGCACCCCCCCGCTCAACAACTTTAATGTGCACCCCCCCTCGCTCAACAACTATGATCCCCCCTCGCTCCAGTGGGCCCCTTCAACACTCAAGCCCAGGGGCCCCCACCACCCTAAGTCCTGCCCTGCAAGAGGCAGAGGGAGAACCACATGTTGCTAAAGGCTGGAGGGGAGAGAAGAATTGCTTCTAATCAGAGGATGCAGAGGAGGAACTTGTCATGGATTGAAGGGAGAGCACTGACAGTTAACTGGCATAATCCATAATGAAGAGAGGGAGTTTCAATCACCTCATCAGCTATATATATATAGAGAATAATGATATATGATATAGGATGAGATAAGAGTACAAGAGCATACAGTAGGTTTGCTATTCTAAATGGCGTTAAGTATGTTAACAAAAAAGTCAACCGAAAGCCTCAGATGATTCGTGAAGTTTAAGGGGAGATTTCATAGGTACAAATGTAGCAGCCTGCTACTTTCTAGCCAGCGCTGCTTTAAATTTAGAGGGTAGTTTGACGTCATGTACACACGATCAGACCGGTCCGATGAGAATGGTCCGACGGACCGTTTTCATCGGGTCACCGCTGAAGTGGCCTGATGGTTTGATGTATGTACACACCATCAGTCCAAAATCCAATCGGGTCAGAACGCGGTGACGTAGAACACAAGGACGTGCTGAAAAAACAAAGTTCAATGCTTCCAAGCATGCGTCGACTTGATTCTGAGCATGCGCAGGTTTTTGGTCCGATGCTTTTGTGTACTAACCATTGTTTTGGTCCGATAGCCAGGCGTCCATCGGACCGATTTTAAAGCAAGTTTTAAACTTTGGTCCGATGGACAACGGTCCGATGGGCCGTACACACAATCGATTTGGTCCGATGAAACTGGCCTTAAGGCCAGTTTCATCGGACCGGTCTGATCGCGTGTACGCGGCCTGAGAGTTTAGTTGACTCAGACTGTATGATTTTTTACAATATTTGGGCCTCTGTTCCAGCCATGGCTGTACTGTGAGTGACCACTATTGTTGTCTGGGGTGCCGTTACCACCCCGGACCAAGGGTGGCAGCAGTCAGGTCAAGGTGTTTTCCCCTTCGGCAGCCAATCAGTGGGAGTTGATCGTCCCTCTGTGCATGCTGGGGAGGAGTACTTAGGGGACAGATGCCATTGGTCCAGGGTCATCGATCCTGGGTCTGTTGTCCCACCAACCCCCATGTGTGGCCCTCCTGGCCAGGGGTGCGTGTTCCGGGGTTGTGATCTACTAAGTAGGCCCAGTAGTCAGACTGGGTCTACGTTTGCAGAGTGGTCCTGTGCTGTCTGTCCTGGAGGGAGGAAACCACTCGATGAAGAACCTATCTTGGAGAGCACAGAGCACGAGGCTGGTATTTCGGGAGAGGCCTTGAACTTCATCGAAGGACGCACCATTACTGAGAGTGAGAGGCTGAATGATTTGTCGCCTTTCAGTTCTATGTTCGCAAGAATTTGATCGGGAGAGATCCGGGTGCTGAATCCTGTGTTGAGAGGATTTTGGACCGAACATATCTCCATTTTGAGAAGGTCTGTGGCAGAGACTTTTGCAAAATTTCCATGTGCCATCTTGGCTGCTAGGCTAGTAAGAGAGGCCTATTCGGGTGCGCAATACCCACTCTGGCTAGAGTGGCAAAAGAAAGCTGTGTCGCTGGAAGCAGGAGTGTTTCCGAACAGAAGTTGTACACCTGAACCTATTACCTATTACCCTTCCACCTCTTCAAATACTTATTTTATTCTTTTACCAAGTTCAGCAAATAAAGCAAAGAAAAAGAAGTCTAAGTGTGGACATTGAACTTTCTCAGCTGTCATCTGATACCCTAAACGGCGAAAAAATAGAGGTAACATGCCACCCAAAACAATCCAGCAGCTCCTCCGGGGGTAGTGCTACACAAAGTTAATAAGGTTGAATAAAGACATCAGTCCATCCAGTTCAACCTGTATGGGTGTGTGTATGCATTTATATCACTAACACTCCCAATATCCCTCTATATTGTTTTCGATAAGATGCCTATCTTAGAGTTTTTTTAAATCAGTAACACTTCCCGCTGACACCACTGATTGTGGCAGGGAGTTCCACATCCGCACCGTTCTAACAGTAAAGAACTAGGCAGTTAAAGGTTAAACAGCTTCTTGTCCAACTTCATTGAGTGGTCATGTGTCCTCTTGACTGACCTGAGACTGAAGATTTTTCTCCCTATACAAAAATCACCATTTAAATATGTTGCGATTATTAGATATGTGCGGTTCGTTTCGGAAATTCGTATATTCGGAAGCATCCAAAATCCGAATTGCTTTGCTTCCGAATTTTACAAAATACTAAATTTCGTTGACGAATTTCGGATCCCGGTTGAATGTTCGTTAACTATTCGTAACAATTACAAACATTCATTATGATGTATAAACAAACCCAGGAAGTCAGCACAGCACAGGGATGGTGATAGCCCCTCATAATGAGCACAGCAGGGGCATAGCCCCAGGAGGAAGTCAGCACAGCACAGAGATGGTGGGAGCCCCTCATAATGAGCATAATAAGTCGACGACTTATTAAATACAAATTTTCGTTGAATGTTCATTTACTTTATTATGAGGGGCTCCCATCATCCCTGTGCTGTGCTGACTTCCTGGGCTTGCTTATTCATCATAACGAATGTTCGTTAACTTTTCGTAACAATTACTAACATTCGTTAACTTTTTCTTAAAAATTACGAACATTCGTTATGATGAATTTAAAAGGCAAACCCAGGAAGTCAGCAGCATTGGGTTTGGTTTTTAAATTCATCATAGAGAATAATCGGAATTTTACGATAATTTAACGAATCTAACGAAAATTCGTATTTGGTACAAAACGGAGCGAAACAAAACAAATAGATAGAACAAAGTCCCATAGATGTCTATTGAGATACATGGCTACACAGTCACATCCGCTGTTTCCTAATGTGATATTCATACGAGTGCAGGACTGTGTCCCCGGGTGTGTTCGGGGCCGTGCACCCGCATCATCATGTATGCCACTTTGGGACACAGTGGCTGTGTCTGTGCAGCTGCATGTCCCAATACGCATCCAAGGGACTGCAGCACAAGGATATACAGTGCCGATCCTGACCTCCCTGGGGCCCTAAGCAAAAGGGGCTCTCTACTGTGGGAAAAAATGGGCGTGGTTTACATGGGTGTGGCTCAGAGGGTGTGGTTAGAGTCTGAGATGAATGAGGGATGGAGGGAGAAAGAAAGAAAGAAAGAGGGAGGGAGAGAAAGAGGCAGAGGGAGATAAAGAAAGAAAGAGGGAGAGAGAAAGAAAGAGGGAGAGAAAAAAAGGAGAGAGAGAGAGAAAGAGGGAGAGAGACAAAGAAAGAAAGAAAGAAAGAGAGAAAGAGGGATGGAGGGACAGCAGGCCAGATTCTTCACCAAAATAGAAATATGTGTATTCCTGAAAGTTTAACAAATCAGCAAATAAAGATCCTCCAAACACCTGGTGTTGGCACTTCAATCATCCCGGCACCATGGTTGTTATGGTGTCAGGATGATTGAAGCGCATTATTTCTATTATTACATTGTAATATAGAATGAAATTATTCAACTTACCATAATGCAGAATCAGTGGAAGCCCGGAATCCCTCCTTACATTAGGCATTCCCAGCGGATTCCCTCCTTACATCAGGTGTCCCCAGCGGAGCCCCTCCTTACATCAGGTGTCCCCAGCGGAGCCCCTTCTTACATCAGGTGTCCCCAGGGGAGCCCCTCCTTACATCAGGCGTCCCCAGCGGGGCCCCTCTTTACATCAGGCATTCCCAGCGGAGTCCCTCCTTACACCAGGCATTCCTAGCGGAGTCCCCCTTACACCAGGCATTCCCAGCGGAGTCCCTCCTTACACCAGGCATTCCCAGCAGAGCCCCACCTTACACCAGGCATTCCCAGCGGAGTCCCCCTTACACCAGGCATTCCCAGCTGAGTCCCTCCTTACACCAGGCATTCCCAGCGGAGTCCCCCCTTACACCAGGCATTCCCAGCGGAGTCCCTCCTTACATCAGGCATTCCCATTGGAGTCCTACTTACATCAGGCATTCCCATTGGAGTGCCCCCTTACATCAGGCATTCCCATTGGAGTCCCCTCTTACATCAGGTATTCCCATTGGAGTCCCCCTTACATCAGGCATTCCCATTGGAGTCCTCCCTAGCCCCCTTACATCATCAGGTACCGAACTATAAAAGTACAGAGTGGAGTCAGTGGAGGAGCCGGCCAGGTCACTGGCAGACATCAGCGGGGCGAGAGGTGGGCGGTGCCGCAGCTCAATTCCTATTGGCAGCCACACTGCCTCCTCTCATTTTTGGGCTACAAGAAAATGGCGGCCGGCGGAGACATTGTCTTTGCCTGACCGTTAACCAACGGCGGCGAAAAAATCGGGAGCCCTGAGTAATTACACGGGGCCCAACGCAGCTTGCGTAGCAAGCGTATAAGGCAGATTGGCCGAACACCTATGCATCCCTGTGCCGGTAACACATCATGGCCATGCATGGGGCACACAACTAATCACCACATGTGAACAGGGTCTCACCCTGGTCAGCTACTTTGCTCCATGGGCAACTCTCCTGCTCACTTCTCTCCACACACAGCCTTGAACAACATATTCAGCCCAAGGCCTAACGTCTGGTACACATTATTTGGGTTTTTTCCGTTCAACCCAGTGGGTAAAAAATACCCAGTGGGTAAAAAATAAAAACTGCACAGGCGATCAAATACCACCAAAAGAAAGCTCTACTTGTGGGAAAAAAAAGGATGTCAATTTTGTTTGGGAGCCACATCGCACGACCGCGCAATTGTCAGTTAAAGCGACGCAGTGCCGGAAGCTGAAATTTCACCTGGACAGGAGGGGGGTATATGTGCCCAGTAAGCAAGTGGTTAATAAGACCTGGAGCAACTGCTCTTGTAGAGCACCATAGCTCCTAACTGTCCCTAATTTGGAGCAATGTCCCTCTTTTCCTCATTCCTCCTCATTTGTCCCTCATTTTTGTCTGATCTATAAAGTTGTGTATAAAATGCACTTTTTATCTTTTAAAAAGGTGTTTCCCAGCGCTAAATTTCGAAATTGCTGCATTTGTAGATTCCAAAAGCCAATACAGTATAAAGGAATAGTAGTGGTAAAAAAAAAACACTTGCGGGTTTAACCAATCTTGTTTTTTGTACTATTCTCCTTTAAAGGGGCGTGGCAAAAGGTGTGTTATATACCTACATACTTCTGCTGATAGGTGTCCCTCATTGTCATCTCAAAAAGTTGGGAGGTATATCTGCTGTTTGCAAAGTGCACAGTCTATTTGCCTTTAGTAAATCAACCCCAATGTGCATTAGATAACCAAAAGCTGCTCTCAAGGCACAAGAATAAAATGCCAAGCGCCTCCTAGCCTCTAACAGCACCATTATTTCTGCCCATCAGTATGAGGCCTAAATAAACCTGTTTATGAATAGGCAGACATTTGCTAGCATATACAAAAACTAAAACAAAAAACAAACTCGATATGATGTGACCAAATAATGTGTGTCCAGGTGAAATCTTTTCTGAATTGGCAGTGAGGCATACCAATGTGTTGATTCACCAAGAGGCCAAAGACCTTAAATTAACCCATTCATGAATCAGCACGCATTCCTTGCTAGTGTACATCGAAGCTACAACAAAACCTGAATATTATTTGTCCAGCTAACATATTGTTTGCCATTTATGGAAGAACTCTTTACTAGTGTTTACAAAAAAGTGCATGTATATGAAAATACTTTTCCTTTTAGATGATTTTAACCGTTGTTGTTTGTAGCTTCTGTTCACACCCTTGATAATCTCAGCACAAAAATATACCTTTCAGGGCTTCCTTATATTACCTTTGTGTGAACTTAAATTCCAAGTAGGACAACTAAAAAGCATTAGTGCAAAGAATCTTGTAACGCCAGAGGGGCTCGGCAAAAGAATTCAGCAAGATGTCTGCAGGCAGTTAAAGGATTAGGGATAATTATAATAGGATGAACTCGCTGCAAAATATTTGGAGATTTGTGCACATTTTGCTCAATAATCTTTGGAAGTTTCCAAAAAAATAAATATATCACACTGGAATATCCCTTATAAATGTCAACTTTTTCATTTGTTGTTGAAACTACCTGAAATATTTTCCTTCTGGAGAAAGGGAGTAAATAAACAAAGCAGGAATGTGAGAGCAGGATGTAGCTTGCCGCTTTGTACAGCATTCCTTACAATTGGAGGGGGAGGGGAGAAGTAATAAAAGTAATATGTGAAAATGTTACTATAGGTTCCTAACTCGGTATGGGACATGGCAGAGTTACTCTTATATTGGATTTATTAAAATGGACTGTTTGCTAAGTCTGGATTGAAACTACTCAAATATTCCTGATACTGCAACACATAATTAATTTTAGATAAAAAAAAAAACGTATCAATGAGTACTGGAAGCATTACATCAGCACATTGGAATCCTGTGAAATTTTCCCAATCAGTAAGACTGGACCAGCATTCCAAAAATGCCTGAATCATATGACATCACCCAGAAAAAACAATACAGTTTTACTTCCTCCATCAGCTCACCCCCCACAGCTATTACCTTTAGAATCAATCGACCCTCCCTCCGAGATCGTAAGCTCTGATGGGCAAGGCCCTCTGATTCCTCTTGTACCAAATTGTAATCTAACTGTAATGCCTGCCTTTATTTTGTTAAGCGCTGCGCAAACTATTGGCGCTATATAAATCCTGTGTAATAATAATATAATAATATTATCCTCCCATGCTCGCCTTCGGGACTTCTCCAGTGCCTCTCCCATGCTCTGGAACTCCCTGCCCCGGTATGTCCGATCAGCCTCTACCCTGTCCACATTTAGGAGTCATTTATTCAGGGAAGCCTATCCCACTCCCACCTAACAACTGTCCCCGAGCCACCCCCTTAAAATTATTCTCTGCAGCTATTACCTTTTGTACCCCCACCCCCTCCCTTTAGAATGTAAGCTCTATAAACAGGGCCAGGGTCGGACTGACAACTCATGGGGCCCCCGGGCAATAAGAGATTATGGGGCCCCCAGGCAATAGATTATGGGGCCACACAGTATACAAACACACATACAGTATACATACACAGTATACACACAATATACACACACACAGAATATACATACACACACTAAAAAGGTACTGGAGAGGCGGGGCAGCTATAATCTTGGGATTTTTACAAAAAACACATATTTTTACATACTAACCCTGGTTTTACTGAGGCTAGCAACACTGCATGGGGCCCTCGGGCAGTGCCCGAATGGTTAGTCCGCCCCTGAGCAGGGCCCTCCTGTACCTTCTGTATTGAACTGTACTGTAATTGTGCTGTCCCCCTCTACATTGTAAAGCGCTGCGTAAACTGTTGGCGCTATATAAATCGTGTACAGTAAAACCTTGGTTTGCAA
Organism: Rana kukunoris; assembly: GCA_029574335.1. NCBI lineage: Eukaryota > Metazoa > Chordata > Amphibia > Anura > Ranidae > Rana > Rana kukunoris. The sequence continues at coordinate 96,313,266 of CM056055.1, read as the reverse complement.
ACATAATTCATTCCAGAAACATGCTTGTAATCCAAAGCACTTGTATATCAAAGCATTTTTTACAGGGTATAAAAGAGAAGAGAGGCTCCTCTAAGTGTAGCAATAAGTTGCTAAATGTTGTACCTTCATTAAATGTGACCATATTGCTACACTTAGAGGCTCCTCTCTCTTTTTTATACTCAGTTGTGACATGACGCTACTCTTATATCAAGACATTGCTTGTATATCAAGGCAAAATGTAATAAAACATTTTGCTTGTCTTGCAAAACGCTCTCAAACCAATTTACTCTCAAACCAAGGTTTCACTATATAATAATAACAATGATAGAGCTAACACATCTGGCTAAGCATACTTTTTTCTTTTTTTAAATGACACTTATTTTCAGTTGCTTCTGATGAGCTTTAAAGTAGTTGTAAACTGTTTTGTTTGACTTCTACCTATAGGTAATCCAATAAGGCTTACCTATATGTAGTGGAAATATCTCCTAAACATGCGCCGTTTAGGAGATATTTCACTTGTAGTGTTTCCATTGTCGTCATCTTCACATGCGCTGTGAAGAGACGCAGCTCCGTGTCTTTTTTCCCCCAGCGCGTGTTGTAACTGAAGGCTCCTACGCACATGCGTGGGAGTGACCTTATGTGGTTCCAGCCAGTCACAGAGCCGGAGTCCGCGGCCCCGGAAGAAAGAGGGGTGAAGATAGACGTGGCCTGCACAGGGAGCGGCGCAGGCTTTGTTTGCAGGTAAGTGTCACATAATGGGCTTGTATGCATTGCATACTAGCCCATTATGCTTTTAATTTGCAGTGTTTGCAGGGAGCAAAAGAGGAAGTAAAACCCATCAGGGTTTACTTCCTCTTTAACAATTACAAGAAATGTATCCCTGTGTCAAAGCTTTGTGAATTGAGCCTATAGTATTGGCACCAACATTATTTTGGTACAGTGGCAGTCAGTTGAGAAGTATGATCGTTAGCAGTGTATCAGCAAGTGGGGTAGTCTGTCAATAACTTTGTTAGTACCGTGGTGGTCAATAGAGAAGTGCATTGGTTCAGTGGCTGTTAGTTGAGTCCTTCCATGCATTGGGGGTCAGTGGCAAAGTGTGTGGGTGCAGTAATTGGCAGTAAAGAAGTGTGCTGATATACAGTGGCAGTCAGTGGAGAATTGCACCCATGCATCAGCAACCGGTGGAGAATCGCATCAGTGCAGTGCAGTTAGTCAAGGGTATTGGTGCAGTGCGCAGCTCAGTTTACATTCTGGCACAGCGCCTGTGCTCCTGGATGACTGCACTCCTACGCATTTATCGGAGTGAAGTAATCTCACAATGGTCAAAGACGGCCTCAAGCCAGAGAGAAGATGCCAGCGGGGGAACTTGTGGGTGTTGAACCAGCGGTGGTGCGTCCATAAGGGGACAGGAGCGCCGCCCCTCTCTCCTCTAACTCTCTAATCACCATAGATAGATTCATGCATTGCATGAATCTATCTATGGTTGCTGCTGACACCCCCTATTCAGGGGTCCAGCCCCTTTTTGGTCACCGGGCACCTGAATTACAGCGGTGGGGGTGTGATCACAGTGGCAGCATTGGATGTTACAGTGGCAGCATTGGATGGCACAGCGGCAGCATTTGATGGCACAGTGGCAGCATTGGGAGCATTTGATGGCACAGTGGCAGCATTGGATGGCACAGTGGCAGCATTGGGAGCATTTGATGGCACAGTGGCAGCATTGGATGGCACAGTGGCAGCATTGGGAGCATTTGATGGCACAGTGGCAGCATTGGATGGCACAGTGGCAGCATTTGATGGCACAGTGACAGCCTTGGATGGCACAGTGACAGCCTTGGATGGCACAGTGGCAGCGTTTGATGGCACAGTGGCAGCGTTTGATGATGGGCACAGTGGCTGCAATTGATGATGGGCACAGTGGCTGCAATTGATGAGCACAGTTGCTGCAATTGATGAGCACAGTGGCTGGGTTTTATGGCACAGTGGCTGTGTTTGATGGCACAGTGGCTGCGTTTTATGGCACAGTGAGGCTGCAATTGATGTTTTTTTTTTAGAATTTTTCAATTTGTTTGCGCCCCTCCAAAAATTTGGAGCATCAGCCACTGCGTTGAAACAGAAGTAAGTATTACTGCCTGTTACACTTTAACTTTTTGCCCCACTCACAACCCTCTCCCCACCAACATAAAGCAAGACAAAGGCTGGAAGACTGTTCCAATAAACTTGGCACACATTGCAGTAGAGGCAACAATGATGTTTTAGCAGGCTGACATAAATGATCTACTACATTTTACAGGGCACTTTAGGGTTGATTTACTAAAGGTAAATAGGCTGTTCACTTTGCAAGAGAATTTGCACATTGCAAGGGAAATTAGCCCAGAGCATAGAGAATAAGATAAAGCTTTGCTGACTTCCATTATTCAGTAAAAAAGAGTTTGTACTTCTCTTTTAAACATCATCTGCATGTAAAGAGGAAGGAAAACTGCAACTTCAAATACAATATTTCAGACGATAAAGGTCTATTCCCTTCCTAATTGGTTAAAGAGTTACTATAACCTTCAATGGGCCTCTAGATTAGACTACGCAATAAACTGTGAACCTAAAGCATATGTAGCATTACCCCCGGAGGAGCTTCTGGTTGTTTTGGGTGGCACATTTACCTCATGGCTTCCCCAAATTCCTAGGGGTGAATGATGCGTATTGCATTTGGTAGAAGTAAAGGAATGTCCACAACAGGTGCTCTTTGCTGTGCTCTTTATTACCCAGCCGGGTAAAAACAATAAACTTGTGGTGAGGAAAGTAAAGTTGAAGAAGAAAGGAGAACAGCAGATTCAGGCATGATGATAGGGAAACAGTCCTGCTCCCAGGCGTAACACTTTTCTGCGCCACTTCTATGTGAGTGGGTTTAGCGTACCCGGACAGGCCTCTCTCACTTACCTGGCGGCCGGAGTAACACTCGAACATTTGTAGGATAAAGTCCCTGCCACAGACCCTCCTTGGTGAACTTGAACTTGAGGAAAAAGTCTCTGCCACAGACCCCTCTCGGTGAACGTCAGGGAGACAACTCTGCCACAGGCCCTCACTGATTTGTAGTTATGGAGATAATCCTCCTTAGATGAATTACGCCTGGATATTCTTCAACTTGTCGCCCAGATACCGACTGACAGGTGATCAATCCTTCAGTGTCCGGCTACCTTGATCCCCGGTGGTTTGTTGAGGCCCTTTTGGACCGCCAGCCTCTCAATGGGGCTCCTCAGACAGACTTCCCACCGAACAGCAATACAGCTTGGGATCCTCAAAGGTGGGAACCCAGTCGCTCACTGGGTCCCCGTCGCTGTCCAGATGCTCCAGGCCAAAATGGTCCTGGAACCAGGAACACCGTGTGGCATGCACGCCCTGGCCAGGTAGGCCATAACGCTGGGGCGCCGTGATGTGGTCACCCTAAAGGTGGGTGCCACACTTGAAGAAGAAGACCAGAACCAATGGCGTCTGCCCCATAAATACCGCTCCGCATGCACAGCAAGGCCAAACCCTCCTGATTGGCTGCTGGGAAAGAGCATCCAAACCTCGACTCCACTGCTGCCATCTACCGCACAGGGGTTGGAAGAACACCCCAGTGCAACAGAATGAGCCTGCAGCACAGCCAAGCTGAGGCAGAGAGCCTGTTTTGCACATAACAATTTGGATCAGAGTTTAACTACACTCTGATCTCCCTCTAAATTTAACTAGCACCGGTACCATAAAGTACCCAGGCGCTACACATATTAAACCCAAAACCCAAATTGTAAATATAGCAGCTTATCATTTATTAGATGCTGCCTTTTCCCTCTATTTTAACCTGGTGATCTGGCCAGTTACACAACTCCTGTATTAAAGTTCCTACCCTCTGGATCAAGGAGCAACAGAGACACTTTTGTACAGCAGCATTGTCAGTCTGGGAGGGGGGGGGGGGTGCGGGGCTTGGGAGTGTTAGATGTACTAGCACAACAGATTTAGATACACTAACAAATTTAAATCAAACTCCAGCTAACACTTTTTAGATAGGGATGAGATTTATGTTCAGGTCGAGAGATGTACATGAGATCGACTCGAAGATTGGCTATTCGCCCCGTTCACCAAACAGTGAAAAATTTGGGGTGTTCGTGGCAAATTCGAAAAGCCGCGGAACACCCTTTAAAAAACTATGGGAGAAATCTAAAGTGCTAATTTTAAAGGTTAATATGCAAGTTATTGTCATAAAAAGTGTTTGGGGACCTGGGTCCTGCCCCAGGGGACATGTATCAATGCAAAAAAAAAGTTTTTGGGGACCTGGGTCCTGCCCCAGGGGACATGTATCAATGCAAAAAAAAAGTTTTAAAAATGTCTGTTTTTTCGCGAGCAGTGATTATAATAATACTTAAAGTGAAACAATAAACAATACCCCTGAAGGGTCTGGTATGGATTTTTTGTATTATTATTGGGTGCAGGGTTCCCCTTAATATCCATACCAGACCTGAAGGGACTGGTAATGGTATTTGGGTGGACCCCCACGCATTTTTTTTTCAATGGCTTTCAATGACTTTGATCTGTATTGCCGGGACCCAACAAGTCATTATAGCGAGTCATTTTAAATTACTTTTTTTCCTTTAGAAAGTTCATTTTGTGCAGAGACTGTTATAAACGCGGGAAACATGCGCTACTTTACAGGCATACTATAGACACTCCCAGGTACGACATTTAAAGGAATATTTCACTTAAAACATTATTAAAATCACTGCTCCTGAGGCAGGACCCATGTCCCCAAACACTTTGTATGACAATAACTTGCATATTAACCTTTCAAATAAGCATTTGATTTGATTTTGATTTTTCATGTTCGTGTCCCATAGACTTTAACGGTGTTCGCGAGTTCGAACAAATCTTTTGCCTGTTCGCATGTTCTGCTGCGAACTGAACAGCAGGGTATTCGGCTCATCCCTGTTTTTAAGCAGTTCCAGCAATATTTTTTTATTTTTTATTTTGCAGTAAAATGTTTTACATAAACAAATAAAAGATGATCATTGTAAACAACCCTGACAGTTGTAAATGGTTTGTCTCAACCCCCTAATTTTTACATCTGCAGGTCAGCTTGTTCTGTTGGTAAAAAACAGACTTACTGGCTAGATCACCAGGTGAAAATAAAGGAAACAAAGTCTAAAAATAAAGCTAATGCAGTCATCACATCTAAGAATTGGTAAACTGCAATATAATACATTTTTGTTTTTGAATTTAAGACGACCCTAAAAGAGGATTCTTTTTTTTTTTTCAGAATCATACTTACCTAGTTGGATGCAGCATTGGTCTGATGCTGTATCTGTCCCCTGCCAGCTCTAAGGCTGAGAACCGATCCATCAAACACCACTGATCACTTGGTTCTCAACAGTGGCGTAACCAGAGTTATGGGCGCCCGGGGCAGAACTTTTTTTTTCGCCCCCCCCCCCCCCCGGCGCTAGCGCATGACCACATACGCCCAATCACAGGGCGCCATGCCATCAAATGCAGCCACTGTGCCATCAATTGTCACCACTGTGCCATGCCATCAATTGTCACCACTGTGCCATCAATTGTCACCACTGTGCCATCAATTGTCACCACTGTGCCATCAATCGTCACCACTGTGCCATCAATCGTCACCACTGTGCCATTTATCGTCACCACTGTGCCATCAATCGTCACCACTGTGCCACCAATCGTCACCACTGTGCCATCAATCCTCACCACTGTGCCACCAATCCTCACCACTGTGCCACCAATCCTCACCACTGTGCCACCAATCGTCACCACTGTGCCATCAATCGTCACCACTGTGCCATCAATCGTCACCACTGTGCCACCAATTGTCACCACTGTGCCACCAATCCTCACCACTGTGCCACCAATTGTCACTGTCCAGACATCTATCCACCTCAGAGCTTTATATTATAACCTGCTGGGACTTGTAGTTCTCCATTGTCTCCTGGGGCTCAGGTGCATGCAATCCACCATCTTTGTTCAGTTTTTCTTACTGCTGGGACTTGTAGTCCCATAGATGGTGGATCGCATGCACCTGAGCCCCAGGAGACGATGGAGAACTACAAGACCCAGCAGGTTATAATATAAGGCTCCTAGGTGGATGGGTGTCCGGACATCCATCCACCTCGGAGTCTTATATTATAACCTGCTGGGACTTGTAGTTTTCCATCTTCTCCTGGGGCTCAGGTGCATACGATCCACACCCATCCACCTCAGAGCCTTATTGTATGTATAACCTGCTGGGACTTGTAGTTCTCCAATCTCCATGAGCCCCAGGAGAAGATGAAGAACTACAAGTCCCAGCAGTCTTACTAAAATGACAGGCTCTGAGGTGGATAGGTGGGGATCAGGCAGAGCACCCCTTTAGATTTACACCACCCCCCCCCCTTACCTTGCTGAAGATGGAGAAACTTGCCGACGCCGCGCTGTAAACACATGTTCCAGGCCAATCAGCGCGCCCTTCTGCCTGGTTGGCTGGTGTTTCCCGCCACTCCCACATCAAGGGAGACAGACAGTTCCACCAGCCAACCAGGCGCGCCGCCGCCGGGTGTACCAAGATGGCCTACAGCTCCAGAGCTAGGCCAAAGCCGCGGCCTTTCCTAAGGCGGCGGCGGCGCATTCCGTGGACGCCAAGATTTCGCCCCCCGCAATCTTTCGCCCGGTGCAGGAGCCCCCCCTGCCCCCCCCCCGCTACGCCAGTGGTTCTCAATGCTCTGTGCTCTGTCCCCCGCGGAAGGCTCAGGTTTTCAGTGGCTAGCTGAAAGGCTGAGTTGCGTGTCGGGCCAGGGATCTGGGCGGATCCTAACCATATGGTCACGATCTTTCCCCAGCCTGGACCGGCACTGTGACGTTAGTCGACAGCTGGTTTCAGCTTCAGAATGAACTGCACTCCTGTGATCCACAGGAGAAGTACACCAAACAAGCTTTGGCTGTACTTCTTCTTTAAGACCCACTAATTATTTTATTGAATGAAAACTTCCCTCTGTATTGTGCCCAGGCACGCACACCCTAATCACCTGAGCACAACACGCAGACATCCAATAGTGGATAACACGGTGAGGATCTGTGCAGCAGCACTACCTATGATGGGCATCGAGCTCAGGACCTCCCCACTATACCCAGTGATAGGTAATCCCCTCTTCCCATCGGGATACGAAGACGGAGCATTCCGGCAGTTGAGGAAAAGAGAGTGTAGACAAGTAGCAAGGTATATCCACATGGGAAAATGGGTAACCATAGCGGAACTGATGGAAATAGGAAATGTATTCCGTTTGAAATTCTGGAATGCACTTCAGATGGTTCACTTCCTGAACACTTTGCCAAATCCAGAGAGCTTTGAAAGACCACTGATGAAATTCGAGAGAATATTTAATGAACAAGGAACATACCCTGTTTTCCCGAAAATAAGACCTAGTGTTATTTTCCAGGGCGGCTGCAATATAAGCCCTACCCCAAAAATAAGCCCTAGTTTAAAATGTTTGTAAAATCCTTTAACCCACTCTATTACAGTATTATATATATAATGTACAATGTGTGTGTTTCTGTAAAATAAATGCAGGGAAGAGAGCTCCGGTCGGTCACAGAAGCGCAGAGCGGCGCTATAACAAAGGTATTTGGCACAATTATTTTACAAAAACACACACATTGTACATTATCCAATACTGTAAAAGAGTGGATTATAGGCTTTTACAAGCATTTTACCTCGGTTCACACTGAGGATTCTTGTTAGGCAGGGAGAGAGACGGGGAGAGAAGACCGCACATTACATAGTAAGACCTACCCCAAAAATAAGCCCTACTGTGTCTTTTGTTGTCAAAATTAATATAAGACCCGGGCTTATTTTCGGGGAAACACGGTAGTCTTTCAATAAGCTATGAGTTATTAGTGCAATCAGGAGGTTGCCCCCTGAGGTGCGTTCAAGAATGGGAAAGGGAATTAGAGAAGTCCTTCAGTCCGGAACAGCGACAATGCATATACAGGCGAACACACAAAACATCAATATGTGTGAGAATACAAGAGACAAACTATAAGATCTTCACGAGATGGTATAGGACACCAGAAAGGCTAAGCAAATTTTTTGCAGAGGTATCAGATAAATGCTGGAGGTGCCAGGGAAGCAAAGGAACGATGCTACACATATTCTGGGAGTGCCCAATGCTAAGGAGTTTTTGGGCAGAGATTAAAAGAGCTCTACAGTTTTGCTCAGATTATGAGATTCCAGAAGATCCGGAATTCTATCTTCTGCATTTAAACCAAATACCAGAAAAAGCCTTTAGGGAAATGATTATATACCATCTATTAGATGCCGCTAAGGCCTGTATAACGAAGAGGTGGAAGTCACCAGTTCGACCAACAGCGGAGATGTGGATATGTAAAGTTAAGGAAATAAGTAAATTAGAAGAGTTAGTTCTGACAACACAAGATAAAAGGGCAAAATATTTAAGAACTTGGACTCCCTGGAAGTCCTATATGGACTACAAGGGTGAAGTCTAAGGAGGATAAGGCTGAACGCTATAGAAGGAGCCCGGGAACTTAGATTGGGTATATGTGGGATTTAATGAGAAACCACAGGAATATGGAGAAGGGTCGGAGGAGAGGGAAGTAGGGTGGAGGTAAAAGGGGATGTATAATAATAAGATGGACCGTGACTGTTGTTTTGTAATAATGTTCTGTTATGTATTATTTTTTTCTATATATGTGTTGTACTGATTTGTTTGAATATAAAAAAAAATTGTAATCGAAAAAAAAAAAAAAAAAATATTTTATTGGATGAAAACTTCCCTCAGTTTTGTGCCCAGGCACGCACACCCTAATCACCTGAGCACAACACGCAGACATGCACGCTCTCCATGTACCAGCACCCAGCACATGAAAGAAGATTGCATTGTGGGCGGCAGCCGGGAAGGCTTTTTATCGTCCGATGTTAAGATAGCGCTGGTCTCTAGCACCAGGAATCAGCACACACAAAACCCTTTCTGCTCTCCCAGCTCTGCATATACCACAGAGGAGGGGCGGGTTATCCACAGCGCCTCAAGCCTGCAGCGTGCATCAACAGGAGCCTATGCCAGGAGCCTGACCTGTCACTGTGAGTTATAGACAATTCTCTTCTGTGGGGGGAACATAGCTAGGTTGGGGGGATTGGGTATGCATACTGGCATAGCACACACCTGGAATCTGCACTCTGTACATAGCAAACGCCTGGATTCTGCACCCTGTACATAGCACACGCCTGGAATAATGTCTTCCTTTTCCCCTTTAAAAATAAATACTTGCGAGTCACGGCTTAGCCCCTCCCCTTCATGACATTGTGAAAAGGGGGCCAGTGCATGGGTAACCTAAAATATGCCCCCCTGAAAAAAGTTCTGCGGACGCCCATGCCCACACCTATCTTTGTACTACTAATAAGTTAATTGTACTGCTCATATATTTGAAGTGCTTAGTGAAATTCTTCATATTATCAATCCCACTAGTAAAGGGAGAGGTATTAAGGTCATTAAGAGCAGTAAGTATTGATACATCTCTTAATTACTGTACATGGTAATAGCTTTTCACATTACATTAGGCATGGTTCACACCTATGCAGGTTGCAGTTGATCCATATTCCAGGTGTATTTTGCATTTTTCATGACACGTTTTTGATCCATTGTAATATATGGAACCAAAAACACAACCTGCTAGTCCCTGGCCCTTTCCATGAAATGCAAGTGAATGTGACCCATAAGTAAACATGTTAAATGGACTGTAATGTGTTTCTGCAAAACTGAAAACGCACTAAAAAAAATAATAGGTGTGAACTAGGCCTTACAAAGTGTTCAACTGATATTTCTATCAGCATAGTTCTATGTGATGCTTTTTTAGCCATATCATAGTTAAAAAAAGAGGACATTAAAATTCCATATGTTTTCTTCCTTCCAATTATACATATATACGATCTTACAGCTAACACAGACTTAAAGCTGAATTCTAGGCAGATTTAAAAGATACAACATAATGCAGCTTGATAATCAATAACACATCATTGGAGCTGATCTCCGGGAAAAATAACTATTTTGGGCCTTTTGCTATTAAAAATAAATGAATCCATATTGATGTCTGTTCCACGTTTGTCTGCTGCTCGGTTCAGTAAAACTGTTAGGGCTCATTTACACTTGCTTCAGCTTCAACACACATTAACGGGCTAGTTTACACTTGCTTTAAAACATGGCTTTGGACAGGCTTTGTTAAACCTCTCTGAACACTAGTCAAAGCCTGTGTCAATAAATAAAATGGTTAGCTTGCAGTTCTGTTCAGGGGCGGACTGACCATTCGGTCCGTCGGGCACTGCCCGAGGGCCCGTGGTGGGGGGGGGGGCCCGGTCGGCCATGACTGCAGTCCCGACTCCCGACTGAGTCTCTCTCTTTCTATCGGTATAATCAGCGGCGGTGTGAGAGAGACTCTCGTCATTATGCCGCGCTGGAGGGAGGAGGTGGGTGGCGCTGCGCCGCTGGTTGCTAACGCCTGTGACGCTTGGCGTGTAGCAACCAGTGACGTCAGTCACGTCGGAGGCTGGAGCCGCCCACTGCTGATGAGTAGGAGAGCCCCAGCAGAGCAGCTGCAGAGCCTTCTTCGTTCTCCACCCCGAGTGAGAGTGTTGACTCCACCCACCTCCTGCCTCCATCTTCTCCACTGTCCACAGCATGGCGTGAACACAGGTAGAAGCAGTGACTGTGTGTCACTGTCATCTGCACTGCAGACAGTGCAATGCAATTCATGGATCTCCATTACTCCTGCATGGGAGCCCCTCCCCCCACCAGAGCACCCCCAAAAAAAAGTGAGTAAAAGGATTAATGATTGTGTAAAATTGTGAAATATTGCATGCCATACTGCCATTATTTATGAAAAACAGATGCTGCCTTTTTAGTTTTGTTCTATCTAACCTCTTCAGCTCCGGGAAGTTTTACCTCCGTGAACAGGCAATTTTTTGCGATACTGCGATGCGTTACTGTAACTGACTGACAATTGCGTGCTCGTGCAACGCTGTACCAAAGTAAAATGTATGTTCTTTTCTTTCCACTAATAGCACTTTACGTGATATTTTATTTTTTGCAATATAAACAAACCGATAATTTTTTAACTTTTTGCTATAAAAAAAAGTCTTCCTCAATTTAGGCCAATATGTATTTTGCTACATATTTTTGGTAAAAAAAATCCCAATAAATGATGTATATCGATTGGTTTGCACAAAAGTTATAGCATCTACAAAATAGGGTATATATTTATGGTATTTTTATTTATATTTTACTAGTAATGGTGGCCATCAGTAAATTTTTAGTGGGACTACAACATCATGGCAGACAGATCGGACACCTAACTGACACTTTTTGGGGACCAGTGACACTAATACAGTGATCAGTGCTAAAAAATATGCACTGTCACTTTACTGAAACTGTCTGGGAAGAGTTAAAGCGGAGTTCCACCCTTAAAACCACTTTCTTTCATCCCATCCAGCATACTGGCGTCAGCGCCAGTATGCTGTTTTTTTTTTTTTTTTAATCCATGTACTTACTTTATAATAGATCATTTAATTTTGGGCGCACCTCCGTGTATGTCGCCGCTATAAGGCGTCACGCCTTCCGGAAACAGCCGACTAGCGTTCAGCTCTTCTCGGCGCCTACGCACAGACCCAGAAGCTGACTGCGCAGGCGCCGTATATAGGCGCGTCACGCCCTCCGAAAAAAGCCGAACTAGGACCGGCCATTTACGGCGCCTGCGCAGTCAGCTCCTGGGTCTGTGCGCAGGCGCCGAGAAGAGCCGAACGCTAGTCGGCTGTTTCCGGAAGGCGTGACGCCTTATAGCGGCGACATACACCGCGGTGCGCCCAAAATTAAATGATTATAAAGTACGTACATGGATTAAAAAAAAACAAAAAAAACAGCATACTGGCGCTGACGCCAGTATGCTGGATGGGATGAAAGAAAGTGGTTTTAAGGGTGGAACTCCGCTTTAACATCAGGGGTGATCAAAGAGTTAACTGTGTCCCTAGGGTGTGCTTGCTAACTGTGTGGGGATGGACTCACTAGATGAACAGAGTGATCAGTGTTCCTGGTTAGCAGGAACACAAGATCACTCTGTTCATCTCAGACAGAACAGAGATCTGCTTGTTTACATTAGCAGACCGCTGTTCTATCTCTGTGGGGAGAAATTGCAGGTGGCCGGCGGACATCACGTCTGCTGGACCCGCTGATTGGCTCCCCCTCTGGCCAATCAGCATGTGTGCCTTTGCTGGCTATTGCACAATATGGCGTACAGCCTGTACACCTTATTTTCTGGCAGTGCCCCTCCCGAGACTAGATTCTGGATCCACCCCTGCATCCACATTGACCTGCCTTGTGTGCAGCAGCAGGTCAGTGTGATAATAAAATCACTGCAGTTACTGTGTCTGTGCTGTTATAAGAGCCATGCTGAGTGTTACTTCCTGGTTCCTTCCTTCTTGCCATGTGCTGTGCCTATATACCAGGTGGCAGGTCAGGGCAGGTGCTATTCACTAGTGCACACTGACATCTGGTACACTCAATGCCACTAAATGCACACAGTGTATAGATATCAATGTTATATAGGGAATAGCACTTAGCCCTGGTTCACATTGGAGCAATTTGCCATGCGATTTGACATGTGAAATCGCATGGCAATGGCACTACCTGAATCAGTGCGATGCCCCATTTGTGGCGCCGCACCGATTCCCAAAAGTAGTTTCTGTACAACTTTTAGTGACTTCTGGGTGCAATTTCCATAGACATCTGTGCAGCGACCCCAACAGATGTCTCTGAAATCGCCCGCCAAACTCACACTGACATGCGGGCATGAAATTGTGTGAGTTTAGCTGAACTTGCAGGATTTCATTCCGGCTGTCAGTGTGAACCTGGGCTAAGTGAGTGTTATATTTCCTATATATATATATATATATATATATATATATATATATATATATATATATATATATATATATATATATATATATATATATATATATATATATATATATATATAATAATTGAAATGTATACACTGAGTGCTTTTCCCCAAGTCCCCTTTCACACTGAAGTTTTTCATGCGCTTTTGGGATAAAAATAGCGCCTGTAAAACGTCTCCCCTGTAGTGTAAATGTGAAAGCCTGACTACTTTCACACTGAGGCGATGCGCTGGCAGGATGTTAAAAAATGTCCTGCAAGCAGCATCTTTGGAGTGGTGCCCATTGAAATGCAGCAGCACTTTGCGGGTTGTTTTATCCCTTTTTCAGACACGAGCGGGGGTTAAAAGTGCCCCACTATCGGCCGAATTCCTCCACAAAAATTACGGTAAAGCGCCTTACATTGGTGATCAGTGGAAAGAATGTTCCTTACATTGGTGATCAGTGGGAAGAATGTCCCTTACATTGGTGATCAGTGGGAAGAATGTTCCTTACATTGGTGATCAGTGGGAAGAACGCTCCTTACAATGGTGGTCAGTGGGAAGAATGCCCCTTACATTGGTGATCAGTGGGAAGAATGTCCCTTACATTAGTGATCAGTGAGAAGAATGTTCCTTACATTGGTGATTAGTGGGAAGAACGCTCCTTACAATGGTGGTCAGTGGGAAGAATGCCCCTTACATTGGTGATCAGTGGGAAGAATGTTCCTTACATTGGTGATCAGTGGGAAGAATGTCCCTTACATTAGTGATCAGTGAGAAGAATGTTCCTTACATTGGTGATTAGTGGGAAGAACGCTCCTTACAATGGTGGTCAGTGGGAAGAATGCCCCTTACATTGGTGATCAGTGGGAAGAATGCTCCTTACATTGGTGATCAGTGAAAAGAATGCTCCTTACATTGGTGATCAGTGGGAAGAATGTCCCTTACATTGGTGATCAGTGGGAAGAATGTTCCTTACATTGGTGATCAGTGAGAAGAATGTCCCTTACATTGGTGATCAGTGAGAAGAATGTCCCTTACATTGGTGATCAGTGAGAAGAATGTCCCTTACATTGGTGATCAGTGAGAAGAATGTCCCTTACATTGGTGATCAGTGAGAAGAATGTCCCTTACATTGGTGATCAGTGAGAAGAATGTCCCTTACATTGGTGATCAGTGAGAAGAATGCTCCTTACATTGGTGATCAGTGGGAAGAATGTTCCTTACATTGGTGATCAGTGAGAAGAATGCTCCTTACATTGGTGATCAGTGGGAAGAATGCCCCTTACATTGGTGATCAGTGAGAAGAATCCTCCTTACATTGGTGATCAGTGAGAAGAATCCTCCTTACATTGGTGATCAGTGGGAAGAATGTTCCTTACATTGGTGATCAGTGGGAAGAATGTCCCTTACAGTGGTGATCAGTGAGAAGAATCCTCCTTACATTGGTGATCAGTGGGAAGAATGTTCCTTACATTGGTGATCAGTGAGAAGAATGCTCCTTACATTGGTGATCAGTGGGAAGAATGTTCCTTACATTGGTGATCAGTGAGAAGAATGCTCCTTACATTGGTGATCAGTGGGAAGAATGTTCCTTACATTGGTGATCAGTGAGAAGAATGCTCCTTACATTGGTGATCAGTGGCAAGAATTTTTTAATTCCTATAATAAATATTTATTTTGAACATTGTGTAGAGAAATTCTTTGAATGCATGCAATGTGGGCAGTGCAATATGTAGGTGGGACTTTGTGTGGATGTAGCTTGAACGTGGGACCGGACACACAGGGGGCCCCATAATCTCCTTTTGCCCGGGGGCCCCATAATCTCCTTTTGCCCGGGGGGCCCCATGAGCTGTCAGTCCGCCCCTGGTTCTGTTTACACTTGCTCTTGCTTTGTTTCAAAAATTATGCTCCATGTAGCTTTGGTGGTGCTTCAAAGCATCTTCAAAGCCTCAATAGAAGTCTATGGCAAAGCTTGCTTGAAGCACTGAAGCTTCACCAAAGCCTCATCGAATCCCCACTGAAGCCTCTCCAAAGTCCCACCGAAGCCCCATCGAAACTCCACCATTGAAGCACCAAGCAAAAGCAGGTCTGTAAAATAATCATTTTATTTAGTGACAGGAGCTTTGACTGGCGTTCAGAGAGCTTTAACAAAGCCTGTCTGAAGCCATGTTTTGAAGCAAGTGTAAAATAGCCCTTACTGTCATCCAGCCCCCACAGTACTGTAACAGCTGAATGTCTGGTGCCATTGTCAGTACACTGGTTATAGCAAGTCTCTCCTTGTACACATCCTTCATTCAGAAAAAGTCTTGTGATCCTTTCACTGAATGTGAGTCTTTCTGTGACTGAAGAAGGGGAGATCGTAACATCCATCTGGATTAGTGTCCCAACGCCAGCACTACAAGTTTCAGGTCCAGATTTACAGTACTGTGGGGGCTAAATAAAAGAAAAAGTTTTATTGAACGGATAGAAGCCAAAAGTGTCAGACATCAGCAGAGGTGATTTTTTTTTTTTACATAGCAGATGTTCCAAATGTGTTTTTTTCCCCAGAGTACAGCTTTAAAGAGTATGTACAGCTAAAATATATTTTTTAGTTTAGATAGAGAAGGGAAGGACTCAAACCCACGTCAAGGTATTTTTTGCTGTAAGTGTCCTGTTGGGAAGATTTCCCTTCACTTTCTACGTTGGAAATGCAATAGAATATCAATGTAGATCTTCCCAAAATTGGAAAGAATTACTTGATTCTCTTGATGGTAGGATAGAGTGACAAGGAAATTATCTCATCACTGTGCTGCTTCTCTTTTCACTGCTCATTGCATCACATTCTGTGAATGGGCAGAGAAGATCCCGTCATTCAACAGTTCCTCCTCCATTTAGAGAGCATGATACATTGTGGGACAATAACAGTAGTTAAATGAATGGTGCAGAGGGTAGAAGGGGTGGGCAAGGGGCACACATGTTCTTAGTAGCAGCGGTGACTGTTAACTTTTACAGCATACTGACTTTAGTGTTTAGTGTTGTACATAGAATGGGAGTGCCTTGTAAGTAATGTGTACAATTTTAAAGGGTGCCTTGATTGAAAAAAGGTTGAGAAACACTGATATATACTATTGGGTTGGTTTACTAAAGGCAAATTGACTGTGCACGTTGAAAGTGCAGTTGCTTCAGGGCTTAGCAAATGAGGGGAAGCTTTACTGACTTCCTTCATCCAATCATGTGCAAGAATTTTATTTTATTTATTTTCTTGCATGTAATTGGGCATTCTTTGCAGTGTGAAGCTTTATCTTATTTGTTAAGCTCTGGAGCAACTGCACCTGCAGAGATTAAAGTTTTTGGTAAATCCACCCTGCTAGGATCTAAACCCTATTACTGGACCAGCCAAGGTTTTTAAAGTGAAACAATGCACATGCCTTTTACATTTTTTTCTTTCACTAGTTACACAGATGTATTTTTTTATTAGAGGCATTTATATAAAGCTTACATTTAATAGAAACAATTGGTTCAGATTTGTTTTTTATGTTGGCATACATTCAAACGTCTCACATTCACTCATGTAGTTGTGTCCAGTTTAATTTCTTTTTGTGTTTTCCCTACAGAAATTTCAGTGAAAGATTAAAGGTTTGTTTTTTTAACCTCTGGCCGTTGATTGGATAGATTAGGTGGATTGATAGCAGCGCAGCTATTGGCTCGCGCTGCTGTCAATCACATCCTATGACGCGGCATGCCAGGGGGCGGGGCTGCGTGATACAGTCTGCGGCTATAGCCACCGGCTATATCACGGGAGCGCACCCGCAAGAACTAACCCTCAAAATATCCCTCAGGAGCACATGGCTTCTCAAAAAAAGATGCCTACTAAGTTTATATATGAAAAGTTACACCAATAAAATGATTTTCATGCAGACCGCCATGTCATATTATAACATTTCAGACTTTGTTTCTACACAAAAGCACAGTTATAAAAAAACATTACTCCTGATATATATACTCCTGTGTATAAAAAATGTTTAGTTTTTTTGTTTGTTTAATTGACGTTATTGAATTTTATGAGTTTCCACAGAATTAACATTTACCAGAGCTTCAAATTGCACAGCAAGTAATAAAATAGCAGTAGTCAGTGCATCAGAAATTCAACATTGTACATGAACGATGCCAAGGGTTGATAAAGACCTTGAACGAACGTACGGTCTACAGTTCTTTGCTAAAGTATTGACCCCTTTGCATTTTTCGTGTTTTGTTGGCTCACAACCTGGAATTAACATGGATTGTTTGAGAATTTGCATCATTTAATTTACAGAATATGCCCACAACTTTGAAGATGTTTTTTTTATTTTTTATTGTGAAGCAAACAAATAGGACAAAATAACAGAAAAAGTCAATGTGCATAACTATTCACCCCCCCCCCCCCCCTCAAAAGTCAATACTTTGTAGAGCCGCCTTTTGCAGCTATCACAGCTCCAAGTTGCTTTGGATAAGTCTCTATGAGCTTGCCACATCTTACCACTGGATTTTTTGCCCATTCCTCCGTCAAGTTGGATGGTTTGCGCTTGTTAACAGCAATCTTTAAGTCTGACCACAGATTTTCTATTGAATTGAGGTCTGAGCTTTGACTAGGCCATTCCAACACATTTACATGTTTCCCTTTAAACCAGACAAGTGTTGCTTTAGCAGTGTATTTGGGGTCATTGTCGTGCTGGAAGGTGAACCTCCATCCTAGCCTCAAATCACACACAGAGTGGTACAGGTTTTGCTCAAGAATATCCCTGTATTTAGCACCATCCATCTTTTCCTCCACTCTGACCAGTTTCCCAGTCCCGACTTCTGAAAAACATCCCTACAGCATGATGCTGCCACCACCATGTTTCACTATGGGGATGGTGATCTTTAAGTGATGTGATGTGTTGGGTTTGCGCCAGACATAGCATTTCCTTTGATGGCCAAAAAGTAAAATTTTAGTCTCATCAGACCAGAACACCTTCCTCCATACATGTTGGGAGTCTCCCACATGCCTTTTTGCAAACTCAAAATGTGCCATATGTTTTTTTTCCTGAAAGTAATGACTTTCTTCTGGCCACTCTGCCATAAAGCCCAACTCCTATGGAGCGTACGGCTTAATGTTGTCCTATGTACAGATACTCCATTCTCTGCTGTGGACCTCCTTGCTTGGTCTGTGAGTTTTGGTGTTTGGCCGTCTCTTGGCAGGTTTGCTGTTGTGCCATGTTCTTTCCATTTGGTTATGATAGATTTGATGGTGCTCCTAGGGATCATCAAAGATTTTGATATGTTTATTTTTTTTATTGTTTATTTATAACAGGGAAGGGGCCCACATGGATCGACATGATACAAAGTAAGGCATGTTATCTTCTTCTTTCTTCTTTCTTCTTTCTTTAAACCTGAGAAGCTTCCCAGGTGTGTAGATAAAAAAACAAAAACAAGGGACAGGCCAGGAGAGACCTGCCACCAGAAGAAACTAAGAAGAACAGTAGAGATTGAGGCCAAGTTTGATATGTTTTTAACCTAACCCTGACTTGGACTTCTCAACAACAGTGTCCCTTACTGCCTTCATGGCAGTGTTTGGTTAGTGGTGCCTCTTGCTTAGGTGTTGCAGCCTCTGGGGCTATTCAAAAAGGTGTGTATATGTAATGACAGATCATGTGACACTTAGATTACACACAGATGGACATCATTTCACTTATTATGTAACTTCTGGTTGCACCAGAGCTTTTTATGGGCTTCATAACAAAGGGGGTGAATACATATGCACATGCCAATTATCATTTTTTTATTCCTGAAAAATTGTTTTATGTATATATTTTTCAAATTTTACTTCACTAACTTAGACTATTGTGTTCTGATCCATCACATATAATTCATAAAAACAACAACATTGAACTAAAGGCTGTAATGTAACAAAATACATAAAAAGCCAGGGGGGGGGGGGGGGATACTTTTGCAAGGCACTGTAGATGAAAAGCAATACAATTTGAATTTAAATTAATCAGAATGTAATGTGTTCTTAAAAAAAGTAGTAACTGCTTGAACAAATCTCTGTAAGTCCAGTGTGATAATAAAATTATATTAGGTGTTGTGTGTGTTTTCAACATACATGGTTGATGAGTACTGCTAGGAGGTTCAGCAGAGGGGTATGGCCGTTTTAGAAATAAAAGAGAATAAGGTAAATTAGTGGGGGGGGGGGGATAGTAGGAGAAAAGGTAAGGGAAGGATAGAGAAGGGTACAAAAGTATATATATTTATTTTTTTATTTTTTTTGTCCAAAAACAAAAATATATATTTAATGTAACCTTGTTCTTAAAGCGGAGTTCCACCCAAAAATGGAACTTCCGCTTAACCCACTCCTCATCCCCTTACATGCCACATTTGGCATGTAATTTTTTTTTGGGGGGGGGGGAGTGGGGGCTTCAGGAGGAGTGTCCCACTTCCTTCTTCCGCCGAGGGGCTGAAAAGGCGATTAAGCTTAATCGCCTTTTGCAGCCCCTCCCTGTAGGCTATCGTCTAGGACACGTGACAGGTCCTAGGCGATAGCCTGTCCAATCGAATAGCGCAGCACCGAGCGGCGCTGCTGGCACATGCGCAGTGCCGCTCGCACATGTGCAGTGGGTGCCCGGCCGTGAAGCCGAAGGCTGTCACGGCCAGGTGCCCACAGTAGCAATGAGGATGCCGGCCGGGGAGGGGGGGAGAGGAGCGGAGCCCCGGCTGGCGGGTCGCTGGAACGCTGGAGCAGGTAAGTGTATGTTTATTAAAAGCCAGCAGCTACACTTTTTGTAGGTGCTGACTTTTAATAAATATAAATTTTGGCTGGAACACCCCTTTAAGAAGCTGTATTCTGTTCCCTACCTAGAAAATCCCACATAACTACCACATTAAATTTGGAAATGTTTTCATATTAAGAGAAAATCTACAGTTTCTCTATATAATCAATTTATATTTAACGCTATTCGATAGCACCAAAAGTAAACCAGTCTGTGAAGTATCATAAAAATGTAATTCTGTACGTTATACCAATTGTATCATAATTCCCAAATAGGAAATCCCTCATATTCCCTTTGGAATATCCACAAGTGTCCTGACACTGTAATTCAAATGCTGAGGAGTATAAAAATAACACATCTTAAATGTTAAAAGTACTGAGGTTCATATTGCTGACTCTCTATTGAGCAATTTAGGCCAATGAAAGAATGATCATTTGTGAATGGTTTAGCAAGGTTCTCAATGATGATAAATAGTTTAGTATTTCTTTGTGCAGCAGCAGATACAGTATATATAATTTATATAAGCAGCTTATTTGCTTAATGTGGTATGCGTTTTATTTAAAAAGTGATCAAATGATAGTGCATAAATATTCTGCACATGAAGTAGTCACTGGTGGGAGGAACCAACTCACCCGGAGTGTTCAAAAAATGAAGGTTTAATTTATTCACTGGAGAGGTTGGTATTGAACATCTTCTCCAGGCTTCTCCTAGGTCCAAGGACATTGGTCATAGTGATGTGAAATCAGTTCTGCCATCATCTCACGTATGGAGGCTTACTGGGAACAGTGACATCTTTGGGAAAGGGCCAGTGTGGACTTCATAACATCAGATGAGGACTTAATTTTTGCTGTCTAGGTTTGTATCTATGAATGTGGATTTTGTTCTCTACCTTTGGCTGAAATTACTAAATCTGTGTTTGCATTATACCCAGGGCTGTCTTAATGAGAGGGCACACCTGGGCACTGCCCAGGGGCCCCAGCTGCATGGGGGGCCCTTGCACTTTCCCCCAAAGCAGCTTGTCCTTGAGCTCACACTGCCCCGAAATTAGGGGCCCCATGATAGCACTGAGAGTGATAGATGCACAGGGGAGGTAGTCTGCCTCCTACCTACTTAATGTCTGTTTACCTGTAATGTCATCATTGTAGGGGCCCCAGAGCATTACTTTGCCCAGGGGCCCATGATGCTATTAAGACTGCCCTGATTATACCTGTAATCACCGACCCTTCCTTGCATCAATACTTTTGTTATCACCTAGTATTGGCAATAATTCTGTATATAAATTTACACTCTTACAGTCATGTGAAAAATTAAAACTGGATTCCAGGTCAAAAACCCTAATTAAAATATATTCCTTAATAGCAGGAGAACATATACACATTGGATTGCTGCAAAGATCTGGAAGAAATATAAAAAGCTGTGTGTACAGCTGTCTGTTCTACTGAAAATGGTCTCACGACCAGCTTCTGTCGAAACGGGCGTGTTGGAAAACCAGCATTAGCTTGTTTGTGGATGATGCCCTCTTAATGCTTACACCCCATTTCCCCATTTCAGATTTGATGTGTCCCCAACCAATTTGCCTAACTCTTTAAAAAAGCCAATTCATGGCTCTAAATATTACTTGTCCTTTGGAGGTGGTATCACATATTCAATCACACTTTCACTTTGCCTGGGCATTCTCATTGTTGCACTACCTGGGCATTAAGTTTACCCCATATTATGCCTCCCACAAATTATTACTGTTACCCCAATCCTTGTTCTATATCCTGTGGAACTAAGACTTCCCTGCCAATCTTGAATAGGTACCATTAAAGTGGTTGTAAAGGCAGCAAGCCATTGACACCCTCTGCTGTCAATCAAAGTCAGTCAGTCAATTAGGAGATAGAGGTGGCAGGGCTGAACTACAGCTCTGTGTCTGAATGGACACAGGGAGCTGTGGCTCAGTTTGGGTGCCCCCAGAGCAAGCTACTTGCTCTGGTGGCACTCAAGAGGAGGGAGGGGTCAGAAGCACTGAAGAGGGGCCCGAGAAGAGGAGGATTTGGGCTTCTCTGTGAAAAACAACATTTCATAGAGCAGGTAAGTATAACTTTAGTATCACTTTAATACAGTGCAAATTGGCCTTTTGCCTAAGATCCTATACTATTTTAGGATTTTATCGAGATGCGACCCACTGCACTATTTAGGATTATTACAGAGGCATATCCTCCCATTCATCTGAACTCATAAACAATCATTCATAAACATTCAAGAGTTGCATGGTCCACTCTTTACACAGATCTACAATATGGGCCAGATTCAGGTAGATGGGCGCTTCTTTACTTTGGAGTAACGTTTCTCATTTACGTTACTCCGCCGACACTTTCGGCGCAAGTACTGTTATTCACATAGCACTTGCTCCTAAACTTGCACCGGAGTAACGAAAATGCGCTGGCGTAACCCGACGCAAGTGGAAGTGGGTGTGATCATATGTAAATGATGGGCGGAGCCCAGCGCAGAGGCTTACATTCAGCGCATCAACCACGGAGCATGCGCAGTGAGTGAGGCTCCACTCGCCCCCTTGTGCGCATGCTCACAACTTCCGTCGGCACCACTTCACGGGAAACGTCAGCGCAATGTGTTCCGTTGGACGTTTAAATGCGCCCGTAGATGCGCCATCCCGGCACTAAAGTATATCCTGTTCCCCCTCCCCGCAGTGAAGTTACTTTTGTTCTGAGATGGCTGCTCCCGTTCCCCGCAAACACAGGAGAAAGCTGAACTTTAAAGGCCAGGAGCTGTCAGCCGTCATCTCGGCTATGGAGACCTATGATGTCTTCCTCCATGGCTGTAAAAGTTGACAGACAAGCAGGGACAGAGGTGTTGTCCTGCAAGTGGGGGTGCTCAGCTAGCTCTTATCGTCGGTAACGCTGCTGTAGCTGCTCTCCTGCTGACTTGTGGCCATCTGGAGTAAAGATAAAGCAGCTATTTGTAGAAATAACTTTGCGCCGGACGGACGAGATACGCGCGGCGCATGTAGCCAGCGTATGGTGCTAATCCGTTCGCGAATCGGGAAATCTCCCTCATTTGCATATTTGCAGGGGAAATCAATAGGCGTGACTGATGTGCCAAGCGAAATTATGCGCTGACGAGACTCTGGCGTCGGAAAGTTAAGCCGATCGGAAATGGCCCGTTTTCTGTCGCATCTAGTTTGGTGGGTACGGCCACTTAGATACGACGGCGCATATTCACAGTTACGCGGCGCATATAGAAATACTCCAGCGCAAGTCTTGCTGAATCTGGCCCTATATCTTCTTCGAGCTCCTGATCTGCAACCAAATTCTGATCTTAACTTTTCTCCAGCTACCTGAATCAACTCATCAAACCTTTTTAGCCCCTTTCAATGCTTCACAGCATGAAAGTAAATAATCTAGAAAAATATTGTCCCCTTTTCAACCTCTACTGACAATTGTTAATAATTCTCTTTTTCAGCAGGAGGTAGATTATCTTAGGTCCTTGGCCTGGTGGACTGCCAATTGCTTTTTCTACATCCACCATTACCTAACATCCTGACACTCCCAATCGTAGGTGACCTTGCAGGAGCACCACAAATCTCCTCAGACGGAGTACTATAGATATGCACAGATCAGACATTAGATTTCCTGACGCTAGACATGGCAGCATACATATGATAAAGGTCTGCCCCTATATCCACCCACAGGACCTGTTTAGCTCTATAAAAGTCTGACTGAGAGCTACCTCCCCATTCTCCTTTTTGTCCTCAGAAGATCAACACCTACAGACCGTTACACTCAGGGTAAGCTCTTACCTGCCAACTACGCCGGAGTCCGTCTGGCTTCACAGTCCCGCATCTTAGGCGGCTAAATGCACCAACAAGGTGGGGAACCCCTTCTGGTGATCTTTTGGGGTTGAAGTGTTCTCTAGTCAGAGACAACAATCCTCTTGTGGCATGCCTGCTTTTGAGTCCGGATCCAGCAGGTGGGACTGCATGATGTCTTCTCTCCTACGGAACTCTTTCCAGGTCTGTCAATTTCCATAAAACTGTCTCTTAATACCCCATACACACTGTGCAGCTTTTGTTGTCTGATTTTCTTTAGATTTGCCAGGACCACGTGGTGCAGGGGCCTGCCTGATGGCATACAATTTGAGGCTCTTAAAGTTTGACCTCATATTGAATGGGAAAAAATCTGCAGAGGATTGTATAATGTGTAGCCAGCCTAAAAGTGTCCTTTTGTGTGGATGGGTGTTTTTTTTTATTAGAACAGAGGTGAGAGAGGTCTGAGTCTCTCTCTCTCAGGTGAGCTATTTGCAGAGAAAAACTGACCAGGTAATGGATGCCTTTGCTATTCAGACATCCAGAGAGGCAGCATCTCATTCTGAGGAACAGTCAATGACAGGTAGGTCTTGCTTCACACCATCGTCTTCACACAAGAAGATACGATCAGCATCTCCCCCCCCCTACTACTGAGGATCAATCGGTCATGTGCTCCATCCCACTCCTGATGACCCTACAGATTACCCCCCTAGCCAACAGCCAAATAAGGGGCGGAAGACATCGGACATCTAAATGTCCCACCAGTGTACATGAAGCTGAAACCAGGAACACCCCTGCCCAGGAAACCCCAATACCCACTAAAGCCCTCACAAACCAAAGCTTTTTCCTCCTAGATAGAAATCTTGGTCAATAACGGAGCCCTAATCCCTTATTCTAGCCCGTGAAATACACAGTGGCGTCACTAGGGGGGGCAGAGGGGACCATGGCCCCCAACATTATACTCTGCCCCCTCAGGTGCACCCCCAATTAAAAAAACTGGGCACTGGGATGCAGGGAACAGGGATGGACTAAGCCACATAGCGCTGGCTCTGGCTCCTCCTCCACCTAACTCCATTCCTGGACACTGGTTGCTAGTGCCGCCTGGCGTCTAACAACCAGTGATGTCAGAGTTCGCATTAGTAGTTCTCTCTCCCCTCCCTCCTCTCTCCTCTGCGATTGGTGAGGAGACACAGGCGATCGGCTTCTTCTCCCCTCCCTCCTCTCTCGTGGGGAAACTGACTGCATGGTGTGAACTAGAGCCATTGGAATGCATGGAAAACATTGTGCATGCATTTTGTGCAGAAAAAAAGCACACGGAACTGCACGGAACTGCATCTGGTGTGAACTGGCCCTTAACAAAAACAGCATTATTTTGAAATGTTTTTGATTTCAGCATTATGTGGAGTTCAATGTATAATTCGATCCGAATTTCAGTCCGAATTTCCGAAATTCAGATGAATTTTATTACATTATTTGGAGCATTTGGTAAAATTAGTTTACATTGTAATTTGGGTATTCGGATATATCTCCGAATAACGTTTTTTTTCCCGAATATTAATTCGAAGTGAAACGAACCACACATGTCTACTTTGAACATGTTTTCCTTCATGCACAAGTGTCCCCCAAGGCTAAAAAGAGAAGGGGAAAACCGTGCTATCAAGTGGTGTAAATATGTAGTAACTGCCTGCACGACAGATACACTGTATAAAGGCAAAAAGAAAATGGTAAAGTGCGGCGCTGAAAATGATGATTTTGATGTGATCAAAAAAATGTATGTGTAAATAAATAAGATGGTGCTAATTATATGAACTGAACCATTAGATTGCACCTATGTGCTTAGTGCAATATGGACACAATAAATATTGAATAAAGATTGGCATGAAAACCAAAATATTGGTGCATAAAACAAAAACAAAAATTCTGATAAACAGAGTGTATAGATGCACGAAATGATAGATGGGAATCTATATTTAACAGCAAAGTGACAATAAACCAAGTGTATTGGTAAACAAGTGAGTATAAAGTCCAAATATTCAGCTGAAATGAAAGTGACTGTATATTCAGTTGTCTGTAGGTTATCCACCACCGTGAAGATTAAAGGTTTACCAAATGAGTTGGACCCAGCAGGGCTTATGCCGCGTACACACGATCATTTTTCGGCATGTAAAAAACAACGTTTTAAAAAAAAAATATTTAAAATGATCGTGTGTGGGCTTAACATAATTTTTCGGCTTCTGAAAAATTTGAACATGCTGCATTTTTTAACGACGTTTTAAACAATGTCGATTTTCGGGTTGTAAAAAATTATCGTGTGTAGGCTAAAACGACGTTAAAAATCCGCGCATCCTCAGAAGCAAGTTATGAGACGGGAGCGCTCGTTCTGGTAAAACGGTAGTTCATAATGGAGTAAGCACATTCATCACACTGTAACAGACAGAAAAGCGTGAATTGCCTTTTACTAACACGGAATCAGCTAAAGTTGCCCCAAGGGTGGCGTCATCCGCAAGAAACTTCCCCTTTATAGTGCCGTCGTACGTGTTGTACGTCATTGCGCTTTGCTAGAGCATTTTTTTAAAACAATTGTGTGTGGGCAACGTCGTTTTAATGATGAAGTTGGAAAAAACTATGTTTTTTCTAAATGCCGAAAAACATGATCGTGTGTACGCGGGATTACGCCTGATAAGTCTAAGGGGCTTGATGGTGTATCTCACCCAGGAAATGTAACAAGTACGGCTTCCAATGGAAACAGGCAGAGGTATATAACAGAGTTGGCATCAATGAATATACGCCATGGATGAGGCAACAGTACTTCATACAAAAGCCTCCCAATTTGCCAAGTTTTGGCCACATAGTGTAATTCTGTTTTAAAATGAGAACATTTATTAAGGGTAGTATAAATTCTGTACTAAGTTCTAAATAGTTGCTTGTACAGTCTCTCCTAAGTGCATTTTGTCTTAACCACTTAACCCCCGGACCATATTGCTGCCCAATGACCAGAGCACTTTTTGTGATTCGGCACTGCGTCGCTTTAACTGACAATTGCGCGGTCGTGCAATGTGGTTCCCATACAAAATTGGCATCCTTGTTTTCCCCCACAAATAGAGCTTTCTTTTGGTGGTATTTGAACATCTCTGCGGTTTTTATTTTTTGCTCTATAAACAAAAAGAGAGCGACTATTTTGAAAAAAATGCAATATTTTTTACATTTTGCTATAATAAATATCCCCAAAAAATATATAAAAATAATTTTTTTTTCCTCAGTTTAGGCCGATACGTATACTTCTTCATATTTTTCGTAAAAAAAAAATCTCAAAATTTGTGCCAAATTTATAGCGTTTACAAAAAAGGGGGTAGTTTTATGGCATTTTTATTAATATTTTTGTTTTACTAGTAATGGCGGCGATCAGCGTTTTTTTCAGTACTGAGACATTATGGCGGACACATCGGACAATTTTGACACATTTTTGGGACCATTGGCATTTTTATAGCGATCAATGCTATAAAAATGCATTGGATTACTATAAAAATGCCATTGGCAGTGAAGGGGTTAACACTAGGGGGCGGGGAAGGGGTTAAGTGTGTTCCTGGGTGTGTTCTAACTGTATGGGGGGGTGGACTCACTAGGGGAAACCACTGATCTTCTGTTCATACATTGTATGAACAGAAGATCAGCGTTTCCCCACTGACAGGACCAGAGAGCTTTGTGTTTACACACAAAGCCCCCGATCCCCGCTCAGTAACGAACGAGCGCGCGTGCCCAGCGGCGATCACGCCCGCCGGGCACGCGTGCCCCCTAGTGGCCGCAAAAATGCGGACGTATAGCTACGGGCTCTCGCCCAGGAGAGCCACCGTCCCGCAGTAAAATGACAGCGGGCGGTCGGCTAGAGGTTAAAGTGCACTTATCTTTTAACAGTTTTAGCCAACATAATGGCTAAATGGGCAAGAGGCATTATCTTTTATTCTGTCTTTCAGTAAAGATGTATCACATGGAACATTAGTCAGAAAATTAAGGCCTGCTAGGTCACCTCGGGCTGGCTCCTTTTGCAGGTATAGCTATGTAAAACATTAAAAATAAGTGTCCATGCTGTGTAAAATCCAGTAATACACTGTTTCACCGTGCTCTACGCATGCTCTGTTGTTCTTAGGCCGCATACACACAATCACTTTTTGTGATGTAAAAAACGTTGTTTTATCTCACGAAACAAAACAACGTTTTTCAAACTTAATTTTAAAAAATGATGTTGCCTACACACCATCGTTTTCTGAAAATGCTTTTGCAAAGCGCGGTTACGTAAGACACTTTCGACGGCACTCTGTTCCATTGAAGCTCCCGTCTCATAACTTGCTTCTGAGCATGCGCGGGTTTAAAAACGTTGTTTTAAACTTCGTTTTGCCCACACACAATCATTTTTTGTGAAACAAAAGACGACATTCTGAAAAACGACATAAAAAATTCAAGCATGTTCAAATTTTTTTTTGGTCGTTTTTTTGAAGACATAAAACGACGTTTTGCCCACACACGATCATTTTCAATGACGTTTTTTAAAACGTCGTTTTATTTCATCACAAAAAACGACCGTGTGTACGCGGCATTAGGCATTTTTAGGCACTGCTGAGTTTGTGGAGACTGACCTACAGACAGCCTTATGCCCCGGAACACATTGAGAAGATCGGACGAATGATCATTTTTTAATGCATGCTAATCTCAGATCGAATCTGATGAGTTTACTAAAGTCACGAAAGTAAAGTGATTGTTGTAATGCATTTGTATTGCATTTTTGAATAACTGTACTGATTAAATGAAAATCGTACAATCTGGCATCGTACAATTTTTTTTTCAAGCATGTCCGATAGAATAATATTGGAGGAACTGTCATGATCAGCTCTCGAAAGCTCTGTACTAACGATCCGATTATTGTACGATTGTACTGAAAATTCTGTATTTTCCGTACGATTTTCTGATCATGTGTATGGGGCTTTAAAGTGGAATTAAACGTTCCTATCCTTTACAGCTGGCTCTATTTGATCTGCAAATGCCATGGTGCTGCACATGTGATCAGTTATGACTTGACAGTTTGGTTGAAGAAACAAGCAAATGTGACAGTTAACAATCCTGGCATTCAAGGAATGTAACAGTTTTTGGAGACCATTAAATCAAAGTGTTTAGTTCCATTTTATGATTTACTGCTGTTCAGGGGCTTCGGCAAAATGGTGGCCTCCAGCAAGAAGAAACAAGAGCAATGTTTGAGACACATAACAACACACACTAAATTTGGTAGCATAATTATTAATGTGGAATGTATGTTCCTTTCTAAAGAATGTTATGTTTTATCAAGTTGTTATGGGTAAAGTTATGCTTTAAATAACTCATAACTGTT
The DNA here is from genome assembly GCA_029574335.1 of Rana kukunoris. Lineage (NCBI taxonomy): Eukaryota > Metazoa > Chordata > Amphibia > Anura > Ranidae > Rana > Rana kukunoris. The sequence continues at coordinate 96,284,363 of CM056055.1, read as the reverse complement.
TATTCATTTGGTACAATGTTAATTTTTTCTTAAACAAAATGACAGCTATCTGTGCTACTCTTGTTGTTAAAGTGGTACTAAACCCAGTTATCTGCCTCTCACCTTGACCACACCAACAACCACATATGAATAACAGGGCTTTAAAGTGGTTATAAAGCCTAAATATATATATATATATATATATATATATATATATATATATATATATATATATATATATATATATATATTTTTTACCCTAATCCATTCCTTGCATAAGGTAAAAATTGTTTAGACATCAGTACCCCCAGCCTTTTTTTTTTACCTGAGCCCTCATTTGATTCAGTGCTGTGCAGCGGCTATCTTCCCTCACTTCCTGGTCTCACTGGCTTTGATTGACAGCAGTTGGAGCCAATGGATTCAATTAAGGAAGAAGGGGGCAGGGCTGAATCTCGCTGTCTGCGTCAATAGATCCAGACAGCCAGGCTTGAGCGTGAGCCCGCAGGAATGCCCCCATAGGAAGCAGCTTTCTATGGAGGCACTCGCTAAAAAGGGAGGAGCCAGAAGCACCACAAGATAACTGTTCCTATTTTCACGGCAGGATATATCCCAGTAGGGGGTTGAGTAAAGTCACAGCGTGTCACACGTCCTGTTATGTTGCTTTAGCTATTACACTCCCTTCCATACCATTAAGAACATAAGCATCTGATCCGTTCTTAGCAGGATAAATACGATAAGTCTGTCTGACAGCACATTCTGCTCTGAATGGCCTGAAAGGGAGGGCATGCAATAGCTACTGTCACATGGCATGTGACATACTGTAGTTAAGTCTCATCCCCCAACCTGGGCCATGCTGCGGTGTTAAGATTATGTAATCTAGTAAATTAACCATGTAGTAATACACGGCTCACTAAATAGGGAGTGTGCGGACTGTGGTGACAACATTGCAGAGGATCTCTGAGCTTGCAGATCAAGAAGGAGGAGGCCCTAAGAACTACATAATCACCAGGTAATTTCATTTACAGAGACAATTTACAGAGGGCCGAGATAGGAAATAGATGTAATTAAGAAGGAAGGTTTATATGTACCGTATGTGTATGCAGCACTACCCCCTCAGGAGCCGATGAGAGTAGATTTGGGATCTACTCTCATTTGTACACCCCCTTAAAGTGGCTCGAACCCTCCCTTGGCACACCAGGGCAGATGCAATAGTATTGTGGAGGTGATGACAGCCTCTTGACAGCCTCTTCAGAACATTCCCCTAACTGGTCGTAGGTCAGTCTCTAAAAAGGATGGATGACCCTTCTGTCTCTTTGTGCTTTAGGGTCTGCAGGCTCCGGGAGAAAATATTCAACTTTATTATTTTTGGAGTCAGCCACATCAGGTTCAGAAGGAATAGGTTCAATTTTACTGTTGTCTGAGTCAGGCACATTAAGTTCCACGTCCTCCCAATCAGTCAGCTCTCTGTCAGGTTGGCTGGAGGCTTCAGTGAAATCTTCAATAGATGATGAATCTGTATCCTCCTCTGAGTCATCAGTAAGTATGTTGTGAGGCACAAATTCAAGGGCCTCTGGTCGGAGTGTCCCACTATTTGTCACTTCAAATGAGGGCAGGAACGAAGTGCTAGGCTCTGGTTGTTGAGAAGACCATAACCACTCTTTAGATCCATCACACTGAACCATTTGGCTCCTGATAGACTCTTTAAGGCGTCCTCAATTTGAGGTGTGGTGTACTGATCAGGTATGGTTCGCTTGTTGAGGGTTCTGTAATCGATGCATAACCTCAATGAGCCATTCTTCTTTCTCACTACCACTATTGGGGAAGCATGAAGCTCCTTGACTCTCTGATAGTTCCAGTTCTCTTCAACTCTGCTAGTTGTTCCCTGAGGTCTTCCAAATCCATCAGAGGAACTCTCCGGACTCGTTCCCTGAAGGGTTTATCTTCCTTCAGCCGAATCCTGTGAGTGGCACTCTTCGCACACCCAACATCAAACTTAGTCTTCAAAAATATATTTTTCCACCGGTCAAGTTGGGCTTTAACCCTCTCTTCCCACTCTAGCGGGAGGTCCGTGCCATCAGGTTGGTCCCCCTTCTTCGGGTCTCCAGTCTTCTTTCCCTCTTCAGGGTCAGAGGGAGCAACTGGGGTGGCTTGGTGTACTCGGCCCAACAGAACTCTGGCTGGCACCTCCACAGGGTTTTTAGTAGTATTCCGAATACTGACGGACACCCCTTCCATGGTTTCTCCTCAGGAATTTCAATGGGATCACTTCAGGTATCACTTCTACTCCTTCTGAATGTCCAGCAGAGTCGGGCTCAAAGACAAGGAACGGGCCTGGCTAAGACCAGGTAAGCTTCACCGAGACCTTCAAGCAGGTCACCTCTCCGGGTCGCAGTACCTTTGCGGTGTTCTCCAACCGCCAGATTTTTCCCACTCATTCTTCAGAGGCCTTCTTCTCCATCACTAACTGGTGATAAACCCTCCACAGCATTGGGTGGACCTTTCTTGATGGGACCTCTGCTGCTTCAGCTAGGGGAATCAAAAGCCTCCAGACTAAATCCGTGTTTGTCCCTATAATGAGGGAGCTCTTGTGGGCCCCTGGCGGCCGAGGGCAGACTACTGCTAAGGTGTCAAAGGTCTCTGCTGCTCCCGCTACAGAGGGATCGTAGGTCAGACGGATGGGTAGATATCCTTCGTAAGGGAAACTTTGAGTCCCTATACCCCATATTTCCAGCTCTTCCAATTTTTGAAGGGGTAAGTGGGAAAGGTATCTATCATAAAAATTTCTGTATAGGAGGGTCACTTGAGCTCCAGTGTCCAGAAGGGCCTTGGTGTAGATCCCTTCTACTTGGATGGAAACTAACGGGGAGGGCCCCACTAAATTTTCCGGGAACTTCCGGGGCGTGGGTTCTTTTTTTTGCTTGGTAACCCGCACCCTCACTCCCTTCTTACTTGGGCTTCCTCTCGCTTCCACCTGTCCATGCTGGGAAGGGGTGTAAAGTGCATTGGTTGAGGTTTTTCCTCCTTCTTTTGCTTCTCTATTTCCTTTGGTACTTTGGAGTTGTCTACAGTAGACGGGCACCCGGTTGACTCCTTCACCGGGCCCTCTGAAGTTTTCCGCCGGCTTGTACATTTGTTGACTAGCCTTAATGGGGCTGGGGCAAACTTCCCTTGTGTGTCCTACTCCTCCACAGTTGAAACAAAATATTAATCTTCTGGGCCTTCTTGGTTGATCACCCTGCCTGTAGGCAGGCTTCTCCGGTTCTTTCCCCCTGGTTTGGTAAGGGAGGACTTCTGCTTGGCTGGTCAGGGCGGCCACCATTTCCATGAGTTGGGACACCTGCATCCTCAGAAGTTCAACCTGAGGATCACTATCCTCTGTGAACACTACACATACTCGTGCTGTGGGTTCTGGAGGCTGGTACCTACTTTTCTGGTCCAGTAGGACCTCTTCCTGTTAAATCATCCGAATCAGTTCGGGGTACTTTAACACTCCTTTTCCCTGTTGAGTTTGCAACTGAAAGGCAATAAGATCCATGGGCTGGGCTCCCCTTTAACTTGTTGAGCTCTGAACTCATCTACTTTCATGGGATCCATTCCCTTTTTTAACAGGATCTGGTGCAAGATTTTATCGAGGCGACCGACTAGACATGTGCATTTCGTTTCGTTATGAATTCGAATTCGGACAAATTTTTCATTATTCGGAAATTCGGATGCATCCGAATTTCCGAATTACAAAATTAACGAATTTAAACAAATTCGAAAAAACGCGAACGAAATTCGAATTCGAAACAATTTCGAAAAAAATTTGAATCGAATTCGAAAAGAATTCGAAAAGAATTCGAATTGGATTCAAAAAAAATTCTATTCTAATCTAATTCGAAAAGTATTCGAATCGAAAACAAATTCGAATGAAAATTGAAAGCAAGTTTGAATCAAAATCTAAAAAATATAAATCGATTTCTAAAAAAGAATACAATAAAATAGAATATAAAATAATAAAACAATAGAATGAAAATCAAAGAATAGTAAAGAACAGAATAGAATTTAATAGAATGTAATCAAATACAATAATACAAATACATACAATCAAATCCGGTTGAAATAATTTCAAATTCGGTTGAAATCATTTCCAATCCGGTAGAAATAATTTCCAATCCAGTAGAAATAATTTCAAATTCAGTTGAAATAATTTCCAAAGCGGTTGAAATAATTTCCAATCCGGTTGAAATAATTTCAAATCCGGTGGAAATAATTTCCAATCCGGTTGAAATAATTTCAAATCCGTTTGAAATCATTTCAAATCCGTTTGAAATCATTTCAAATCCGTTTGAAATAATTTCCAATCCGGTTGAAAAAAATTCCAATTCAGTTGAAATAATTTCCAATCTGGTAGAAATAATTTCAAATCCGGTGGAAATCATTTCAAATCCAGTAGAAATAATTTCAAATTCGGTTGAAATAATTTCCAATTCGGTTGAAATAATTTCCAATTCGGTTGAAACAATTTCCAATCCGGTTGAAATAATTTCCAATCCAGTTGAAATAATTTCAAATCCGGTTGAAATAATTTCCAATCCGGTTGAAATATCATCGAATTTGGTTGAAATATTAACAATAGCGGATGAAATATTGTTGAATTATGTTGAAATATCAAATATCAAAATATGATCGAATTCGAATCCGGTAGAAATCTTTTCGAATTTGACCGTTTTTCGAATTCGGTTGAAAACGATCGAATTCGACCGGGTTTTCTAATTCGGTCGAAAACGATCGAATTCGACCAAGTTTTTTTCGATTTTTTATCGAAAACGATCGAATTTCCGAAAACGAATTTAACAAATTTAACGAATTTAACTTAACGAAATTAATTAAATAACGAATTAAAACAAAACGATACGAAACAAATTTTTTCCTTTTGCACATGTCTACGACCGACAAATTCGGATAACTTCTCCCTTTGTTTCTGGAAACAGTGCTCCAATTAATAGTGAAGTTCACTGGTGTTTTCAGTTTCAAACACACTCTGCAAAACATCTAGATAGTTATGTGCAACGCAATCCGTTTTGCTGAGTTTAAGGTTACGTATGGCCTCTAACGCTGGCCCCCTTAGACTCTCCATAATCCTTTGTTTCTTATGGTTCTTGGGAACTTCCCACTCTTCCAGAGCCTGAGTAGCATGATCCAGCCATTCTTCAAATCCATCCTCTGAGGATGGCAATGGTTGTCTCCCTGAAAAGGTTCTGAGCTTCCTATATCCTGCAATCAGATAATCTGGGGAGTCCTTCTTACACTGGGCCACAATTTCTCCCAAAACGGCACATAATTCTGGGCCAAGAGTTTTTAAAGGTGTGGTGCCAGACCCCTCCGTTTTTTCCTCTCCAGGTCCTTTAGGGGACAGTGTACTAGAAGAAGGAGGCCCATCTTGTTCATCTTTAGGTTGTATTAAGAGAAGTTCTACACGGTCTGCTGTCTTTATACCTTTAAAAGAATCTGGAAGTCCTTTTTTCCACTCACATAAAGCATAGGTGTGAGGGTTGGTGTTATCCACCTGCATGTCCGCCACCCATGGCTTCCTGTCTGTAGATAGGACCTTCAGGGCTGAGAGTAATTTATCTTCTGCCCAGACTTCACCTTTAATTTCCACCACTAGACAATTCTTCCAGTTGACATTTTCTTCTTCACACCACTTAAATGCGGCGGCAGCATCCATAGCTGGTTCTGACAGGGGTAAGGTACTTTTCTTCAAGGGGAAAATAGAGTAGAATCCCGGAACAAGCCCCCACGTGTAGCACTACCCACTCAGGAGCCACTGGATAGATTTGGGATCTACTCTCATTAATTTGTACACCCCCTTAAAGTGGCTCGAACCCTCCCTTGGCACACCAGGGCAGATGCAATAGTATTGGCTGGGTACACAATGACACATATAAAATATGCAATGCAACACAATTATATGATTACCTTCTTAACTTGCGGCTCCAGGAGTAAACACACCTCACACAGTAAATATAGTTAAAACCAAATGAGTAACTTTACTTGGTATATAGTAAAGGGGTAGAATAAGACTGAAACACAGGTTAAACATACACAGACAATTATATAACTGATGACTCTGCAAAGGCCTTTTTCAAGAGTCAGCAGATAAAGACAGAACGTAAACGAAACCGGTAATATTCCTAAATATAAAAGTTGCTATTGGCAGTCTATGCTCGCGAGCTTCACCTAGTGGGCAATCCTATAAAAACACAAGTGCAAAAGACCCTGGCCAGGGCAGATTCAAACAGCTTCAGAATTGTTCCTACAGGATGAAGTCTCTGTTGATAACGTTGGTGCACTTATTTAAATTGTAATCCAAAGAGGGGAGTTAAACTTGGTCAAAGTAGTATGAAGAACACAAATGCTTGTGGACCGACTGTCCAGTCAGCGCCAGTCAATCCCGCTAGTGTGACCGTCCGACACTGGGCCTCTCTGCTAAAAAAGCACACAACACGTAGCTCCGTCTGATGGAGTACTGCTAACTTTATAAACTGAGGTATTATTGAAAGTCGGGCAGGTGCCCTCTCACCCGAGCAGACTCAGTTCGTCTGAGGCCTTAATGGAAGAAAATGCGCCAAACAGTCACAGCTCCGTAACACACGATCTCCGGATCAACAGCTCCCCTCTGCTACGTTAGTCAGCTGGTGAGTTCCTCCGGTCTTCTGAAAGCATTAACTGCAGGTACTCAGTCTGGTTCCCCTCCGTATGGTTGATCTTCAGATCGATCTCCCTTGGGCTTCAGGCCTAGCTGCTTGGCTGTAGTTGCTCTCCCCTGCTCCGCAGAGGGGAGATCGTAGATCCCAAGAGAGCAAAAACAGCTCCGCCCTTTCTTTAAGTAACCTCCCCATAAGGCTGCGTGGGGGTGTCATGTGCTCCAGGAAGGCAAAGCATTGTGGGAAATGTAGTCTGTTCCTACAAATTGTCAATGGAGTCCGTTTCTCCTGGTACTCCCACAATGCATTGCTGTTAAGAAATACAACACATAAGTACAATACCACTGGAGCACTGGTGGGGATTCAGGTCTGCATCGCTAACAATAGTCAATGATGGCATGACGCGGCAACATGTATATACACACTATACACACTATATTACCAAAAGTATTGGGACACATGCTTTACACGCATATGAATTTGAATGGCATCCCAGTCTTAGTCCGTAGAGTTTAATATTGAGTTGGTTCACCTTTTGTAGCTATAACATCTTCAACTCTTCTGGAAAGGCTGTCCACAAGGTTTAGGAGTTTGTCTATGGGAATGATTGACTATTCTTCCAGAAGCGCATTTATAAAGGTCAGGCACTGATGTGGATGAAAAGGCCTGGCTCGCAGTCTCCACTTTAATCATAGAATACCAAACGTATTCTATTGGGTTGAGGTCAGGACTTTGTGCAGGCCAGTCAAGTTCCTCTACCCCAAACTCGCTCATCTATGTCTTTATGGACCATGCTTTGTTCACTGGTCCAAATCATTTAGTGAAGGGGGATTATGGTATAAGGTTGTTTTTTGGGTGTTGGGCTTGGCCTCTTGGTTCCAGTGAAGGGAACCTATAAGGAGTCAGCATACCAAAACATTTTGGACAATTTCATGCTCCAAAAATGTAATGGTATGCTGACTGAGCACCAGTGCACAAAGCAAGTCTTATAAAGACATGGATGAGCAAGTTTGGGGTGGAGGAACTTGACTGGCCTGCACAGAGTCCTGACCTCAACCTAATAGGACACCTTTGGGATGAATTAGAACAGGGACTGTGAGCCAGACCTTCTTATCCACATCAGTGTCTGTACGAACAAACACTTTTGGAAAAATGGTCAAACATTCCCATAGACACACTCCTAGACCTTGTGGACAGCCTTCACAGAAGAGTTGAAGCTGTTATAACTGCAAAAGATGGGCCAACCCAATATTGAATCCTATGGTAAGAATGCCTTTAAAGTTCATGTGCATGTAAGAGCCCTTTAAAACTGAGGCAGTGGGGGCTTTGGCGGTAAAGCGCCGCCATTTTTAGGAGCGATTTACTGTCAATTTCGCGCCGCTATTCGGCCACTAGCGGAGAGCTTTTAACCCCTGCTAACAGCCGAGAAAGTGTTAAAACAGTCCGCAAAGCACTGCTACAGTGGCGCTTTGCCGGCTGTTCGGCATGTATTCATCTCTCCTACAGCGCCTCAAATATGCGGCTAGCAGGACTTTTTTTTTTTAATTACATTTTTTTTATTGTTCTTTTAGGAAAAACAAAATATACAGGTACAAATGCAATAAGCAGGCATAAACAAAGAAAGGAATAAGACAATGCCTAGTATATACATGGTAAGGTTTGAGAAGGAGTCCTTCATCTAAATATTGCATTACACATTCCAGAGGAACTATCAGTGCCTTAAAAAAAAAAAATTGAAAAAAACAACATATAGGGCCAGATTTAGGTAGATGCGCGCATATTTTATCCGGCGTAGCGCAGCGCATATACGTTACGCTGACGCGAACTAGTGAGTCAAGTACAGTATTCACCAAGCACTTGTTCGTTACTTTGCGACGGAGTAACGAAAATGCGATGGCGCAACCCGACGTAAGTGTAAGTGGGTGTGACCATATGTAAATGATAGGCGGAGCCCAGCGCAGAGACTTACGTTCAGCGCATCATCCACGGAGCATGCGCAGTGAGGGAGGTCTCCACTGGCTCCCCTGTGCGCATGCTCACAACTTCCGTCGGCACCACTTCATGGGAAACGGCAGCGCAATGTCTTACGTTGCGCGTATAAAAGCGGCCGTAGATGCGCCTTTCCAGCGCAAAAGTGTATCCGGTTCCCCCCCGAAGAGGCGATACACCTCCTCATCACCCATGCCAAAGAGGCTCATGCGCGTGCGGTATATCCTCTCACGTGCCCGCCTCCTCCGTACCGGGGGACCCATTAGTAGTGCTAGGACCACGGCTGCCCCTGGCATGTTGGCACACAGAGGTGTTGTCCTTGCAAGTGTGGTTGTTCAGCTTGCTATTTTCGTCGGTAACGCTGCTGCTGTAGCTGCTCTCCTGCTGACCTGTGGCTGTCAGGAGTAAAGATAAAGCAGCTATTTGTAGGAATAACTTTGCGCTAGACATACGACGTACGCGCGGCGCAAGTAGCCAGCGTCTGGTGCTAATCCGTTCGCGAATCAGCATATCTCCCTCATTTGCATATTTGAATGGGAAATCAATAGGCGCGACGGATGCGCCAAGCGAAAATATGCGCTTCCGATACTCTGGCGTAGGAAAGTTAAGCCGGTCGGAGAAAGCCCGTTTTCTGTCGCATCTAGTTTGGTGGGTACGGCACATAGATACTACGGCACATCTTTACACTTACGCGGCGCATATCGATATACTCCAGCGCAAGTCTTTCTGAATCTGGCCCATAGTGTGCAGTACCCTGGTATTGATGCCGTAATTAACTTTGCAAAGGTAGTATCCAGAAAGAAGAGAAATATAAAGGACAGAAAGGGGGGAGAGAATAAGAGAAGCATTGTAAGGGAAAAACACTAGGTTACCGTGATGGCTCCATTGCCGGGTCATGACAAGTCCTCCTGAATATGCCAACACTTCCAGACTCCATTACTTTCATCCAGCCTGTCCCAAATTCTGGTCGTCATTTTCTCCATAAGTTCCACATCTTTGACCCTGGTGTAGAGTGCTTCCTGGGATGGGGGCATATTTTTATTCCAGTTAAGGGCAATTAAGCACCTTGCTGCTGTGAGAATGTGCCTAAGCAGTTTTTTTATAGGGTTTGGTTTTTTCGGTTGGGAGAGGCCCAACAAGAAGAATTTCGGGGTCATAAGTATGGGCACCTCGAAGAGGCGAATCAGTAATTGTTGTATTGAGGTCCAGTATCGGACTATTGAAGGGCATGTCCAGTATATGTGGAAAAGAGTGCCCCTGGCTTGCTGGCAGCGCCAGCAGCGGTCAGAGGTGGAGGGATATACTCTATGGAGTTCGTCCAGAGTCAGGTACCAAAAGAAGAGAATCTTGTAAGCGTTTTCTTTATAAAGAGTACATAAGGAACTTTTTGCAGCCTGCCAGGCCTCCATAGGAATTCCCTCTCCCAGCGGAGCATGTATGCATGTTTGCCCCGGTTCTGAATGGAGTACGTGTTTAGGAAAGTCCTCTGCGTCATATGAGGGGATGTGGGAGACAGGGCTGCCCTCCTGTAAGCCAGATCTGATGCTGTCTGCAGCAATCATGGGTAGGCCGCTGTGCACTGGGTGTACTGTGATATGGGGGCTGGATTGGGCCTCGGCCTGCTCCTCGTGTGGTGTGGACAGGAGGGGGAGAGCCTTCTGTAAGCCACTCACCGCTTGCTGTGGATCATCGAGCCTCGGCGCCGGAGGCTGGGCTGCTGTCACTGTGTAGAGGGAAGCGAGGAGGCTTGGGATCGGGAGGTGGCAGCATCCAGCACCATCTTGTCTCCCCTGTCCAGCGGCATGTCAGGCGCTCTAATGTAGACCCGTAAGGACGCGGAAGACTCGGGGGAGGCTGGGATGATCCGGTGGCTGAGGTAGATAGAGTTGTCCTAGAGCTGCCCATTGCTGGGTGAGTTTTACCTGAATTCTGTGCCTGTTTGCTATGGGCTGGAGAGGAGCTCTCAAGCCGTATGCCCGTTCAGGTTGGCTTCCTGTCACGCCCCTCAGCAGGACTTTTTTTTACCATGCTGCCAGTGCACCGCTTATGTAAAAGCCCTCATCTTTCACATAAAAGTGAAAGGTGCCGCACTTTCAGGGCGCTTTGCAGGCGCTATTTTTAGCGTTATAGCACCTGTCATGCCTTCATTAAATAAGGCTTATAAGCTTTTATTGACTTTGGTTTGTTTGAATTAAATCATCTAATGGCCATTCTGTTTAACTGCACTAGTTCTATTCAATACAGTCAGTTAGAATGGCTTATTAGTTTGGTCCATGCAAGCTTTCGTATTTCAATCCCATGAGGCCTTGCATCATCTTCAGGCCTTTCTTTTCCATTTTCTCCCTGGAAGCAAGCACATGTCTGCTGAGTTCTATCCCACGTCAGCCATAGCGATCCATCTCCGGTACGTTTATCTTTGTGTCTCTAGCTAGATAGTTAGGGATGCTCTAATTGTGTGATTATTTATTAATTGTACTTGTTTGTATCTGTTTCAGTTTTACTCTGTCTTGTATCAATAAAAGTTCAAAAGGATTCTGCGCCTACTGAAATGCATTAGTATAAGAGGAGATAACAGTGTGCCCGAATACACATCAGTCACGTGTAGTGAGGGGCATAACAGTAAAACGGAGGCTTCTAAACATGGCTAGCATACAGAACTTCCAGCAAAACTAAGGCTTCTAAGCACAGCTAGCATACAGAAATCCATAAAAACCAAGGCTTCTATGCACAGCTACCATACAGAACGCCAAAGAGACAACAGTGTTATCAGCTTCCATATACAGCGAGACACCATGTCACAGACAAAGTCAGAGCATCTCGTGACAAGGTCAGAAGTTTACTCTACGAGCACAAGGAGGTCAGTGAAAAGCGAAACAATCGACATTGCCCGCGCAAAAGCAGAATCTACAAAAGTAAAGTCTGCGTTCGCTGAAAAAGAGGCAACTCAAATTAGAAAGGTTACGCATGGAAACTGCATTAGAGAAGCTAGCTGCAGAAAAGGAGGCAGCGGCTGCTGCAGCCGAGGCAGACATCCTAGAAGAACTTGCAAAACCCACCAGTGAGCAGCTCACCAACGTGCTTGGGGAAAAATCCATTCCTCCTGACAGTACAGAGCATACCTCAGAATATGTGCGGCGACACGCCGAACCAGACAACTGCCTGCTTACAGCATCAAGAGCGGAATCAACTCCCGCCATTCACATGCCTTATATCAAGCAAGAAAGTAAACCTCCACTCAATCAGTTTTCAGCACATTCTGCATCCAAGCTGTCAAAACACTACGTCACAGTCGACCAAATCGAAAATGAAGAACTACGGGTTAAAAGACCCAGCGACAGCAACCCTGATGACCGCAACTACCCACCAAGTTTCTGGCACAACAGAGCGCCCCCTGGCTACTCACACAACGATCAAGGTATGTCAGATTTCTTCAAGCTCTTAGCACAACGTGAACTGTTAGCAAAGGGACTTGCAAGGTTTAACGATCGCCCTGAAAGTTATAGAGCATGGCTTTCTTTTTTTAGAAATGCAATTAAGGATCTTGGCTTTAAAGCAAGTGAGGAAGCCGATCTCTTAGTCCAATCGCTGAGGAAAGAGTCTTTAGAGCATGCAAGGAGAATCAGAGACATTAACATTAATTACCCAACCAAAGGGCTGAGCATGAGAGGATTGATAAATGTAATGGTTCCCCAGAAGTTCTAGAAAACTCTCTTTTTAAAATAATAGAGGACTTTCCCAAGATTCCTAACAAAGGATACCAGAAGCAGAGAGAATTGAGTGACCTAGTGACAGAACTCCAAATAGCAAAAGCAGAAGGAAACTTGCCAGGCTTTGCCTTTCTGGACACAGCCCGTGGTGTTAACCCCATAGTACAAAAGCTTCCTTCAAGAAACCTGGATTACACGAGGCTCCAACTATAAGCAAAGGCATAATGTCCCCTTCCCACCATTCTCTCATTTTGTGGACTTTATTCCCCATCAAGCAAAGATTAAAAATGATCCTAGTTTTGACATCTCATCATCTGACTCTGCTTTCCCTATGTCAAGTAAGCCTGCTCTAATCCGCAACTTCAAAGTCACACCTGTTGCAGTACGTAAAACAAGTGTATCTCCAGCTGAGAATCCAAGCAGAGAGTGTCCTCTTCACAAGAAGCCTTATTCATTGTTAAAGTGAAGAGGTTTTAGAGAAAAGACTCTCCAAGGTCGCAGAACCTTCCTCAAAGAAAACAGAATTTGTTACAGGTGCTGCGCATCAACTTCTCATCTCGGAAAAGACTGCAAGGTGAGAATCAACTGCTCGGAGTGTGACAGCACAGAGCACAACACAGCTCTACATCCAGGGCCAGCGCCATGGACTTTTACCCCCTCACCCCAGGTGGAAGAGCAGGGCGGGGAGCAACAATACACAGTACCTCCTGTAGTTACACCCCAGTGCACTCAAGTCTGTGGAGAAGGTTCGTCTAACAAATCCTGCTCTAAGATTTGTCTTGTTACAGTTTACCCTACAGGCCACAGAGAAAAAGCAGTGAAGCTATAAGTGATCCTGGATGATTAAAGCAACAGATCACTCGCCAGCTCAACCTTCTTTGACACCTTCAAAATCAAAGAAGCAAGCTCTTCATACTTACTCAAGACTTGTACAGGGGTAAGTGAAGAAACTGGGAGAAGAGCCAGTGGTTACCAAATCGAATCCTTTGATGGTCAGACAATCCTGTCTCTGCCAACTCTAATTGAATGCAATCAGTTCCCAACTGACAGAGAGGACATCCCTACACCAGAGGTGGCACTTCATCACAGACATCTGAAGGGCATAGCACACCTCATCCCTGAACTGGATCCCCAGGCTGAGATAGGACTTCTCCTTGGGAGAGACATCATCAGAGTTCACAAGGTGAGAAAACAGATCAATCGTCCCCACAACTCCCCCTATGCCCAGAAGCTAGACCTCGGATGGGTCATCATAGGCAACGTATGCCTAGGGAGTGTTCACAAACCAACCAGCGTGAACTCTCTCTTTACAAAGACACTAGAGGGTGGGCGTCCATCCTTATTTCAGCCTTGCACCAACAGATTCCTTGTAAGAGAGAAGCCTGCCAGTGTAATTCATTCCAACTTTTACACCACTAATCTTCTTTGTGATGAAGACAGAGATCATTTAGGATGCTCTGTTTTCCAAAGGACTAAAGAAGATCACAAAATTGCCCCATCTATTGAAGATCATATCTTCTTGGAAATAATGAGACAGGGATTCCACAAAAACAATGAAAACAGCTGGGTAGCACCCCTGCCTTTCAAAGCACAGAGACCTTGTCTTGCTAACAACAGAGAACAAGCTTTGAAGTGCTTTTCTTCCCTTAAAAGCAAGTTTCAAAAGAAGCCAGAAATGAAATGAGTAAGATGTTTTTAGGATGACCATGCTGAGATAGCCCCACCTCTAACAGACAATGAAAAGTGCTGGTACCTACCAATCTTTGGCGTCTACCACCCCAAGAAAACAGGTAAAATCCGAGTAGTGTTTGACTCCAGCTCTCAGCACAAAGGGGTCTCACTAAATGATGTCCTCTTAAAAGGACCAGATATCAACAACACACTTCTTGGTGTTCTCATCAGGTTCCGCAAGGAAGCAGTTGCCATAGTTTCAGACATACAGCAAATGTTTCACAGCTTCCAAGTCAAGGAAGAACACAGGAACTTCTTGAGATTTATATGGTTCAAAGACAATAACCCTACTAAAGACATTACAGAATACCGTATGAAAGTGCACGTTTTTGGTAACAGTCCATCCCCTGCTGTTGCCATCTATGGACTTAAGCTATCTGCCCAAGAAGGTGAGAAAGACGTTACACAGTTTATTGAAAGTGACTTTTATGTAGATGATGGTCTGAAATCACTTTCTTCACCCAAAGCTGCAATAAGTCTACTCAAGAGGACTCAAAGCACACTTGCTTCTTTAAATCTTAGACTGCATAAGATAGCGTCAAACAGCAAGGTCGTCATGGAGGCCTTCCCTTCTCAAGACTATGCCAGTGACTTCAAAGATCTGGACTTAGCTACAGACTCCCTTCCTATGCAACGCAGCCTAGGACTCAACTGGGACATCAAGACTGACACCCTTACCTTTTAGGTCGACCAAGAGCCAAAACCCTTCACTCGGCGAGGCATCTCTTTCACCATCGACAGCCTGTATGATCCTCTCAGGTTTGCAGCACTGGTGACCAAGGTAAGATTCTGCTTAGAGAGCTTACTGCAGACACACGTGATTGGGATTCTCCACTACCTCCTGAGAAAGAGACACTATGGGTACCATGAAGAGACTCTTTAAAGACTTTATCCAACCTACACATACACAGACCATACATCCACTTTCCTCCTGAATGGGTTCAGTCTGGAAAGTTATGTGTATTCTGCGATGCTTCAGTCAAGGCAATAGGAGCAGTAACCTACCTCAAGTCAGTAGATATCGAGGGCCAAATTCATATTGGGTTTGTTATGGGCAAGGCCAAGCTAGCACCATGTCCTGAAATCACCATTCCAACATTGGAACGGTGTGCTGCTGTACTAGCAGTAGAACTAGCAGAACTTATTACATCTGAGATGGATCTAGAACTCGAGGATACAGAGTTTTACACAGACAGCAAGGTAGTGTTGGGCTACATTTACAACGAAAGTAGGAGATTCTATGTCTATGTACACAACAGAGTCCTAAGAATCAGGAAGTCTACACAGCCCACCCAATGGCGTTATGTCTCAACTGATCATAACCCAGCAGATCATGCCACTAGGTCTGTGCCAGCATCCCCTCTCAAATACACTACATGGCTCACAGGATCACCCTTCCTGTACAAGTCAGTGCCTACCACTCCACAAAAGGAGACATATGAACTATTAGAACCTGAATCTGACTCAGATATCCGTCCTCAGGTTTCCACACTACATACAACAATTTCTAACCAACTGTTGGGATCCAAGCGCTTCCATAAGTTCTCCACTTGGAAGTCCTTACAAAGAGCTACAGCTTGCTTGGTTCACATAGCCAGATCCTTTAAAGGCACCCCTACCAGGTGGTTGTTGCAAAGGTTGGCATTATTGTCACAAGCTGTAACGGAATGAACCGTGACAACCAGAGACTTTGGAAGGATGAGAGATACTCTTGTGCCAGGGACACTAATAACTCCTGGGTCTAAGTCCACCCTGTGCCCTTGTAGGTGTAGGATGGCTAATAAAATTATAATTCATGTATTACATGAGATGGGACATTAATAATAATTCATGTTTGCAGGATGTCTTGAGATATCACAAGTTGTTGGCTATTCAATGTGGGCACACATGCTTTTGAAATGTGTTAATTCAGGTCTGCTGCTAGACCTTTCAATTGTCTGATAACACGGTTTAAAGCCTATTGATGCCCAGGTGTCAAGACCCTTTAGAGACAGTATGTCTGTCTAGATATGTGGATTGAGGTCAAAGCATTGTGTAATTGTATTTTGAAATGTGATAGATCTCGTCAGTATCGGTGCCGAAATGTCTGCTAGAGAATTAGCCATAGTGTGTAAATAGGGGGGTGGAGATTGCATTGTCCTGTGATTAACTGTAACATGCTGTACTAGATATATAAGCAAGCTAAGAAACCAATAAAGCGTTCATTCATTTGGAAACAAGTACAGAGCTTGTGTCTCGTCTTGATTATGGGAAATGGAATGGATCGTGTATGAAGGATTGTCGCAGTGTGTCGGATAAGCTTGTCGTGGTTGGATGGAAGGTCATAAACGGTGGTGACCGTTACACAAGCCATATACAGTAGATGTATGTAGTAAAATGTAATCATCCGCTGTATCCAACAAGAGACTTATGCACTAGCACTAGAATGTCTTCAAAATTACAAAAGCATTCCAAAGAACTGTCCTCTAAGGAAACTCAACCCCTTTATAGACAATGAAGGACTGTTAAGAGTTGGAGGGCGCGTCTCAAATGCAGGACTTGATAGTGGTGAAAGAACTATAAAACTCACACATGATGCCGCGTACACACGGTCGCTTTTTGTCTTGTAAAAAAACGTCGTTTTTTCTCATGAAAAAAAAAACGAAGTTTTCAAACTTCATTTTAAAAAACGACGTTGCCTACACACCATCGATCTCTGAAAATGCTCTTGCAAAGTGCGGTTACATACAACACGTACGACGGCACTCTGTTCCATTCAAGCTCACGTCATAACTTGCTTCTGAGCATGCGCGGGTTTAAAAAACGTTGTTTTAAACGTCGTTTTAGCGTATACACGATCATTTTTTATGACACAAAAAAACAACATTCTGAAAAACGACATAAATAATTGAAGCATGTTCACATTTTTTTTTTTTGTCGTTTTTCAGAAGACATAAAACGACGTTTTGCCCACACACAATCATTTTAAATGACGTTTTTTAAAACGTTGTTTTATTTCATCACAAAAAACGACCATGTGTACGCGGCATGAGACTCTGACAACCTTCATGGCTGAAGTATCAGTTATAATGAATGCCAGACCCTTGACATCTATACCCAATTATCCTTAAGATCCTTTCTTGCTTACACCTTCCACTTTGCTCACTCAGAAAGTCGAGGTGATCACAGCTCCTTCAGACAATCTGGACCCAAAGAAATTATATAGATGTCAATGGAAAAGAGTACAAATGTTAGCTGACACATTTTGGAACACGTGGAAGAAACAATACTTGTCTAATCTACAGACCAGGAACAAATGGCAAGACAGCAAGCCCAACTTAGAGCCTGGTGCCATTGTTCTCATGAAAGACTCTCAATCAAGGAGAAATGAGTGGTCTTTGGGTCTGATAACCCAAGTGTTTCCCAGTGAAGATGGACACGTCAGGAAAGTTGAACTCAAAGTCATTAGGCAAGGTCAGCCTAAACTTTTCCTCAGACCTGTTTCCGAACTTGTTTTGTTACTCTCCTCCAGAGTGCTATGATATGTGGTATCTGTGGGAAACCAGGCAGGGAGTGTCATGCCTTCATTAAATAATTCTAAAAGCTTTCATTGACTTTGGTTTGTTTGAATTAAATCAATGCTGCCATCTAATGGCCATTCTGTTTAACTGCACTAGTTCTATTCAATACAGTCAGTTAGAATAGCTTATTAGTTTGGTCCATGCAAGCCTCCGTATTTCAATCCCATGAGGCCTTGCATCATCTTCAGGCCTTTCTTTTCCATTTTCTCCCTGGAAGCAGGCACATGTCTGCTGAGTTCTATCCCATGTCAGCCATACCGATCCATCTCCGGTACGTTTATCTTTGTGTCTCTAGCTAGATAGTTAGGGATGCTCTAATTGTGTGATCATTTATTAATTGTACTTGTTTGTATCTGTTTCAGTTTTACTCTGTCTTGTATCAATAAAAGTTCAAAAGGATTCTGCGCCTACTGGAATGCATTGGTATGAGAGTTAACAGTGTGTCCGAATACACATCAGTCACGTGTAGTGAGTGGCATAACAGCACCTGTAAAGCTTCTCAGTGTAAAAGGGATCTTAAGGCAGGCGTCACAATAATTTTGGTATATATATATATATATATATATATATATATATATATATATATATATAAATAATATATTTTTTATTTTTTTGTGGGTTTAGAATCACTTTAGCTTTTGTTTAGCAACTGACTGTAGCTGTTTAGTCAGATTTCCAGCAGTATATAGACAACCTCTGCTGCTACTGCTGTTACATCAGCAGTAGAGATAAGCAGCAGGAAGGCTCTGTTGTGAAAAGCTCTGCTTATCTTGTGAGAGTGCTTTTCAGCAGCCTATCAGTAAGAGAGAAAAGGGGAAGTCAGTGTGCTCTTTTAACTTTTACTGGAGCTCTCCTATACTGCACTTATTTTGGATCAAAAGCTATTCATTTCCGCAACATGTAAAGTAAAAATAAAACATTTAATTGGAAATTATTTTGTTTTTGGCGCGCAGCAGTGGATAACTCTGTAAAGCAGCCTATAGAGTATGCAATTTTCTTCCCTTCTACCACAGGTGTAAGGAAAGCAAATTGCTCAATTCCCTCAACAGCACAGTTATTGTTCATGGGGGAATCCCTCCCGCAGTGATATTGTGTTCTGCCGGAGGGGCAGAACAAAATGTTTACTGATAGCAGCTACAGCCACCAGCAGTAACCACACGTAAAAAATCAGACAGGCTGGTTGAATCCAAGTCGATTGATGGATCGATTTGCGTACAATCATATGACGGGCTGACTTATAGTCAGAGTACTTTGCAGGAAGCTGCACATGGTTAGACAGCAAAGGGCAACAAGTAGGGTTGCTACCTCATCCCTTTAACCCCAAACACGTATTAATTACACAGGTTCTGAGGCAAATTTAATGCAGGTAAGGCACAAAGTGAGTTTAATTATCACCTTAATCACCCACAGAACCTGTGTACTTAAAGGGTTTAAAGGGAGGAGGGTGAGGGCTAGCTGTATCCTACGTCTATTTTCGCCTCTGCCCGGGACTGATTCCTCTGACAGATTCCTCAGGATTGCTCAGGCTGTGTTGTACAGTTTTTGGCAATTGCGGGAGGACGACTTACACCATCGTAAGAGGAAAAATTGCACCTGTATAAGGTCAGGATCCCTTTGTTGAATCAGTGCCCACTCCTCTAAGGTGTAAATTTCACCAGGTCCATCTTGGAGAGCGGGGCCCTGCTCCTTGAGGGAGGGCTAAGAGGCTGCCACAGGCAGGATAGGCGCTAATTCGATAGTTAGAGTCTTCTTGGCTAAAGTCCACATTCTCCCCTGGGTGCTCCACTGGATATCGGGCTATCAAGCGAGGCAGGTGACCCATCTCTGCTCCAGCACCCTTAACTTTGCCACATCCAAGTATGCCAGTGGGTTGTTATGTGTGAAGACCTCTATTTTTTACCTTCAGTGAGGTACTCTGCAAATTTTTCGGTGAGGGCCCACACCAGGGCCAGTAGCTTCAGTTAAAATGAGCTGTAGTTAGGATACTTCACAGTAGGCTGCAAGCTGTGATATTTTGTCCCATCATGCGGCATTTACTAGGTTTGAGTTTCAGACCATACTGTGCTAGGCAGCCAAACACCCACTCCAAATATTGGACACGGTGCTCAAAAGTCTTGGAGAAAATTATGCTATTGTCCATGACAGACTAGCACAGAAATACAGAATCTCAAAACTGAAGTCTTCCAAGCACTTTTCCATTAGGTTTTGAAAAGTGCTGGGGGCATTTCTCAGCCCAAGGGGCATGCAAATAAACTCAAACAGTCCCAAGGGTGTGATAAAGGCAGTCTTCTCATGATCCTACTGGAACTTGCCAGGTAGGCGTGCCCAGTGGCTGAAATGCTCAAACTTGACGCCACCGCCCCTTTTCGGTCTTGGTCGTTGATCTGTACCTTTACCCAGTTGACACATTCCACTAAGATGGGCAAGCTAATGGCCGCTTTAAGGGATAGTCAGCAGGGGACCAGCTGTTCTTGTGTCCTAAATCCTTGGACATATAAGTCATACTTCATGACAGTGACTCAAACCCTGTGTCAATCAGGCATAGGACTTCCAGTCTATTGACAATGGTGGTCACCACGGGGGTTTGGGCAGCCATGGACTGTGGTTTGTTGGGACCTTGGGTTGCCGGTCCCAGGGGGTTGTCCCAGGAGCTGCTAGTTTACATGTTACATGTTATACCCGTATTCTGTGCTTAACACATGTAACCCGTTACTGTTGCAGCACCCCCTGTTGTTACAGCGGGCCAGGGATCTTCTCTTCGCACCCACTGTCACTATTGAAAAAGCTCATTCACAGAGTTCTGTGAAAAGGGAGAACTACAACTACCGTCAGCTGTTGTGGCTGACGGCTTGTAGTTCTCAATGAACTGCCAGGGTGCTGATGAGTGCTCTAGGTAGTTCTTTGAAGTTTCCTGTCACACTGAAAATCTGCAGGAGCCTGAGATTGCACCCATAACCTGATAATCATGGGTGCAATACTTTGCAGTCTCCTAATTAAAAAAAAAATAATAATACATGCACATTTTCTTTTCTTTTTTTTTTTTTGTTTACAAACTTTTATTGTTGAAGGTAAGTGGTGGTACAAATCCAAGAAATTAAGGCATATACATAGAGGAGGGTAAGACATACATTTTCTTACCTGCAAAAAGATGTGCATTTATCATTTTCTTTACAAAGGTAAACTTATCCTTTTCTCGGCGGCCTGCTATCCTTTTGATTTCAGGCCTGCCATAATTCTTGCTTACATGCCCAAAACAACCACACCAGCACTTCAACAGTCTTCCTCTGGATACACAGGGGAGCCAGACTGGCAGCGGTGCGCCATGCAGTGCAGAACGATACCTATTATTTCACAGCCAGCAGGGAGGGGCAGGGCCGGAGCGCCAGTGATGCTCTTACACCGCCCAATGCAGCTTGAATGCTCGGGACTCAAAGTGGGTAGGAGCTGGAGTGGGAGCTGCTAAATCAGCAGCACTGAGAGCCCACCTGCGGAAGTAGCATTGTGGATGGTGTCATGGTGAGCCCAGCTGTCCAGCACTGTTTTCACCGAAAGGCTTGGAATGCCCGGAGGATGCTCTCCGCTCCTCCTTCTGCCTGTTTAATTAGTATAGGTAAGTGCACTGCTGGAGGTTACATGCACTGTATCTCCACTGGAAAAGGGTGTACTACATGGATGGATTATTGGTGCTGGGGGATATCAAGGGTGTATGGGGGAAAACAATTCTGGGGGGGGGGAATGGGGTGTATAGGGGTAGCAATGCTTGAGGTATCTTGGGTGGCTATAGAGCTAGAGGTATCAGGGATGCAGAGATACCACAGTATAGGGGTATCAGGGATGCAGTGGGGTCACAATACAAGGGGTATCTTATAAAATATGGTTACAGTGCTGGGGGGAATATCTAGGGTGTATAGGGGTCAGAGAGGTCTGGGGGGATATCTGGGGTGTAGAGGGTCAGATTGCTGGGGGGATATCTAAGGCATAGAGCGGTCAGAGTGCTGGGGACCCATGAATCTAGCAGATATATTATATGCACAGGACAGCTTTGTTACTTTATGTATGTAGTTAGTGGCGGCTGGTGCTCAAAAGTTTTGGGGGGGCGCAAACGAAAAAATAAATAAATCGCAGCCTCACTGTGCCCATCAAATTCAGCCACTGTGCCATCAATTTGCATCACTGTGCCATGCCATCAAATGCAGTCAATATGCCATCAATTCGCACCATTGTGCCATGCCATCAAACGCAGCCACTGTGCCATGCCATCAAATGCAGTCACTGTGCCATGCCATCAAACACAGTCACTGTGCCATGCCATCAAACACAGTCACTGTGCCATGCCATCAAAAGCAGCCACTGTGCAATCAATTGTCACCACTGTGCCATGCCATCAAATGCAGCCACTGTGCCATGCCATCAAACGCAGCCACTGTGCCATGCCATCAAACGCATCCACTGTGCCATGCCATCAAACGCAGCCACTGCCATCAATTGTCGCCACTGTGCCCATTCATGCCGCTGTGCCAATTGTCACCACTGTGCCCATTGATGTTACTGTGCCCTTTGATGTTACTGTGCCCAGTAAAATTCCCCTCCCCCCGCCCAGCATTTACCTTTACTGGAGTCAGCCATCCACGCCCCTTGATGTCTTCTCCCGCCCTCGATGACGCTTCAGCCAATCAGGTTACCGATAGAGCCGGTCAACCTGATTGGCTGAGACGCCTGTCAGTCTTATCTAAGGAATGCACCCCGGTACGTTCCAGGGATAAGCATCCGGAAGGCTGAGGGCTGTACTCAGAAAGCCTATCAGAGCCGCTGGCTCAGATAGGCACTTCCTTACAGCAAACCAGCTGTCGTTATTTAGGTGGCCGGCGCTCATGTCCGGCCATCTGAATAGACCAGCGGTGACAATAACATTGATTCAAGCAATGCAATGCATGAATCAATGTTATTAGTCAGTGGTGTGTGCGGAAAACAGAGGGGGAGGCGCTCCAGCGCCCTCTATGGACGAACCGCCACTGTATATAGTATTTTCCCACTGTTTGGATCGTTCGGTTCGCACTAGAACCTTCGAACGGACCGAACGTTCACGCAAACTTTAGAACCCCATTAAAGTCTATGGGACACGAATGTTCGAATTCACAAGTGCTAATTTTAAAGGCTAATATGCAAGTTATTGGTTTGGGGACCCGGGTCTTGCCCCAGGGAACATGTATCAATGCAAAAAAAAAGTTTTAAAAACTGAAGTTTTTTCGGGAGCAGTGATTTTAATGATGCTTTAAGTGAAACAAATAATTAGAAAAATTCCTTTAAATATCATACCTGCTGGGTGTCTATAGTATGCCTGTGAATTGGCCCGTGTTTCCTGTGTTTAGAACTGTCCCTGCACAAAATTAAATTACTATAAGAAAAAAGTCATTTAAAACTGCTTGCTGCTTTAAAGCGGAGGTTCACCCAAAAATCAACTTTCTGACATTAGATCCAGCATACTGCTAACATCTGCAGTATGCTGTTTTTTTTTTTGTACTTATCGTTTTTTTTTTTTTTTTTTTTTTTTAAGTGTATTTTTTTTGTGCGTGAACTCGAGAGAGAGGAGCCGGACTGCAGGAGTTGGGAGTAGGCAGACCCTCCCCCCGGAGGCAATCGCCATCCTTCTCCATGCCCCTGGTGGCAATGGCGGGTGTGAAGGGGGGCCTCCCACTCACCCCGCCCTACCTGCTCCTCTTGGGAGCCCAACTGGGGCCCAACGGGACCCTAATGGGGCAGAGGGACTCCCCCTATGAGGGAGTGAGGGGGCCTAGCCCACCCAGCCAGCCCCGTAGGTCCTTCGCCTCTCTTTATTTTAAGAGACCGCATGGCCAAAGTGCATGTGTTTTTTAAACCAATTTTGTGTGCGTGCAAGTGTGGTGGTTTTTGTGGGGGGGTGGGCGTACTAAGCACAGGCGTACCTTGCATAGCACACCCACCGGGAGCCGGGCTGAGACCACCAAACTCAATTCACATGTAGCCGAGACCGGGATCCGAACCCTTGGCTGCAGAGGTGAATGGCTTGTCAGCGCAGTGCCAATCACGTTGAGCCACCACAGCTCCCTTCTTGTACTTATCGTTTTATGAGCCATTGTTATCCGGCTCCGAGCAGGGAATCCTGCGGGGAATGGTTGTTCCTAAGCCAAGAGGAGTTGATTGACGGGCTGCTAAGGCATGTCACGCCTTCCGAAAATACCCAAGTGTCACTTCGGGTATTTTCAGAAGGCGTGACATGCCTTAGCAGCCCGTCAATCAACTCCTCTTGGCTTAGGAACGCCCATTCCCCGCAGGATTCCCCGCTCTGAGCCGGATAACAACGGCTCATAAAACGATAAGTACAAAAAAAAAAAAAAAACCAGCATACTGCAGATGTTAGCAGTATGCTGGATCTAATGTCAGAAAGTTGATTTTTGGGTGAACCTTCGCTTTAATGTAATGTCTGGTCCCTGCAATATGGATGAAAATCATTGAGAAAAATAGAATGGGTTTCGCCCCTCCCCCCAGGCCATTACCAGCCCCTTTGGCCCTATATACTTTGAACAGCAGTATACAGGCGGTGCAAACGAATCAGGGATTGGGGGTTTGTTGTTAAGTAGGATCTGTTTGTAATTTTGAACTGGTAGTTTTTTAAAGTATAGCTCCAGCCAAAAAATCTATTTTTAAGCTTTGTGGAAAACATAAAGAAGGGTTATTATCACCCCTGTAACATTTGTTTTGCTGTCTGTGCGCATCTATTCAGAAGATTACACCTCACTTTCTGTCCCAATGACAAATGTCTTTTTGAAAATGTTTTTTTTTTAGTGAAACAAGGATTGGTGATAAAGCATCAGTGGACAGGAGACACCTCTTACACCTTATACACTGCTGTAAACTATTATATCAAGAATTGTAATTACATGCCATTGTTGAACAGTGGTAGAAAAATTGGGCCTTTGGTGCTGGCGCTGGTGCCACAACACTGTAAGTCCTCACAGTTACTCTTGGTGGGCACAGGAATGGGCCCTGCTGTGAAATATTAGATCAAGAATTGTAATTACATGCCCCTGTTGAACAGGGGCAGAAAAATTAGGCCTTTGTTGGTGGTGGTGGTGGTGGTGGGGGGCTGCTGGTGCCACAACACTGTAAGCCCTCACAGTTACTCTTGGTGGGCGCAGGAATGGGCCCTGCTGTGAAATATTAAATCAAGAATGGTAATTACATTAGCCTGTTGAACAGGGGCAGAAAAATTGGGCCCTTGTTGGTGGTGGTGGTAGCTTTAAGTAGTTTTAGGTGCACCCTTGCAGAGGACACAGACAGTACACACACCACGTAGCTTTAGGTGCACACTGTGAAGAGGACACAGACAGTACACCAGGGATGGACTGAGACCAAAATTTGGCCCTGGACTTTATCCAGACCGGCCCACTATATGTTTGCAAACAAGAACAAAAACAGTATATAAACTATGCTACATAAGTAGCATAACATAAGGAGCCCTCACTCACCTCTTATTATTTCACTTATTCTCCTCTGTATTTTTCTCATCCTTCTCACATCACTGCATGAAGTGAAGGGCGAGCTGTGCAGCCATTACTTTGACAGGCTGTCACTTAAACCGGCCCACTGAGCCATCGGCCCACCGGGAAACTCCCTGTAGTCCCTATGGCCAGTCCATGCCTGCAGTACACCACATATAAATAATACTTGCAGAATGATCCCCTGCCTGTGGTATTAATATGAGCAGATCTCTGCCTGTAGGAATTATTATGAGAACACCAGCTTTACGTAGCTTTAGGTGCACACTGTGCAGAGGACACAGACAGTACACCACATGAAAATGCTTGCAGAATGATTCCCTGCCTGTGGTATTATTATGAGCAGATACCTGCCTGTAGGAATTAATATAAGAAACACCAGCAAATCTATTGACGTAGCTTTAGGTGCACACTGTGCAGAGGACACAGACAGTAAACACACCACGTAGCTTTAGGTGCACACTGTGCAGAGGACACAGACAGTACACCACGTGAAAATACTTTCAGAATGATCCCCTGCCTGTGGTATTAATATGAGCAGATCTCTGCCTGTAGGAATTAATATGAGAACTCCAGCTTTACGTAGCTTTAGGTGCACACTGTGCAGAGGACACAGACAGTACACCACGTGAAAATACTGCAGCTAGCACAATCACCTGCAAGCCTGTCAGTATATTAGGCCCCTTTCACATTGAGGCGTTTTTCATGCGGTACAGCGCTAAAAATAGCGCTGCTATACCGCATGAAAAATCATGCCCTGTAGTGTTCAATGTGAAAGCCCGAAGGCTTTCACACTAAAGCGGTGCGCTGGCAGGAACGCTCCAAAAGTCCTGCTAGCCGCATCTTTACTGCGGTATAGGAGCGGTGTGTTCACTGCTCCTATAGCGCGCCTTCCCATTGGAATCAATGGGAAACCGCAGTAATAGCGCGTTGCGGGCAGTATTAACCCTTTTTCGGCCGCTAGCGGGGGTTAAAACCTCACCGCTAGCGCCCGAATATCGCGGTAAACACGACGGTATAGCGGCGCTACAAATAGCGCGGCTACACCGTCACCGCGGCTCCACGCCTCAATGTGAAAGGGGCCTTAGGAAGAGTGGATCTAGCTAAACTCAATACAATCTATATATATAAAACTCAACGTGTGTGTGTGTGTGTATGTATGTATGTTCCAGCATCACGTCCAAACGGCTAAAGATATTAACATGAAACTTGGCACACATGTTACTTATATGTCAGCAACAAACATAGGATAGGTGGTTTAACCCTTACCCACCCCCATTTGCCATGGTCGGGGTTTTTCTTTAAAGTCCCATTCAACTCTATGGGAAATACATGTTACTTCATAACTTCCAAACGGCGGTTTTTGTTTGTCAGCAACAAACATAGGATAGGTGGTTTAACCCTTACCCACCCCCATTTGCCATGGTCGGGGTTTTTCTTTAAAGTCCCATTCAACTCTATGGGAAAGGGTTTTTCTTTAAAGTCCCATTCAACTCTATGGGAAATATATATTTTCCTCCCCAAAAGGTTAAGATAGGAAGACCGGGCAACGCCGGGTATTCAGCTAGTGTATAAATATATATACAACACCTGGGATGCATATATATACTCTACACACTGTAACTCTAACTGACTAGCCTGCCTGCCTGCCTGCTCTATCTAACTCCAGAAAATGACACTCTCTCTCTCTTTCTCTCTCTGTAAACCACCGCAATACACTCAGAAGCAAGTTATGAGACGGAGCTTCAATGGAACAGAGTGCCGTCGAACGTGGTGTACGTCACCACGCTTTGCTGGAGCATTTTGGAAAAACGATGGTGTGTATGCAACGTCGTTTTGGAAAATGAAGTTTGAAAAACGTTTTGTTTTGTCACATAAAACTTAGTTTTTTTTCATCACAAAAAGTGATCGTGTGTACGCAGCATAAGGGCATGCTGTGCAGAGTGCTCCCACCACAAACACATATATACGGCCTCACGGAAGAAGACCTACTTCAGTGAGCCTGCATACATGTGTACAGTAGGCGGCAGGTGGTTAAACAAAGGTCCCACTAAAACACTTAAAGGGGTTGTAAAGGAATTGTTTTTTTCCCCTAAATAGCTTCCTTTACCTCAGTGCAGTCCTCCTTCACTTAACTAATCCTTCGATTTTGCTTTTAAATGTCCTTATTTCTTCTGAGAAATCCTCACTTCCTGTTCTTCTGTCTGTAACTTCACACAGTAATTCAAGGCTTTCTCTCTGGTGTAGAGTGTTGTGCTCGCCCCCTCCCTTGGACTACAGGAGAGTCAGGACGCTCTCTATGTTGCAGATAGAAAAGGAGCTGTGTGTTAGTGGGCGTCCTGACTAAGGGATTGCAAGGGATTGCCTGGTACAACTTAATAAAGTTGTTGTTAACCCACTTCTACTAGATCCTCCCATCCTCTCTGTACCATTTTAATAAGTGTCCGTGTGCTTGTGTTATGTAAAAAATCTGCCGGATTGTACCTTTACGAGAGTGGCTCCCAGAGATCAGCTGACTGTCAGCTCTCTTCTCTCTCCGGCTCTGTAAAAAGTTGTTGGAAAGAAGGCATTTTTATGGAGAGAGACATAGGACTGTCCTCTAACACGTGTCATGCGATATGTCAAAAATTCTCCTTCTCCCGCAGGCGCTTTGGTTCCCAATATACAGACTTAGGATTTCTTCATAATACAATGTTTTATTCTTATTCTTCAAGACAGGACAAGCAAACAGTCAATGCTTACATATTTGGCAGCTGGTAAAACATGGCAGGATGGTACTTCAGAAACAGGAATTAGATGGTACATCTTCTCTGCTGGATAGAGCCCCTTCCCCCGTCGGGTCGGGTGACCCTGAGGTCCCTCATCTCTCTGGCCGGTGACCCTAAGGCCCCAGAGCTTCCCTAGCTAGCTACGCACATCACATGTGTTCTTATACTGTTTTAAAAAGCCATGCTCAGCACTATTTCTTTTTGGAATAGCTCCAAGAAAGGTGACATGTTTCTGCCTCAAATGTAACACCCCCTTGTGTATATTAAGCAATACTTCTCCTCCCATTATCTTGACGTGAACTCCAAAAATACATGTAGTCTACACACCAACTGACCTTCTTCTGTCCTCAAAGCTACCATGTTTAACTGTCACGGTGGAAGATCCAGCCGATCCCGGCGCACGCGCGCTGGCACCTGTTTGCGCGCGCGTGCGCGCGTCAGTGCGCGCGATGCGCGCGGTCGAGTGCGTGATGCGCGCGGTCGAGTATGTGATGCGCGCGGTCGAGTGCGTGATGCGCGCGGCGGGAGCGCGCGCGCACGCTGACACCGTTTTGGCGCCAAGGAACGCTACTTAAGCTGTCTGGTCCTGGTGCACCTTGCTGACCAGTCTACAGCGTTTCCGGATAGACTCTGCATCTGTTGAACCTGATTGATCTCTGTTTACCTGACCCGGCTTCCCCTGACCTACCTTTGCCTGCAGCCTGCCCTTGACCCCGGCTTGACCTGACCACCGATCCTGCCTGATCCCCTGGTTCTGCTACCTGCCATCAGCCTGTACCAACCTGTCTGGACTGAGCTAACCCTTTCGGATCCGTTCCAGTTTTCTGATCCACCATCGGATCCGGTGTACATCAACTCTTGGGCTGCAACACAGCAAGTACCTACCTCACCATTCCAGTGTACTGTGGTTCCCTGCCAGGACCCCGCCAGGACCCGTGCCAGTCCTTCTCCGGTCCGCCACCAGTTACCACTAGGCACTTGTGCCCCTCTTGACCCGGGCTTCCCTGTCTACTCTACCAGGGACCCCCGTGTCGGAGGCTTACGAGAGGCCGCTCCCTGCACGTTAGGCTCTACAACCAGGTACGTGACATTAACCCAAATGATTCAGAAACGTTTATCACATAAAATCTTATAAATTTAAAATCTAACAGGCTCACAGCTCCGATGGGCGGTGCCAAGTCCGCCTGTTGATGTCAGCCGGTGAGGAGGGGAAGAGAGGAGAGAGAGAGCTGACAGAGAGAGCCATGCTCATATAGGTACAATCCAGCAGCTTTTTTTTACATAACACAGGCACAGGGACACTTATTATTATGGCACAGAAGGGATTAGAGAATTTAGTAGCAGATTCGAGAGCAGCAGGACGGGGGGGCGGGCACTGGTATAAGCAGACAGGCAGGAGGGAGGAGGACAGAGGAGACACAGACACAGGAGAGCAGAGCTGCAGATGTCAGAGGTACGTACTCTAACCACGGTGTCTGTGCTCAGCAGCCCTGATATATGGTGGTCAGCTTACAGGGGGGGCATAGCCAGGCAGGATCAGCTAGGTTTTTAGGTGTTACAGGGGCCAAATGACACAACACAGGTAGTGTGCTGTATAAAATGCTTTTAGGGAATATGATCTGTTTTTTTTTGTTTTTTTTTGCTTCTTCCTCCATAGGATCTATTACACCCCAAAGAGGCTATCTATCACACTACTCAAGAGAACTGTCCTAAGTGCCAAACTGAAATGGGAAATTTTATTCACATGATCTGGTCCTGCTCATATATCCAACATTTTGGGTGAAGAGAGGTCGCTGACGTAAACGCAGTTAGTGTGGTTCATATTACTTTAGATTCTTTAATTGTCCTGCTAGGTATAACTGATAGTCTTCAGGCCTCCATCCATCAAAAACTGTTTATATTCTATGCTGCATATTATGCCAGAAAGATGACCCTTTCCAAATTGAAATCGGCAGATACCCTGACTTTAGCTGCTTGGAGATCCATGATTAATGCTGTTTTCCCCCTTTATCAGTTCACCTAGATAACTGCCCTAAAAAATTTGGGTCGGCCTGGGTTAAGTTGTCAGTGTGGAGAGGAGAGCAGATCGCTGCAGCCGGTCAGTGATCAGTGAGTTTGAGGCGTTTGTTACAGCTTTCTACACACTGATCACCAGCGTAGTGTCACACACAATGTCCCCCAGTAAAAACACCTGTCCCCTACATATGTAACGGTAAAATCATATGTCCCAATGATTATCTGCACTCATATGATATTCGTGATATCTGCACACATCTGTACATGATCATCTGCATACATCTGTCCATGATCGCACAAACCAATTATTATACACCTAATGGGATTTATTTTTACTAAAGACATGTAGCAGAATACATTTTGCCAGACATTTATGAAAAGATTGTATTTTTCAAAAATTTACACTATTTGTTTCGCTTATATTGCAAAAAAAGAAAGCTTTATTTGTGTGAACAAAATGAAAAAATTTCATTTGGGTACAGTGTTGCATGATCGCGCAATTGCCATTGAAAGTGCAAGAGTGCTGAAAGCTGAAAATTGGCGAAAGTTCCCAGTATTGAAGTGGTTAAGGAACAATTCGGCGCATCATTTACTTTGTTTTTCTATGCACACAAGAGCTATGGAGTGCTATATTGTAGTATGCATTTAAAATGTCATTTGTACTGTCTGTGATATCCAAATCCTAGTCTTAGTATAGTTCACTAGACATTTGTGCTTCTACAAGCTCCTATTATACCGATCACATCAAATCCTCCAGCAGAGCAGCAGACAAGCCCTGAGGTGTGTTGGTAGAGGAATCCTTGTACTGTGAGGAAGGCCAGCTCTGCACAGCTTCCCTTGTCTGTATGTAGAAGAGGAGGGAGTCCTCCCTCCACCTCACTGACATCAGATGAATCCCTGTGCTGGGAATGACCTTGTGTGTGTGTGTGTGACTGCACAATTCTGTACAGGCAGCTGACAAAAGATTTCCTGCACTCTCTTCTCTACAGCTACACCCAGCAAACATGGAGGAGGATGTTCAGTCAGAGATGAGCGGCACATCCTTTGTGCCCGCCCATGCAAGACTTTTTTCCCATATAAGGTTACACTTGAAGCCGGAGAGTCCCATTTTGTCACTACCTGTGTACCCCGGAGGGCTGCCTTCCTCCCAAAATCATGTACACATGTACAAATAGTCTGTCCCCTCCCCCACCCTCCAGTGTGCATTGTTCAGAGCCTAGTGGGAGTCTTGTGTGTGTGTGTGTGAGGAGCACAAACTGTTTATTGACTGATTATGAACATATCATTTACAGCTAGGAGAGAACTCCCACTCCAAAAACATGGAGAGGAATCCCCTGCTGTGGAAGTACAGGGTTATATTAGTTTACAAATGTTCCAGGCTGCACCCTGTACTTCACAATTCAGGAGCCACTGTTTAATTCATTGATTTATTACCATCTACATAGTGTGCATTCCGTCCCTGTCCTCCAGAAGCCTACAATCTAAAGCTGCCCATACGTATACATATCTTTTTTAGGCTGATGAAAAAGTTGAACAGATGCCTCCATACACGCTATACAGTGCTGATGGACGAATCTCCCGCCACGGCTATTTGTATTTCCACAGCCAGTCCCACCAGCTTCCAAAATACCCAAACAGTAGCTGCAACCCTGGCTATTCATCTTCCATCTGGCTACTTCCATTTTTCAGTTGAGGGAGGAGGCTGCCATTAAAGCAGAACTACATGTAACAAGTGAAAATTTGTGAACAGACGGGTTTGTTATTGCAGCAGAGCAGGAGCGTTGCGAGGTGGCAAAAAGACCAGGGGCTTTAGCCTGAAGTCCGAGCCTGGCAGGAGGCTTGTTATCTACCTGACACGCACTGACACGCACTGACATACACTGACCTACCTGACACACACTGACTTGACATACACCAACCTACTTGACGCACACTGATGTAGAGCCCCCTTGCTGTCAGTAAGGGACGATGTTTAAATTTAGTGGGGTGAGAGACTTATTTGATCTCACCCAGGTTGATTTATGCTAAATTAGGCTGCTGTCAGCCCTGAATTATCCTGTGGGTCGTTCTGTGCTCCAGGGATGCAGTTCCATCTCTGGGCGGCAGGTGGCGCCAAAGTAGGGTGACCACGTGTCCCGGTTTGCCCGGGTTCGTCCCGTAATTTAAGTTACCGGAATCAAACAAGGACTGCCTGCCAGCCTACCACATTCACTACCGCAGTGCCGCTGTAATTAAATAATTCGAAATCACTGGTTACTAGGGCCGCCCCACTGTGCCCCCACCTCCTCCTCCTCTCCTCCTCCAGCCGCGGTTCTTGCAGTGCAGCAGAGAGAGCAGCTCAGCATCGCCATCGTCACGGACACGGTTAGTCAGACACAATTAGTCACTCACCTACTGCCGCGGCGCAGATGACCAAGCCCTCCGACCTCCTCCTCCCCCGCAGCAGCCCGCTCCAGCCCACTGCCCAGCGCAGAACGCAGGCCACCAGCGACAGTGAGTGACCTCGGCTGCTCAGCGCCTCAGCTGGACTCGGTCCGTCCCGACCTCCCGCCGCTGCCTGCACTGCAGTGAATTTCAGGCCCGCCGCCTGCTACATCTCTGACAGTCTGACCTCCTTCAGGGCACAGGCAGGCTCCTCTTCCTCCCGTTTGAGCGGCCCGATTCACTGCCTCCTCCTAAATCTGACTCGGAAGTTCGGAACCAAAAGAAAAGACCAGCCGGCTGGCTGAAGACTGCCCTGCTCCACCACCACCAGACGAGGAGTCAAACAGTCACTTCATCTCCATATCATATTAAAAGGTGAGCAAATAGGGGCAAATGACACTGGCTGGCAGCATCTGATGGGGCACAGTAGCGACAATTTAAATATGGGCACACTGGCATTTGATGGGGCACAGTAGCGATAATTTAAATATGGGCACACTGGCATTTGATGGGGCACAGTAGCGACAATTTATGGGCACACTGGCAGCATCTTATGGGGGCACAGTAGCGACAATTCATGGGCACGCTGGCAGCATTTGATGGGGCACAGTAGTGACAATTAATCGACACACTGGCAGCATCTGATCTGATGGGCACAGTAGCGGCAATTGATAGGCACACTGGCAGCATCTGATGGGCACACTGGCAACATCTGATGGGTCACAGAAGCGACAATTGATGGGCACAGTAGCGACAATTGATCGGCACACTGGCAGCATCAGATGGGGCACAGTAGCAACATTTGATGGGTCACAGTGGCAGCATTTGATGGGTCACAGTGGCGTCATTTGATGGGTCACAGTGGCGTCATTTGATGGGTCACAGTGGCGTCATTTGATGGGTCACAGTGGCGTCATGTGAAGGGTCACAGTGGCGTCATTTGACGGGGCACAGTGGTGGCATTTGACGGGGCACAGTGGCGGCATTTGACGGGGCACAGTGGCAGCATTTGATGGGCACAAGTGACTGCATTTGATGGGGCACAAGTGACTGCATTTGATGGGGCACAAGTGACTGCATTTGATGGAGCACAAGTGACTGCATTTGATGGGGCACAAGTGGTGGCATTAAATAGGGCACAAGTGGTGGCATTAGATGGGACACAGTGGTGGCATTAGATGGGGCACAGTGGCGGCATTTGTAATGTAAAAAAAAACATTTTTTTTAGGGGGGGGGGTGTCCCTGAATGGCAGTTTGGAAATGTGGTCACCCTACGCCAAAGGGATTCAGTCACTTTTCCCCAGCAGCCAATTGGAGGAGTGTTTCCCTCGCGGGGCATGCTAGGGGAGGGTTTAACTGTGGCAGACGCCATTTTTCGGGGTTCTCCGCAGGTTCCTGGTTCCCGGTGCGGCACCCGCCTTCAGGGTGTGGGCACATCTAGGGCCCCATCACTATGGCCTACCTGGCCGGGGCCCATGCTACGCGGAGTTCCCTACTCTGGGTCCTCATGGCTCAGAGCAACTAAGGTTGCCGAGGGACCCAAGTGACTTACTGGGTCCCGACACTTCAAGAGAAGTTGACTGAAAGGATACGCTCTATTGCTCTCAAGTATCGGAACTGTGGCAGAGGCCTGTACTAATTTACTAGAGCCAAGTCGGTGGCAGAGACTTGTTCCTTCTCAGCATTCTCAGTAACACTCTGGCTGCCAGGCCTGTGGGAGAGGCCTGTCCAGGTGCACTGCACCCACTCCGGCTGGTGTGGCGACGGGAGAAAAGAATACACTCTAGAAGCAGTACTGCTTCTGTTTGTTATCCACAGCCTGAATCTGCAAAGTTATTCTTTTCACCAACTTATCCTGTCTACCTCAAGTTGACCGTGGGTCATGTTGGACCGAAAATAAAGCACTTAGAAAACGTTGGTCATTTGCTTGGACATTCCGTTACTGCTCTCACAGTTGCCACCATCATTTTCCCTAGACACATCAAAAGTAACTTAACTTATGCTGATCCCACATCTAACAAGCGGCTCCTGAATGGGGAAGCGCTAGATGTGGGAGTTTGTCCGGGATTCGGCTGTTACCTATAGCAACAAACTGTGAGTACTTTATTATTGAGAGCAGAAAAATCGTTTATTGAACTGTGCAGTAACGAGGGAGTTAACCTCGAGTAACTAGGCCTGGGCGTATATGCGGTGAGGCACACGTCTGAATTGTGCCCAGACAAGTCCTTCAAGTGGGGGGAGTCACCTACCCCTGCGTGAGACGTAGGATAAAGTTTTGCGCCAAAGTGAGGAAGGTAACGCTTGGACATTCCGTTACTGCTCTCACAGTTGCTACCATCATTTTCACTAGACACATCAAAGGTAACTTAACTTATGCTGATCCCACATCTAACCAGCGGCTCCTGAATGGGGTAGTGCTACACTGACCTACACTGTCAGACCATTTTCATCGGATAAATCTCATGGTGTGTATGCGGCCTGTCATGTTTGCTTGAGTCCTCAACCAAATTGTCAAACCATCAAATGGCTGGTGTCATCACTGATCACATGTGCAGCACCATGGTATTTGCAGATCAAGCAGAAGCAGCTTCCTTGGCTGTAAAGGATACGAGGGTTTAATTCAGATTTAGGACTGCATTCACACCTGGACATTTTGAATCACCACATTTCTGCCTGCAATTTCAAAACTCTTGAAAATTGTAAAGGCAGAAGTTTTTTTAAATTTTTATCTTTATGCATTAAGACAAAAAGCCTTCTGTGTGTAGCAGCCTCCCCAGCACCCCCTAATATTTACCCGAGCCACATCTCTGTCCAGCGATGTCCACGAGTCCCTCAGCCATCTGAGACTTTCCCTCCTGATTGGCTGAGAAACAGCAGGGGCACAATTGTCTCCTGCGGCTGTCAATCAAAGTCAGTTTGCCAATCAGGAGAGAGGGGGCAAGGCTAAATGACAGCTCCATGTCTGAATGGACACACAGAGCTGAAGCACGGGCCAGAGCGTCTGTAGCAGCAGAGACGGTTGGGTCCTCTCCCCTCTGATACATGGAGCCAAGTGAGGGAAAGCTGGTCTCATAAAATTGGATTCAAGTGTAAATGTGAGATTTTAGGTGTTTTTGACCCCGGATCTCACATTTAAGAGGTCCTATTATGCCTTATTTCTATTACAAGGGATGTTTACCGACCCAATAAAAAAAAAAAACATAAATTGCAGCCTCACTGTGCCCATCAATTACAGCCGCTGTGCCCATCAAACACAGCCACTGTGCCATCAAACACAGCCACTGTGCCATCAAACACAGCCACTGTGCCATCAAACACAGCTGCTGCAAAATGTGTTTGCAACTGGTTCAAATGCTTTCACGACAGGAGGGAAATGACTGAGGTACATTCGGTTCGGCTGCCAACAAACGGAACCCCAGACATGTTTGAGCAATTGGGCATTAGGAAGGGCACAGTGCGCACCATCATTCGCAAAGATTGTGCCGCACAAGCTGACAGATGAACAGAAAGCAAAACTAATGGAAACCTCTTTATCCAGACAGTGTTCGTGCTTGCCCGTCTATCACACAGGAAGAGGACGAGGAGGAGGAGGAAAAGGAGAATTACAGTCCCAAGGAACCCATGGACTTGTACGTGGCTGGGATGAGGTGGCTGTGGATCATGTCATCCTCAGTGACCCAGAGGACTCCACACCGAATGCCTCAGGAAACCTACGCTGCATGGCCTCCTTGATCCTGCAAAGCCTGCGGAAGAATCCTTGTATTCGTGCTATCAAGGAGAGGGATCATTACTGGCTGGCAACTCTCCTTGATCCACGTTACAAGAATAAGGTTGCGGACCTTATCTTGCTGGAACAGAGGGAGCAGAAGATGAAACATTTTCGGGAGGCCTTGCAGACAGGTCTGTGCAAAGTGTTCCCAGAGACTGGGGGGGTGACAAAATCCTGGTCCTGGACAACGTGTTGCTGAGGCTTCAGTCAGTCACA
Source organism: Rana kukunoris (assembly GCA_029574335.1). Lineage (NCBI taxonomy): Eukaryota > Metazoa > Chordata > Amphibia > Anura > Ranidae > Rana > Rana kukunoris. Next base: position 96,247,980 of record CM056055.1, on the reverse strand, counting down.
GAAGGAGCGGTGGAGAAGGTGGCCATTTGACCGATGCGTTCAGACAATTTTTTAGTCCACAGCCTCAAGGTATGACTGGTTCCAGCAACCATCGCCAGCGTCTGTTTTACATGGGGCGGGAATACCTAGGGGCAAGATCAGACTTCGACACCTTTCCCACCAAAAATCCTCTGGCTTACTGGGTCTTGAGGATGGATCACTGGCCAGAGCTTGCACAGTACGCAATTGAGCTACTGGCTTGTCCTGCATCCAGCGCTCTTTCAGAACGCACATTCAGTGCTGCTGGAGGCTTTGTAACCGATCACAAGGTGCGCCTCTCCACCGACTCGGTCGATCGACTGACCTTCATAAAAATGAATCAGGCTTGGATCATCACTGGTTACCAAGCACCTGATGCTGAATTAACTGAGTGATTTTGTTTGAAATGTCAGATCCCTTCAAGACTGCCTATGCTGATGCTGAGTGACTATCCTGTTATGTTGAGTGAATATCCTTTTCCTCCTCAATGATCTTGCTGATAGCTTGTAAGAACATTGTTGGTTCTGGGCACCGCCACCAGTGGCTAAGGCCCAATTTTTCTGCCCATGTTTAACAGGGGCGTGTAATTACAATTTTTGATGCAATACTTTGCAGCGGGCTCATTGCTGCGCTCCAACTAGAGTATCTGTGAGAGGTTGCAGTGTTGTGGCACCAGCACCAGTGCCTAAGGCCCAATTTTTCTGCCCCTGTTCAACAGGGGCATGAAATTACAATTGTTGATCTAATATTTCACAGCAGGGTGTTCCAGCGCCCACCAAGACTAACTGTAAGGGCTTACAGTGTTGTGGCAACACCAACACCTAGGGCCCAAATTTATGCAGAGTATATACGGCAGGCCCCTACTTTCAAACATCCAACTTACAAACGACTCCTACTTGCAAACGGAATAGGACAATAGGAAGTGAGAGGAAATATACCCCTAGGAAGGGAAATCCCCTTCTGTAAATGTGTCTCCTGTCCACTGATGCTTTATCACAATCCTTGTTTCACAAAAAAAAGTTTTTTTTCCCAAAAAAAATCATTTGTCATTGGGACAGAAAGTGAGGTGCAATCTTCTGAGCAGATTCACACAGACAGCAAAACAAATGTTACAGGGGTGATAACCCTTCTCTATGTTTTCAGAAAAGCTTAAAAAAAGATTTTATGGCTGAAGCTACACTTTAAAGAAGTACCAGTTGAAAATTACAAACAGATTTTTACTTAACAACAAACCTACAGTCCCTGTCTTGTTTGCACCGAGGGGGGGGGGGGGGGAAACCCATGCTATTTTTCCTCAGTGATTTTCATCCATATTGCAGGGACCAAACATTACATTTAAGCCGCAAGCAGGCTTAAATTACTTTTTTCTTATAGTAATCTCATTTTTTTCCCACCTTAAGCATCATTAAAATCGCTGCTCCAGAAAAAACAACCGTTTTTAAAACTTTTTTTTCCCATTGATACATGTTCCCTGGGGCAAGGACCGGGTCCCCAAACCCGTTTTCCGACAATAACTTGCATATTAGGCTTTAAAATGAGCACTTTTGAATTCGAACGTTCGAATCCCATTGACGTCAATGTGGTTCTAAATGTTTGCACAAACGTTCGGTCCGTTCGAAGGTTCTGGTGCGAACCGAACAGTGGGGGGCGGGTTTGGGCTCATCCCTAGTCACAGGGGATGAGACCTGGTACTACCAGTCTGATCCAGAATAAATGGAATGGCGTTTACCATCTTCCCTGTGACCCAAAAAGGCCAAGGTCAAGACAATGTTGATCTGGGATGTGTTGGCAATCCAAGAATGTGTGACAGCGGTTCTGCGATCGCTTCCTAAAGAGGCCTTTGTTGCCAAAAGTATGTTGTGAAGGTTGGCAATTATTTTGAAGGCCAATAAAAATCATTTGTTTGTATCTGATGTTTTGTTTGTTTTCTGATACCATTCACCAAACTTTTTGGACACACCTTGTATACCAAGTTATGTACAGTATATATGCAGCTCAGTATACATTCCAACACTGTGCCTGTCAAAATCTACGATCTGTCAGATTAGGTAATGGAAGTGACATCCTGTCAGCTGTGCATGCATCCACCGCTAACAGAACATCTGCAGTTAGAAGAAGCAGCAGCGGACATCTTACTACACCCAGCTATGTCTTGAATTTCAGAGTAATTTTAGCAATAATACAAAAGAAACTTGGACAGCCGCACTCCAAAAAAACGTTCCTTTAATTAAAATGAATCACAAAAATAGACATGCCACAGCAGCAAAACTGGAACAAAAAGCTAACGTTTCGCACTGTAGCTTTAGTGCTTAGTCATAGCTAGTAGCTGTGGCATGTCTATTTTTGTGATTCATTTTAAATAAAGGAACGTTTTTTTTGGAGTGCGGCTGTCCAAGTTCCTTTTGTATTTTTGCCTTTCCATTGCATTGCCGGCACCCAAGATTTGGATCCAGTGAAGGAGTTTTCTGATTGCTATTGAGCGGTATTTTCTCTCTCAATTTTAGCAATACAGTGAGTATATATATATATATATATGTATATATATATATATATATATATATATATACACACACATATACACACACACACACATATACACACACACATAGGGCCAGATTCAGGTAGATCAGAGCATCTTTGCTCTGGAGTAACGCATCTCATTTGCGTTACGCTGCTGAAATTTTAGGAGCAAGTGCTGTTATTCAGGAAGCACTTGCTCCTAAAGTTGCGGCAGCGCATCGCAAATGAGCCAGCGGAATTCAAATTGGGCGGGTACGGGGCGTGTAGTATTCTAACTATGCGCGATCCCGCGGCGAACGTACTGCGCATGCGTCGAGGGTCAATGCATCCCAGTGCGCATGCTCCAAGTTCTGTCAGTGAACGTCAATGACGTCACGTCCTCATTCATGAATGTTTTACGCAAACGACGCGATTTGTTTTTTTTCCGACGCGATGACGACGCCTATACCTAACATAGGATACTCCACTAGGGGGCTGCTTTATCTATACGCCGCGTATCGCTTCCGGAAACATCGTAAAGTCACTGCGTCGCGCCCGAAAAAGATCGTGAATTGCCGGTTTCCGCTCATTAACATATTTTTTGAGCGTAAATCGGCGGGAACGCCCCCGGCGCCATTTTTAAGTTGAAGTAACGATGCGATGGCGAAATTCAATTACGCCGATCGCATCGGAACTCCAACCCGGCGTTTCTTGTTTTCTGGTTACAGAAAACAAAAACGCCGGCTTAAAGTGACAGTTAGGCTGGCGGATCCATTGATCCGCCAGCCTAACTCTACCTGAATCTGGCCCATTCTATGTTGACATCAGTGATGTTGTTTGAATGTTACATTTTGAAAGAAGCTGTATGCCAGCAGTAGGAAGGTGGCGGTGGCCATGTTGATACACCCCACACTGCTCAGCGATAAACCTTTAGGCTTTTAAAATTGCATGTAGCACCCTGGTGTTTAGGCTGGGTTATTAGTAAATTTAGTTTGCCAGGCGGCCGTTGACCTGGTTAATTGTGTACAACGAGCCTGTCAGGTTTTTCCCAAAACAATCAGTGCTGCCAGCTATAGTTAGCAACACTGATCATTGTATTCACATGCAGCAGGTGAGAGGGTGTGTGGGGTAAGGTGACCAGATTTTTAAAATGAAATCCGGGGTCATTTTTTTTTTTACTAGTAATGGCGGCAATCAGCGACTCTCTGCCCATCACCACCCGCCTCACAGCCTGTCAAGTCTTACTCTCTGGGCCCGGTTACTACTGGGTGGGGAGCGGAGGAAGATCACTCCACCAGGATAGGCAAGGAGATAAACAGGCAGGCAGCTGACAAGGACTTGAGCCAAGGCAGAAGAACATGCGAGTGGAGCTGAATGGGCATGCGCCCGAAACTGAAGACATTTTCCCTCTGTTCCGACCAGCACATGATCATCAGAAAGTGGCACTGATAATGGAAAAAAATACACCCCCCCCCCCTAAGCTAGTAGGAGCGGCTGAGTGGGGGTGTGTAATTCAGATTTTGTTTTTATTCTGCACTGATTGTCTTTGAAATGTCCCCAAGCCCCTGTTCAAATCCAATCCGGGGACAAAACCGGGGACAGACTTGGTCTGGGGACAGTGTCCTCAATCCAGGGACTGTCCCCTGAAATCGGGGATGTCTGGTCACCCTAGTGTGGGGGGCAGGCTGGGGAGAGATACTAGTCAGTCCCTGGGAAGGCCCTGGCTAGTATCAGAGCCAGATACACACATGTTACATACGCAACGATCGTTAGAGCGAGAGCAATAATTCTAGCACTAGACCTCCTCTAACTCTAAACATGTAGAAAAAGTTAAAGCATCGCTTAGGACAGTGGTCATCAGCCTGTTAGTGGGCCCTGAGGACAGGGTTGATAACCACTGGCTTAGTATACAAAATTGTGCTAACTTTATATTTTATATATATATATATATATATATATATATATATATATATATATATATATATATATATATATAATTTTTGAGGGTTCTGAGTAATTTTCTAGCAAAAAACAAATGATGATTTTTACATGTAGGAGAGAAGTGTCAGAATCGACCTGGGTGGCAAGGGGTTAATTACCATAAGTAATATACAAATAATTATTATAAGCTCTGTGATCTCATCCTCTCAGCTTGTATTTAAACTGGTCGCTCTGTATGTAGCTGCTGACAGGTTGCGCAAGCAGCCCCGTATCTCCGGAACCATAAATGATAGCAGCCCCATATTTTGTCCAGGAGTGGGGTGGGTCTTCAGCTACATAGCCCCAAAATGTGTAGTCTCTGAGACCCCTGGTCGCCGAGCTACAATCCTCAAAGTCTATCTTTTTTTTTTTTTTGGGCAAATGGGCCTATCTTGAGGAAGGGGCCTGGAGCTGCAGCTCCCAATAGCCCCTATGTCAATCCGGCCCTGGTAATATCATACATTTTTATTGCTTATTTATTAATTCTCGTATTTATTTATTTATTACATGTGTTTATATAACACCAACAGTTTACACAGCAACTTACATACTCTACATTCACATCAGTCGCTGTCCTCAATTAACTTACAATAGAAGGTCTCTATCCCACATGTATACATACAAGCACATATATATTAGGGCCAATTTAGATAGGGGACAATTACCAACCAGCAAGTCTTTAGAATGTGAGAGGAAACCAGAGTACATGGAGGTAACCAATGCAAGCAAAGGAAGAACACACTTATTTAGGGCTTGTTTACACTTGTGTTGTCCTCTGCATTCCATCATTGTTGCCTCCTCACTACCTGTTTTAACTCCTAAAAGCCTCCACCACTGCCTTTCACACTAGGGCCACGGCCGCACTAGCTGCTCATTTTAGCGTCACTTTAGCGCTGTTTAATCGGCGCTTTTTGGCCGCTAGCGGGGCGCTTTTAACCCCAAAGAGGGGGTTAAAAAATGCCTGTGTTGCGGTGCTTACAAACCGCTTTTCAGGCGCTTTCGGAAGCGCTGACCATTTACTGCAATTGGCAGGGGCGTTTTGAGAGAGCTGTATACAGTGTTCCTAAATCGCCCCAAAGATGCTGCTTGCAGGAATTTTCTGAATGTCCTGCAAGTGCACCGCCTGGGTGTGAAAGCACTCATTGTAATGAATGGGAGGCATTTTTCAGGTGCTTTACAGACGCTATTTTTAGCACTAAAACACCTGAAGGCAGCCTCAGTGTGTAAGGGGGAGAGATTGGGGAATTCTAGTAGGTAAAAATGTGTCTCAACCTCCTCATCAGCCTCAAAGCCTTATGCTGCTTACACACGACCATTTTAATGTCATGGAAAAAAACAAAGTTTTTCTCAATGTGATTCTTGTCAAGTCTGCCTTGCATACACACGTTTGTGAAAGAAAAAATTCTTGATCAAAGCGCAGTGACGTACAACACGTACGACGGCACTATAAAGGGGAAGTTCCATTCTGGTGGCGCCACCCTTGGCTGCTTTTGCTGATTTCATGTTAGTAAAAATTTGGTGAGAGACGATTCACACTTTTCAGTCTTCGTGCTTTTCAGTCTGTTACAGCGTGGCGAATGTGCTATCTCCATTACAGACGCTAGTTTTACCAGAACAAGTGCTCCGTCTCATAACTTGCTTCTGAGCATTCACGATTTTTTCCCGTTGTTAAAGCATACACGCGACCGTTTTTTAAACGTGAAAAATTACGAAAACAATTTCTACATTTTTAATGCCCATTTTTCACGTCAAGAAAAATACTCTGGAGCCTAGACACAATCGTTTTTAATGACCAACTCGTCATGAAAAACGGTCGTGTGTACGCGGCATTACAGTTTTGGATACCTGATTTTTTTACTAAGTAGTCACACAATTTATTTTTTCTAGTTTCTCTCTTTTAGAATATGTTGTGTTTGTGTACACCAATAATGACTTTATTGTACCTTTATAGAAAATATTGTTTTAAAAATCATTTTTGCAACAATTATGAGATGTATAAAATCAATAGCATGAGTTCTCTCACAAAATGTATAGTTTGAGGGGCATTCACAAACTTTCAAATCTATAAGTAAAAAATTGTGAAACCTTATAAAAAAAAAAAAAAAGAAAAAATATATGAATGAGCAAAAATGGTCCTGCCACCTGAGGGTAAAAGTGGAGAGTGAAAGGGTCCACTGACAAGCCTTTAGGCCGGGTTCACACTGGTACGACAAACGCTCTGACATTGTGAGCCCATGAAGTGTGAAAATCAATGTTTCCATATAGGAGCCTGTACTACTTTGGTCCGACTTTGGTCCTACTTCACTCCATTGAATATCATTGATGTCGGATCGCAGTCTTGCACGCACCGACTTTGTACTTGCGACTTGTACTCTGCGACTTGTACTCTGCTGATCTTGAGGGGGAACTCCACGCCAAATTTAAAAAAAAAAAACGGCATGGGTTCCCCCTCCAAGAGCATACCAGGCCCAGGGGTCTGGTGCGAATTGAAAGGGGAACCCCCTATGCCGAAAACACAGCGTGGGGGTCCCCCCCAAAATCCATACCAGATCCGTATCCGAGCAGCAGCCCGGCCGGTCAGGAAAGGGGGTGGGGACGAGCGCCCCCCCCCCCCTCCTTAACCGTGCCAGGCCGCATGCCCAACAGGGGGGCAGGGGGGTTTATCGGAATCTGGGAGCCACCCCCAGATACTACCCCCCCACCCTAGGTGAATGAGAATGGGGTACATTGTACCCTTACCCATTCACCTGGAGGAAAAGTGTCAAAAAAATAAACACACTACACAGCTTTTTAAAATCATTTATTAGTCAGCTCCGGGGGTCTTCTTCCGACTTCTCCACTCTCCGGGGGTCTTCTGACTTTGGGGTCTTCTTCCATCTTCTCAGCTCTCTTCTTCTGCTCTCCTCGCTCCCCTGTTCTTCTCCCGATCTCCGGTGCCTTCTGCTGGGCTGCGCTGCCGCTATCTTCTTTGTAGCTCTTTTACTAGTGGCAGCGGCCAGCCCTTCTTCTCTTCTTGGATCCCCAGAGCTGACTAATAAATGATTTTAAAAAGCTGTGTAGTGTGTTTATTTTTTTGACACTTTTCCTCCAGGTGAATGGGTAGGCGTACGATGTACCCCATACTCATTCACCTAGGGTGGGGGGCTGGTATCTGCCGATAAGTCCCCTGCCTCCAGACCCTGACAACCAACGGCCAGGGTTGTCGGGGAGAGGCTCTGTCCTCATCAACATGGGGGCAGTATGCTTTGGGGTGGGGGGGCCACAGGGTGCCCCCCTGCCCCAGAGAACCTACCTCCCTATGTTGAGGGCATGCAGGCTGGCACGGTTAAGGAGGGGGGCGCTCGCTTGTCCCCACCCCCTTTCCTGACCGGCCGGGCTGCTGCTCGGATACGGGTCTGGTATGGATTTTGGGGGGACCCCCCACGCTGTTTTTTTCGGCGTAGGGAGTTCCCCCTCAAGATTCATATCAAACACAGTGCCTGGTATTGGCAGGGATCCAAGTCGGATCCCCGTTCATTGAAAGTTGGACATATGTCGAACTTCAAGTCGCAGGGCAAAGTCGGATCCAAAGTAGTAAGAGTGTCGTGTCGCACTAGTGTGAACCCAGCCTAAACAGCATAAAGGTGAACCCTCACCTGTGGATAACTCACATCCATCTGTGGACAACTGGATATCTCAGATGCCTTAGTGAGGGAGGTTGTTTAGATGGGATACAAATTAAGGTTCCTTTCACCCATTCCCAATGGGTTTTTGGTCTCCCTTACCAACCTCAGTACCGTGTTTCCCCGAAAATAAGACCTACCACGAAAATAAGACCTAGCGTTATTTTCAAGGAGGGCTGCAATATAAACCCTACCCTGAAAATAATCTCTAGTTCAAAATGCTTATTAAATCCTATAACCCACTCTATTACAGTAGTATATAATGTACAATGTGTGTGTTCTGTAATATAAATGCGGCAGGCCTCAGAAGCGCAGAGCGGTGCTATAACGAAGGAATTTGGCACAATTATATTATAGAAACAAGCATTTTAACTCAGTTCACACTGGGGATTACTGTCAGGCAGGGGGAGAGAGGGGAGAGAGGGGAGAGAAGACAGCACATTACATGGTAAGACCTACCCAGAAAATAAGCCCTACTGTGTCTTTTGTTGCCAAAATTAATATAAGACCCGGGCTTATTTTGGGGGAAACACAGTAGGCTTCAACTCTTTTCAAAGAGTGAATGCACAGAAAATGGCACTTCTAATTGTAAAGTTTTACTAAACCCTCAACAATAAAATCAGTGTGTGTGTGTGTGGGGGGGGGGTCATTTACTAAAGGCAAATCCACTACAAGTGCAAAGTGCTATTGAAATTGCACTAAAAGTGCACTTGGAAGTGCAGTTTCTGTAGATCCGAGGGGGACGTGGAAGGAAAATAAAAAACAACATTTTAACTTGCACATGATTGGATGATAAAATCAGCAGAGCTTCCCCTCATTTCAGATCTTCCCCTCAGATTTACAACTACTGCACTTCCAAGTGCACTTTCGCTGCAATTTCAACTGTACTTTGTACTCGTAGTTTGCACTTGTAGTGCAAAGTGGATTTGCCTTTCGTAAATAAACCCCACTGTTTATTTTTATGATGCTGTGATTGACTCACATGGTACAGGATGCTGTGATTCGCCCAGGTACCATATGATCACTGGTGACCAATCACAGATCACACACAGTAGTAAACAATGATATCATGAATGGATTCCACTCATGACTATTGTTTACCATGTGACATGTGATCACACAGAATGAGTGTTCATTTATGTAGGGGTAAAGGAATAAGTACAATTAATTACCCTTATTCTTTGCTTTCCCGGCAGCTGGCGCTCTCTTACAATGATAAGCCTAACTACCCTTGTTTCAGTTCCGCAGGGGTTCGCCAAACTTCAATAAGTTTGGATGCCGAAATCAAACCCCATTTAAATCAATGGAGCCAAATCTGTCAAATTCAAAATGTGCATTTTCAGGGCTTATAGGCAAGGGGTTGTCAAAAAATAGTATGGGGGGTGGGCACTACCCGGGGGACCTGAATCAATGGAAATACAAATTATAAATTCATGCTACTGTGAGAAGTGATCTTTTAGCACTGACATTTTTTTAAAAAGTTTTAGATTTCTGGCAATTCACATCTCCCTCCTGCTTCTTTTTGTAAATGAAAAACTGTCACACAGACCTTAAACATAAAAAAACAACAAAAAAACTGAAAATTGTATCATACTTACCAGTAATTTTCCTTTCCTGGTGCCTATCCATGGCAGCATACCTGTGATAGAGCTCCGCCTCGACTCCTCCTTCAGGGCTAGTGAATAGCATAAATTAAAAGGCATAGCACCTCCCCCAACATTCTCCGTAATATAGAATACCGAGGGTGGGCGCGTATGCTGCCATGGATAGGCACCAGGAAAGGAAAATTACTGGTAAGTATGATACAATTTTCCATTTTCCTGGTGCCTCCATGGGTGGGAAAATGCTTAACAATAAATGTTTAATTAGAAGAGGACATAGCAGCCTGAACTGCCCTTCTTCCGAACTCAACAGTTGCGAGAGCTCCTGGACCAATATGGTAGTGTTTGAGGAACATATGGTGAGAAGACCAGGTGGCGGCCCTACGCACCGTTTTCAACAAACCATTAGTCCTTGCTGCCCAGGAAGCTGAGACTACCCTTGTAGAATGAGCATTCACTCAGGATGGAGGATATTCTTCATCCTGTAGGTCTTCTGGATTAACTTCACAACCCAAGCTGCCAGAGTTCTGATGGAAGCTTCTTTGCCCCTGTATTTACTGAACGGTACAATAAAAAGTCCCTCAGGGGTCAATGGCTTCTTGCCAGGCCCTGAGCACTCTGGATACATCCAGCTCACGACGAGACTCTAAATCTGTGTCTGTAAATACTGGTAGTGCTCAGGGTTCCAACAGGTGGCTTGGAGTAGCGACCTTAGGTGTGAACCCTCGAAGAGGGCGAAGTTCCACCCTGTCGGGGAAGAAAGATGTGGCCGACACCTATCCCTAAGGAGTGAAGTTCCGAGATTCTTCTGCCAGATGTAATGGCTAGCAGGAAAGACGTCTTTAGTGTCAGGTTCCATATTACTACTTTTTCCACTGGAGCAAAGGGATGGTCAGATAGAACTCAAAGGACCAGTGACAGATCCCACTTAGGAAATGATCGTCTGACAGGAGGACGAATCTTCAATACTCCTCTAAGGCCTCGTACACACGAGGCAATTCATTTGTTCAAATCGGTCGGACCGACCGATTTGAACAAATCTGTCTCTTTGGATTTTGGTTTGCTCGCGTGTACACACGAGCAAACCAAAATCCCCGCCAGCAAACGGCACGCTGACGTGTCGGTGACGTGGCGGTGACGTTGACGCCGCCACGTCACTGCACCTGGAAGTAAAACACTTCCGCGCATGCGCCAAATCCATTCGGCGCCGGTGCGAGACGACATGTCTGCTGGTAAGTGTGCTTTGAAATCTGTCGGGTGGCCAAATCCGTCGGCTCGCCTGTACACACGATCGAATCTGTCTGCTGGGACGGTCTAGCAGACCGTTTCCAGCAGACAGATTTGATCGTGTGTACGCGGCCTAAGGAAAGTGACTACCAAAGGATCCTCCGCCCATCTCTTATTTGTTGCAGCAGAGATTGCTGCTACCTGCACTTTGAGGGAGCTCAGACCAAGCCCCAGATCAAGTCCTGTCTGAAGGAAACCTAGAATATTGGACGTAGAGGGAAGGATTGGATCAAATCCATCTCTGGTAGCAAATGACAAGAACTTGTCCCAGATTTTTGAATATATGGCATAAGTTGCAGGCTCTGGCTTTTAGAAGGGTTGTTAGGACTTGTGGGGAACACCCTAGGGACTCGAACCTTCGCCTCTCAACCTCCAGATTTTGAAGATTCAACTTCTGAGGGTTTGGATGAACTAGACTGCCCTGCGACAGAAATTGAGGGAAAGGAGGGATCCTGCTTGGAGAGCTCACACTGAGGCGCATGGCTAGAGGGGACCAGGGTTTCTTTGGCCAATACGGAAGTACTGCCACCACCTGGACTGACTCCCTGAGGAGTGTGATGTTTAATATTAATGGCCTGGGAGGAAAGGCATGTGCCGAGGTGAACCTTCAGGAGAATGACAGGGCATCCATTGCCTCAGCTTGTGGATGCGGCATCCAAGAAAAAGAATCTGTCTAGCTTGGCATTCTTCGGGGGACAAACAAGTCTATCTGAGGGGGATCCCAAATGCTGGCTGGAGAGCCCACTCGTCGTCCAGGAAGTTTCTGGACAATGTGTCTGCTTCTGTGTTCAACCTGCCTGGTAGATACATTGCTCTGGGGTCCAGGAGGTTCTTCTCTGCCCAGAGCGTGATCAGCGCCACCTCCTTGAAGAACGACCTGCTGCGAGTGCCTCCTTGCTTCTGCAGATAAGCGACAGCTGCCATGTCGTCTAGGCATAGAAGTATTCTCTGGCCTTTGATTTGGGATGCCAAATAAGTTAGTGCTAAGAAGGCTGCCCTAATCTCCAAGATGTTGGATACCACTCCCTGGGTAGAACATGACCATCTACCCTGTATTCTGGTTTCCCCGCAATGCGCTTCCCAGCCCTGACCGATTGCATCGGACATAAATGTGATCCAAAAATGGGAACCCAGGTGATGAGGTTTTCTGGAACTGTCCACCAGTGAAGACTCCTGTGCATTACTCCCGTCAGCAGTATCGTCTGAGATAGCCGTTTCTTCCACTGCGCCAAGAAACCTGTCAAGAACTACCTCAGGTGCCAATGGGACCAAGGAACCATGGGTATACAGTAGACATGTGCAAATGAGGCTCAGGCATTCTAAAGCCGTCAGATATGGGCTCCGGATGACCTTGATCATTCTCTGGGTGACAATCCTTGCCTCTGGCGGTGGTAATGACACTGTCCCCTCCTGAGTGTTGAACATTGCACCCAGGTAGATCACCTGCTGTGTGGGTGCTAGTTGACTCTTTTCGGAATTTATTAGCAGCCCTAGCTCTTTTTAGGGTCTGTAGAAGTATTTCCGGTGTCATACCCACTGATCAGGATTGCTTGCTAGGAGAAAGATGTCGTCCAAGTAGTGGTATATCCTCAAGCCCCTCTCTCGCAGGGGAACCAGAGCAGATATTAATATCTTGGTGAACACCCTGGGAGAAGTGCACAGACCGAAAAGGTAGGGCTTGAAACTGTATGTGGGTCCATCCCACTGCAAATCTCAGATATTTTGAATTGCAGGTAGAATTAGAGCGTGTAGGTAGGCATCCTGCCGATCGACTGAAATCATCCAATCTGATGGCTGGACTGCCTGAATAATCGTCTGCAGGGACTCCATTCCGAAGCTTTTGGGGGCGGATATACGGGCTGAGCCTCTGAAGGTCTGTCATATGTCCTCTTTGGGACCAGAATAGGGTGGAGTAAATTCCTGCGAAGTGCCGCCCCCTGAAGCTGGAGTGACGTTAGGAAGTTTTACAGAGCTTGAGCCTTCGGCAGAGAGGATGGAACCTCTGTTCCTTTGAAAGAATACCGAGGTGGGGGTTGGGGATGAGAGACATTCCAGAGGTGCCCCAATTGAATTGTTGACAGAACCCAGGGGTCCTGACAGCATGTGGCCCAGACTGGGACAAAGAGGCTTAGCCTGGCTCCCACCGGGAGTGCCTGGGCTACTCTGGCGTCAAAGACTGCTTCTGCTCCTGTGGAGCGGGAAAGGTTCTTCATCCTCCTGTTCAAAAAAGAATGTCTGAGTACCTTTCCAAAGTCTTTGTTGTCTCTGGGCTGTCTTTGACTGCCCAAAAAATCCCTTGAATTTGTCTGGCGGAACCTAGAGGAACCGCCTTCTGTCCTTGGGAAGCATACCGGACTTCCCTCCTGACAGCCTGGAGATAGCTTTATCCCTTTTGTCTCTGAATGGTGCTTTCCCATTGAATGGGATTTTGCACCAATTTTGTTTGGAGGATAAGTCAGCCGTCCAATCTTTCAGCAAGAAGGCCCACTTCACCATTACTGAATGCAACATGGATCTTGCAGAGCACCTGATCATATCAATGGCTGCTACCCTGACAGAGTCTGCCGACAATCTAAGCTCTTCCAAGGCTTTAATTTTATCCTCCTTGGGGACATCCTGACGCAAAGCCTTCTCAATATTATCTGTCCAAGATCTTATGGCATTTGATACCGATGTGAGGGCGATAGCTGGCTTACACGCTGCTCCCGGGGCTAAGTAGCTTCTCTTCAGCTCCAGGTCGGTTCACCTGTCTCAAGGGTCTTTGAAGGAAGCGGAATCCTCCATGGGTAAAGTTCTTTCTTTTTTTTTTTTTCGAGTCGCACCACCGATGCATCTACCGGCCCCATGAAAGTTTTTTGACCATTCATTCTGAATGACCTGACAAATGTGGTCACCTAATCTCACCCATCAACGAGAAGAGAACCTGCTTTCTTTTGAGGAATGGGAAGCAACTCGTAGACTCTTGGGGAGGCTCTTCTGCATCTTTTCTGGTGATTGCAGTTTGACTGCCTGGATGAACGGCTTTACCTAGGAGAGACTGAAGCCAGAAGGTTCTGACTGCTCTAAAGAGTCCTCTGAGGAATTTTCAGGTAATGAATCTCTAGCTGGTCAGCCTGACAGTGGCAGAGGTGTACCGACTGAAGGACCAGGGAGATTAGGTTCTGTATTCTGAACCTGGGATATCTGCTGAACTGGTTGAGCGGGGACCAAAGTCACAAGCTAAGAGAAGGAGACCTTCATTGTTCACTTGAGCAGATCCACAGCGTGCTGATTTTCTAGCTCGCGGTTGGACGCATAGTCCATAAAACAATCCTTACAGACCACTCTGTCTGGTAGTGGTGTGGCCCCGCCTGTCCAGCATTTCTTCTTTGTATAGGTCCTAGGAGAGGGGGAAGGATCTTGTCCTCTAAATATTTACCTCTCTGATCTATGACGTGAAGAATGGGACCTGGGACCAGTGGCGTGAAGTGCAGTCTGAGCTGTCATCATCACAGTGTCTTGAAGATTTTCTGGACCTCTTGGAGTGGGCAGGGCCACAATGTAATGAACTCACATTAGACCAGTGAGCGCACTTTTTTTTTTTTCAATACTCACATATAGTTGGTCCCATACCTAATAGGAGTGTGAGGATCTTTGTTGTAAGATAAATGACTAATAGCGGAGTTAGGCAGAAGGATCAGCTGCGGAAATTTAGTAAGAAAGGGGAAACAAAAGAAACTATGGAGAAGCTCTTTTTTTTTTTTTTTTTTAAATCACCATTTTTTTGAGAATACAAATAAAGGTACCTACCACAGAGCAGTGTCAGTGAAACCTAGCAGGGCACAGCTGAGGAGACTCTGGCAGCTAACCCTGAATCTGAACTTAATTAGGCTCAGGTGGATGGGCTGATCCCATAACCACCATTGTGAATTGATTCTGGAAGAAAAGGGCACATCTGGCCCTTTTTCCAGAATCCAAGATGACCGCAGTGATGTCGAGTGATATACAAAACAACAAAAAGCTGTAGCCCACTGCTAATTTCGGGGGAAACAAACAACAACTGCAAGCCTGTCAGGATAAAAAGCACCTGCCACATCAAACTGACTGGATTTAAAGGGAGCATCACAAAAAAGACAACAAATACACTTTTTTTTTTTTTAAAAAGGAGACAGGCAAGTTAAAGGAAGGAAGGGATGGGAGAGGGGAGAGACAAAAAACAATATATGCCTAAAAATAAAATGGAAATCACCAGCCTGGAAAGATGTGAGCTGATCCTTTTGCGACTCTACTGCATTCATCATGGATGTGATAGCAGACTTCGTTCCATAAAGGAAACACTGCGAGATGACCCCACCAGATCCACAGAGGGGTTCCCCGCCTTCTTAGCGCTGTGAGCGGCCCAAGACGAGGACTTCGCACGGGAAAGGCTAAACTGCTGACTGTACATACTGCTACTTTTCACCAGCACAAGAAGGTATGAGGGAAGAAAAGAGAATGTTGGGGGAGGGGCTATGCCTTTTAATTTATGCTATTCACTAGCCCTGAAGGAGGAGTCGAGGCGGAGCTCTATCACAGGTATGCTGCCATGGAGGCACCAGGAAAGTTGGTTGCTAACTTATAATATACAATGAAATATAACCCCCGCGATTAGGACAGAAATCTCATCTCAAGTCTCAGAGATTACAGACACATTTAGAGAATATTATGATTATTTGTATAGATCGCAGGGGGCTGCAGGAGGGGAGGAATTGGATACATTTTTTAGGAATATTGAGATACCGGTCCTTACAGAAGTGGATAAAGAGGGAATAGAGGCCCCAATAACTCTGGAGGAAATACAGCTAGCAGTTGCAGAGACGGCTAATCAGAAATCCCCTGGGCCAGATGGTCTCCCAGCTGAGACCTATAAATACTACGGGAAAGTACTGCTCCCGGAGCTTCTTAACCCCTTAAGGACCGCTGCATGTACATTTATGTCGGCAGAATAGCACATCAACGTACCTGTACGTGACTGCCTTGACGTGGGTCGGGGCTCGCCTGTGTGTCATTTCCTCCTCCTGTGTAAACACAGGAAGGGGGAAGTGATGTGATCTCTGCTCTCGGCGTTTTTTTCAACCGACGCTGAGGAGAGATCACATCACATAGTAAGTCTGCACAACACTACACTGACACCAGTACACGCAGACACACTGAACCCCTTGCGATCACCCCCCCCCTCCCCCTGTCACAGTGTCACTGAATACAGTGATCATATATGTATGATCACTGTATTTAGTGTCAGTGTGACAGGCAGTGTGACAGGCAGTTAGTGTTAGGTCCAGAGTAGCCCCCGTACCCCCCCTAATAAAGTTTTAACCCCTTGATCACCGCCCTAGTTAACCCTTTCACTCCCTATTGCCAGCGTCACTAAGCGCTGTATTAGTGTCGCTGTACCCGCTAGGTAGCTATTTTTTTTTACTAAAGACATGTGGCTAAATAAATTTTGGCCTAAATGTTTGACTAAAATTTAGTTTATTTGATTTTTTTTATAACAAAAAGTAAAAAATATTGTTTTTCTTTCAAAAATGTCGCTCTATTTTTGTATTTAGCGCAAAAAATAAAAATCACAGAGGCTATCAAATACCACCAAAAGAAAGCTCTATTTATGGGAAGAAAAGGACACAAATTTTGTTTGGGAGCCACGTCGCACGACCGCGCAATTGTCAGTTAAAGCGACGCAGTGCCGAATCGCAAAAAGGGGCCTGGTCCTTTACCTGCATTTTGGACCGGGTCTTAAGTGGTTAAAGTGTTGAACTGGGCAGAGGTGGAGGGGAAACTGCCCACTTCAACGACAGAGGCAACAATAATAGTGCTGCATAAAGAGGGGAAAGACCCACTAGAAACCACGTCCTATAGACCAATTTCCCTACTCTGGTCGGATGCTAAAATATTGGCTAAAGTAATGGCAGTCAGGTTGAATAAAATCATTTTTAAACTCGTACATCCAGATCAAACAGGGTTTATCCCTAGCAGATCAACCAGCATGGATATAAGCAGGGCCGGACTGGCCTACCGGGATACCGGGAAAATTCCCGGCAGGCTGCCTGCCCTGGGCTGTTTTGGGCTGAGCTGTGGCTGCAGCGCAGAGATCCGCTCCCTCCTCCTCCATCCCCTCCACTACGCACAATGTTACGCACAATCAGCGGGCATCTCCCGACTCCCGCTGTGTCTGTGTGCCTGGAAGCTCAGTGTTAAAACTTTTGCCGCGCTGCTGTGAGAAAAGTGACAGTCCCGCCCTCCTAGACCAGGGCGCACCTGCAGCAGCGTGTACCGGAGGTGGAGAGGAAATGTCTGCTGCCGTGGATTGTGCGGGGGGCGCGGCCGCGGGGAGGGAACTATCGCATGCAGGACACTGACAGTTCCCTCCCGCCGACTCCTCCAGCCGCTGAGCCATTCGGCGGCTTAGAGCTCTGATGCTTAAGAGCTGGCCCGCCTCCTTCACTCACAATGGTCGGGACTCGTGAGGGGGTGTGGCCCCCGCCTGTTACTGGGAGGCGAACCGGCCTCAGTGATGATCGCACGGTCCCAAGTTCTGGCCAGAACATGGAGGTACAAAAAAAAAAGAAAAAGGCTGCTGTCTCTAAGTCCTCTGTCACCCAGTCCCCTATCACCCAGCCCTCTGTCACCCAGCCCTCTGTCACCCAGTCACCCAGCCCCTGTCACCCAGCCCTCTGTCACCCAGCCCTCTGTCACCCAGCCCTCTGTCACCCAGCCCTCTGTCACCCAGTCACCCAGCCCCTGTCACCCAGCCCTCTGTCACCCAGCCCTCTGTCACCCAGCCCTCTGTCACCCAGTCCCCTCACCCAGCCCTCTGTCACCCAGCCCTCTGCCCTCTGTCACCCAGCCCTCTGTCACCCACCCAGCCCTCTGTCACCCAGCCCTCTGTCACCCAGCCCTCTGTCCCCTGTCACCCAGTCCCCTGTCACCCAGCCCTCTGTCACCCAGCCCTCTGTCACCCAGCCCTCTGTCACCCAGCCCTCTGTCACCCAGTCCCCTGTCACCCAGCCCTCTGTCACCCAGCCCTCTGTCACCCAGCCCTCTGTCACCCAGTCCCCTATCACCCAGCCCTCTGTCACCCAGCCCTCTGTCACCCAGCCCTCTGTCACCCAGCCCTCTGTCACCCAGTCCCCTGTCACCCAGCCCTCTGTCACCCAGCCCTCTGTCACCCAGCCCTCTGTCACCCAGCCCTCTGTCACCCAGTCCCCTGTCACCCAGCCCTCTGTCACCCAGCCCTCTGTCACCCAGCCCTCTGTCACCCAATCCCCTGTCACCCAGTCCTCTGTCACCCAGCCCTCTGTCACCCAGCCCTCTGTCACCCAGCCCTCTGTCACCCAATCCCCTGTCACCCAGCCCTCTGTCACCCAGCGCTCTGTCACCCAGTCCTCTGTCACCCAGTCCTCTGTCACCCAGCCCTCTGTCACCCAGTCCCCTATCACCCAGCCCTCTGTCACCCAGCCCTCTGTCACCCAGTCACCCAGTCCTCTGTCACCCAGCCCTCTGTCACCCAGCCCTCTGTCACCCAGTCACCCAGCCCTCTGTCACCCAGCCCTCTGTCACCCAGCCCTCTGTCACCCAGCCCTCTGTCACCCAGCCCTCTGTCACCCAGCCCTCTGTCACCCAGCCCTCTGTCACCCAATCACCCAGCCCCTGTCACCCAGTCCTGTCACCCAGCCCTCTGTCACCCACTCTGTCACCCAGCCCTCTGTCACCCAATCCCCTGTCACCCAGCCCTCTGCCCTCTGTCACCCAGCCCTCTGTCACCCAGCCCTCTGTCACCCAGCCCCTGTCACCCAGCCCTCTGTCACCCAGCCTCTGTCACCCAGTCCTCTGTCACCCAGTCTGTCACCCAGCCCTCTGTCACCCAGCCCTCTGTCACCCAGCCCTCTGTCACCCAGCTGTCACCCAGCCCTCTGTCACCCAGCCCTCTGTCACCCAGCCCTCTGTCACCCAGCCCTCTGTCACCCACCTGTCACCCAGCCCTCTGTCACCCAGCCCTCTGTCACCCAGTCCCCTATCACCCAGCCCTCTGTCACCCAGCCCTCTGTCACCCAGCCCTCTGTCACCCAGCCCTCTGTCACCCAGCCCCTGTCACCCAGCCCTCTGTCACCCAGCCCTCTGTCACCCAGCCCTCTGTCACCCAGCCCTCTGTCACCCAGTCCCCTGTCACCCAGCCCTCTGTCACCCAGCCCTCTGTCACCCAGCCCTCTGTCACCCAGCCCTCTGTCACCCAATCCCCTGTCACCCAGCCCTCTGTCACCCAGCCCTCTGTCACCCAGCCCTCTGTCACCCAGCCCTCTGTCACCCAATCCCCTGTCACCCAGCCCTCTGTCACCCAGCGCTCTGTCACCCAGTCCTCTGTCACCCAGTCACCCAGCCCTCTGTCACCCAGCCCTCTGTCACCCAGCCCTCTGTCACCCAGCCCTGTCACCCAGTCCTCTGTCACCCAGCCCTCTGTCACCCAGCCCTCTGTCACCCAGCCCTCTGTCACCCAGTCCCTCACCCAGTCACCCAGCCCTCTGTCACCCAGTCCCCTATCACCCAGCCCTCTGTCACCCAGCCCTCTGTCACCCAGCCCTCTGTCACCCAGCCCTCTGTCACCCAGCCCTCTGTCACCCAGCCCTCACCCAGCCCTCTGTCACCCAGCCCTCTGTCACCCAGCCCTCTGTCACCCAGTCACCCAGCCCTCTGTCACCCAGCCCTCTGTCACCCAGCCCCCTGTCACCCAGTCCCCTGTCACCCAGCCCCCTGTCACCCAGCCCTCTGTCACCCAGCCCCTCTGTCACCCAGTCACCCAGTCCCCTGTCACCCAGTCCTCTGTCACCCAGTCCCCTGTCACCCAGTCACCCAGTCCTCTGTCACCCAGCCCTCTGTCACCCAGCCCTCTGTCACCCAGCCCCCTATCACCCAGCCCCCTATCACCCAGCCCTCTGTCACCCAGTCCCCTATCACCCAGTCCCCTGTCACCCAGCCCTCTGTCACCCAGCCCTCTGTCACCCAGCCCCCTGTCACCCAGCCCCCTGTCACCCAGCCCCCTGTCACCCAGCCCTCTGTCACCCAGTCCTCTGTCACCCAGTCCCCTGTCACCCAGCCCTCTGTCACCCAGTCCTCTGTCACCCAGTCCCCTGTCACCCAGTCCTCTGTCACCCAGTCCTCTGTCACCCAGCCCTCTGTCACCCAGCCCTCTGTCACCCAGCCCCCTATCCCCTATCACCCAGCCCTCTGTCACCCAGTCCCCTATCACCCAGTCCCCTGTCACCCAGCCCTCTGTCACCCAGCCCTCTGTCACCCAGCCCCCTGTCACCCAGCCCCCTGTCACCCAGCCCTCTGTCACCCAGTCCTCTGTCACCCAGTCCCCTGTCACCCAGCCCTCTGTCACCCAGTCCTCTGTCACCCAGTCCCCTGTCACCCAGTCCTCTGTCACCCAGTCCTCTGTCACCCAGCCCTCTGTCACCCAGTCCCCTGTCACCCAGTCCCCTGCTGTCACCAAGTTCCCTTGCTGTCACCAAGTTCCCTTGCTGTCACCCAGTCCCCTTCTGTCGCCAAATCCCCTGCTGTTGCCAAGTCCTGTGTCACCCAGTCCTGTGTCGACCAGTTCCCTGCTGTCACCCAGTCCCCTGCTGTAACCCAGTCCCCTGCTGTAACCAAGTCCTCTGTCACCCAGTCCCCTGCTGTCACCAAGTCCCCTGTCACCCAGTCCCCTGCTGTCACCAAGTCCCCTGTCACCCAGTCCCCTTCTGTCGCCAAATCCCCTGCTGTTGCCAAGTCCTGTGTCACCCAGTTCCCTGCTGTTGCCCAGTCCCCTGCTGTCACCCAGCCCTCTGTCACCCAGCCCTCTGTCACCCAGTCCCCTTCTGTCGCCAAGTCCCCTGCTGTCACCCAGTCCCCTGCTGTCACCCAGTCCCCTGCTGTCACCCAGTCCCCTTCTGTCACCCAGTCCCCTGCTGTCGCCAAGTCCCCTGCTGTAACCCAGTCCCCTGTCACCCAGTCCCCTGCTGTTACCAAATCCCCTGTCACCCAGTCCCCTTCTGTCACCAAATCCCCTGCTGTTGCCAAGTCCTGCGTCACCCAGTTCCCTGCTGTCGCCCAGTCCCCTGCTGTCACCCAGCCCTCTGTCACCCAGCCCTCTGTCACCCAGTCCCCTGTCACCCAGTCCCCTGCTGTCACCAAGTCCTCTGTCACCCAGTCCCCTGCTGTCGCCAAGTCCCCTGTCACCAAGTCCTCTGTCACCCAGTCCCCTTCTGTCGCCAAATCCCCTGCTGTTGCCAAGTCCTCTGTCGCCCAGTCCCCTGCTGTCACCAAGTCCTCTACTGTCACCAAGTCTTTTGTCACCCAGTCCCCTGTCACCAAGTCCTCTGTCACCCAGTCCTTTGTCACCCAGTCCCCTGTTGTCGTCCAGTTGTCACCCAGTCCCCTGCTGTCGCCAAATTCTCTGTCACCCAATGCCATGTTGTCACCACGTCCTCTGTCACCCAATGCCCTGTTGTCGCCAAGTCCTCTGTCACTCAGTCCCCTGCTGTCGCCAAGTCCTCTGTCACCCAGTCCCCTGCTGTCGCCAAGTCCTCTGTCACCCAGTCCCCTGTTGTCACCCAGTCCCCTGTTGTCACCCAGTCCTCTGCTGTCACCCAGTCCTCTGCTGTCAGCCAGTCCCCCTGCTGTCACCCAGTCCAAGTGACACCCTCAATCTGGTGACGGGATGTGTGGCAAGTGACACGATGATCTGGTGACGGGACTGTGGCAAGTGACACACTAAATCTGGTGACAGGGGACGGATGGCAAGTGGCATGTTGAATCTGAGGTTCCACTGTATGTGTGTATACAGTATATTTATATATATCTCCCTAGCCCTATGTGCTTTCATATCTGTCTTATCTTTATATAATACGCTCTTTAAATGTTTTTAAAATGTATGATTTTCTCTTTTATGAACAAGAAAATAATGACGTTATGATGTTGGGCTGGTATATTAATGCTATGGGGCTGGTATGAAGTGTTTTCCAGGGCTGGTTTTTACTCCCAGTCCGGCCCTGGATATAAGGAGGGTATTTCTTAATCTGCAGACACCAACAGAGAATATGGGTACAAGGGCGGTCATGTCCTTAGATGTGATTAAGGCCTTTGATAGCCTAGAGTGGGGGTACATCTGGTGAGTATTGGGGGAATTTGGCTTTGGACCCTCGTTCATTAGGTGGATAAAAATACTGTATAATGGACCAAGAGCTTGAATTAGAGTTAACAACGATTACTCAGGTACGATTCAATTGGAAAGGGGGACAAGACAGGGGTGTCCATTGTCACCCCTGCTCTTTGCGCTTGCAATGGAGCCACTGGTTATTGCAATAAGATCAAATATAAATATGGAAGGGTTCTTGAGAGTGACAGGTGAGGAGAGAATTGTATTATAAGCGGATGATGTTCTCCTTGCTCTGTATCCTGGGGTATACAGAGCAATCTCTCGGGCAGGCGATAAGCATTTTCAGAGAATTTGGAAGACTCTCGGGACTGGTCATAAACTGTGAGAAATCAGCATTTAAGAAGGTGGACTCCATTGGTAACCAAATACTGTCAGAAATACCCCAATTGGAAGTAGTTGAAACAATTAAATAACTACGCGTACATATAACAAGAGACCCAAATAAGTATATAAACAGTAATATAATCCCACTTCTGGCCAAATTCAAAAGTAAAATCGAATTTGGAAGCCTCTGCCACTATCAGTACAAGGGAGATGCAATTTGATTACATTTTGTGGATGCCACAATTACTATATCTATTGCATAACTCCCCTATTTGGATACATAAGAAATAGTTCAAAAAATGTATACATTGTTTAGAGAACTAATATGGCAAGGAGGCATGTCTAGGATAAGCTTACAAACTTTACATTTATTAACAAGGGAGGGAGTATGGCCGTGCCGTACCCCCAGAGCTACTTTTCGCCAGCACAACTGCAACATCTAAGGCCCCATGCACACGAGACGCAAATGCAAACACATCTAAACACACGTTTTCAAAGGCAAAAAACGTGAATTTCGCAGCGTTTTACCACGTTTTACCGCGTTTAGTTAAGAAACATCATAAGACCCTCCCCAAGCTCAAAAAACAATATTATTTAACCATTTCAGCCATTTTGTGAGACCAAAGTGAGTAGCAGCTGAAAGAGCAGCAGTGTACTTGTATTTAGTGTGTCACTTGCCACATCACCTGCCACAAGCTGTGGATTGTCCACTTGCCACGTCACCTGCCACAAGTTGTGAATTATCCACTTGCCACATCATCTGCCACGTCACCTGGCCATGCCACCTGCCACAAGTTGTGGATTGTCCACTGGCCACATCTCCTGGCCACGTCACCTGCTATGTCACCTGGCCACGTCACCTGCCACAAGTTGTGGATTGTCCACTTGCCACGTCACCTGCCACGTCACCTGGCCACGTCACCTGCCACAAGTTGTGGATTGTCCACTGGCCACGTCACCTGTCACATCAACTGGCCACTTCACCTGCCGCAAGTTGTGGATTGTCCACTTGACACGTCACCTGACCATGTCACCTGCCACAAGTTGTGGATTGTCCACTTGCCATGTCACCTGGCCACGTCACCTGCCACGTCACCTGGCCACGTCACCTGCCACAAGTTGTGGATTGTCCACTGGCCACGTCACCTGCCACGTCAACTGGCCACGTCACCTGCCACAAGTTGTGGATTGTCCACTTGCCACGTCACCTGGCCACCTCACCTGCCACAAGTTATGGATTGTCCACTGGCCACGTCACCTGGCCACGTTAGCTGCCATGTCACCTGGCCACGTCACCTACCACAAGTTGTGTATTTTCCACTTGCCATGTCACCTGACCACGTCACCTGCCACATCACCTGGCCACCTCACCTGCCACAAGTTGTGTATTGTCCACTGGCCATGTCACCTGCAACGTTAACTGGCCACGTCACCTGCCACAAGTTGTGGATTGTCCACTTGCCATGTCACCTGCCACAAGTTGCGGATTGTCCACTTGCCATGTCACCTGGCCATGTCACCTGGCCACATCACCTGCCACGTCACCTGTTCACATCACCTGGCACGTCACCTGGCCACAAGTTGTGGATTGTCCACTGGCCACGTCACCTGCCATGTCCCTAAGCTCAAAAAACAATATTATTTAACCATTTCAGCCATTTTGTGAGACTGAAAAAATAGCAGCTGAACGAGCAGCAGTATGCTTGTATTTAGCGTGTCACTTGCCACATCACCTGCCACAAGCTGCGGATTGTCCACTTGCCATGTCACCTGCCACAAGTTGTAAATTGTCCACTGGCCACGTCATCTGCCACGTCACCTGCCACAAGTTGTGGATTGTCCACTTGCCACGTAACCTGGCCACATCAATGTAGGGAAAAAGAAATGGACAGCCGCACTCCAATGGATTGAAAAACTTAAAAATAGCGCCTGTTTATTCCAGTCAAAAAATATAACTAAAACAGCAAACAGTGGGGTAACAAAATCTGACGCGTTTCACATCGACAACCGATGCTTAGTCATCTGCCACACGTCACCTGCCACAAGTTGTGGATTGTCCACTGGCCACGTCACCTGTCACGTCAACTGACCACTTCACCTGCCACAAGTTGTGGATTGTCCACTTGCCACGTCACCTGACCACGTCACCTGCCACAAATTGTGGATTGTCCACTTGCCACGTCACCTGGCCATGTCACCTGGCCACATCAGCTGCCAAATCGCCTGGCCACGTCACCTGCCACAAGTTGTGGATTGTCCACTGGCCACGTCAGCTGCCATGTCACCTGGCCATGTCACCTGCCACAAGTTGTGGATTTTCGACTTGCCATGTCACCTGGCCACGTCACCTGCCACATCACCTGGCCACGTCACCTGGCCACAAGTTGTGGATTGTCCACTGGCCACGTCACCTGCCATGTCAACTGGCCATGTCACCTGCCACAAGTTGTGGATTGTCCACTTGCCACGTCACCTGCCACAAGTTGCGGATTGTCCACTTGCCATGTCACCTGGCCATGTCACCTGCCACGTCACCTGTTCACATCACCTGGCCACGTCACCTGCCACGTCACCTGGCCACATCACCTGCCACAAGTTGTGGATTGTCCACTGGCCAAGTCACCTGTCACCTCAACTGGCCATTTCACCTGCCACAAGTTGTGGATTGTCCACTTGCCATGTCACCTGGCCACGTCAACTGGCCACTTCACCTGCCACAAGTTGTGGATTGTCCACTGGCCACGTCACCTGGCCACGTCACCTGCCACAAGTTGTGGATTGTTCACTTGCCACATCACCTGGCAACGTTACTTGCCACGTCACCTGCCACAAGTTGTGGATTGTCCACTTGCCACGTCACCAGGCTATGTCACCTGGCCATGTTACCTGGCCACATGACCTGCCACAAGTTGTGGATTGTCCACTTGCCACATGACCTGGCCACGTCACCTGGCCATGTCAGCTGCCACAAGTTGTGGATTGTCCACTGGCCACGTCACCTGGCCACATCACCTACAACGTCACCTGGCCACATCACCTGCTACGTCACCTACCACAAGTTGTGGATTGTCCACTTGCCACATCACCTGGCCACGTCATCTGCCAAAGTTGTGGATTGTCCACAATGCAATGCAAGCAATTACGGTTGTTTATGTTTTTTAATGGTGTTTCATCATTTGCCATCATTTTTGAGATTTCTAATGTAAAAAATAGGTCACCTTTAAAAACGCCTATAAACTAAATCGCGGCAAAACGCCAGTACCGCGTTTAGCGGCGTTTTGCGTCTGAAACGCGAAAACTTTTGCGACTGAACCCATTTGTTTGCTTCTGGAAAAACGAGGGTAAACTCAACTGCCTAAAAACGGCAATAAACGAGATTGTGGGCATGGAAACATAGGATAACATTGAATGTGTTCAGGGGCAGTTGAAAAAACTGTCCAAATGCCTCTGAACTCGAGTTTACCAGCGTCTCGTGTGCATGGGGCCTAAAAGTTAGTAACGATTCAGGAGGAGATATAAATGGGGGATTAATGATATTAGGGGCGCCCTATAAGACAGTAGTGGAGGTATTGGAGGCAAACTCTTTTGTCAATAGAACCCCCACAGTAAAGCTGGCTATAAAAGTTATGGAAAGCAGTAACGTCATTAGGGGGACATGGTGGTGTGACAGAATATACTCCCCTCTGGAATAATAGGAACCTTCAGGAGTTGGAGACGATAGGAAAGATCAAAGAATGGGAAATAAAGGGGATAGACAGGTTGGCCCAGGTATAAAAGGGAAGTACCTTAAAAACATTCACAGCCTTGAGAGATGAATATGGCATACCCAAACACTCATTTTATAAATACCTACAAATCAGACACGCATTAAATGCTCAGTTTGAGAAACAAGGCCTGGACTGGAGTAATACCCCTATCTACCAAAGAATAGGTAGTCTGAGTGGGAGAGTGGGATTTATATCAGAAATATACCCACATATATGCAGTGGAAGTATTGAGGGTCCAGGACTGCTTAAAAATGGGAAGAAGACCTAGGAATAATATCAGATAGGCAATGGAGGAGGATATCAGAGAGGGGACATTTGGTATTGGTTTCACCCACACAGAAAGTCTCACATTTAATGTTGATACACAGGACATACTATACACCCAAGAGACTGTTTATGTTCAGGTGGAGAACAGATACTAAGTGCCCCATGTGCCAGAGTACAGGGGATCTTCTACACATGGTATGGAGGTGCCCGAAATTATTCTGATATTGGTCAGAGGTCCTCGATACCATAAACACGATATATATAAAACTAGGCTGGAAATGGACCCCAGACTTTGTATCCTGGGTCTGGGGGAAGAAATAGGTGGAACAGCTAGTATAATCAAGTAGTGATGAGGTGTCTTTTCCAGGCAAGAAAATTAATAGCACAGAGATGGCAAGCATAGTCTCAGAAATGATATGGAGGGAAAAAGTAGTCTATACAAAGAGAAGAAACTTTAAGTAATTAGAAAAAATGTGGAAACCTTGGTTGGAGAGGATGGGATACCATATGTAAAGCACAGAGAAGGAGTAATAAGGAAGGCCCTACAGAAATAAATAACACAAGGAAGAGGGTGAGGTTAAAAACATATACTAGGATAAAGAATGGGGGGAAGGGATAAGAAAGAAAAGAGATAGGGCATTAAACTTCATAATAGAAAGCTGTAAGAAAAAAAAACATTTTTTTAAAAAATATATATTTATATGCATGTATTTTTAAAGTATGTAGAAAATAAAGAAAGATTATATAATTTAAAAAAAAAAGTGATATAAATGAAAATACATAAAAAAAATGCTGAAGTATAATATTGAAATAATTGAGTAATTTAAAGTGAGTGACAAAATCCCAACACTGTGATTTCTTCAACGTCAAAATCTTGTTTCGTGTTCTGTGCAGTAGATTTGCACAAGGCAGCCTGGCCCCTCTCTGCTGTCGAGTGCTCCCACAGCAAGCAGCTTGCTATGGGGGCACCCAAGCCGAGCTGCAGCTCCGTGTGTCCATTCAGACACAAAGCTGCCATTTGGTCCGCACCTCTCTCTCCTGATTGGCTAACTGGCTTTGATTGACAGCTGTATGAGCCAATGGCAATCAGGAGGGAGAGTCCCAGATGGCCAAGGGACTCTTGTTCATTTCTGGTAGGGATGAGCCGAACACCCCCAGTTGGGTTCGCAGCAGAACATGCGAACAGGCAAAAAATTTGTTCGAACACGTGAACACCGTTAAAGTCTAAGGGACACGAACATGAAAAATCAAAAGAGCTAATTTTAAAGGTTAATATTAGGGCTGTTACTGATCAAAATTTTTGTGTTCGATTAATCGTTTTTTATTTTAATCGATTAATCGACTAATTTCGATTAATTATAACGCACATACAGATCCAACTACTTTTAGCTGATCTCCTTGCAGGCTGATTCCCAGTGCAGCTGCCAACAGCAGGATACAAAAAACACACAAAGGCAGCGCTCGATGGGAATAGCATTAAAACTTTTATAATCTTCAAGTAGGTAACAAAATAAATATTGCACTGGAGATAAAATAGATGGCGCTACATAAACTGTAAAAATGGTGCGAGTAATACCAAATGGTACAAAAAGCAGTCATAAAAATATGTAGCTAAGTATGATACTGGTATAAAAATGAGTACGATACCACCGCTGAATCCAGATGAGGAGAGGTTAACATCAGTCCGTCGGCATGTAGCTGTCCCATGAAAGGGAACTATCACAACTCCCAATGGATGGTTGTAAAATCCCAGGTTGATAAAAGGAAGTGATAGAGGGAAGTGTAAATGTGTCCGTGACGTCACGGGACCTCCGACGGAACTCCCTGAAGGCCCAGAAGCCGGCGAAGAGTCGAGTACCAATCAAAATAGCTTTAATCGATCAAAAATATTTTAATCGATCAAAAAAATTAAAGATTAATCGATTAATTAAAAGTTAATTTGCACAGCCCTAGTTAATATGCAAGTTATTGTCATAAAATGTGTTTGGGGACCTGGGTCCTGCCCCAGGGCACATGTATCAATGCAAAAAAAGTTTTAAAAACACAAGTTTTTTTTGAGAGCAGTGATTTTAATAATGCTTAATGTGAAGCAATAAAAGTGAAACATTCCTTTTAATTTCGTACCTGTTTTTTTTTTTATAGTATGCCTGTAGAGAAGTGCATGTTTCCTGTGCTTAGAAAAGTCCCTGCACAAAAGGACATTTAACAAAGGGGACCCCCAGATGCCGCCCCCTCATGTGAATTGTTAACGCAGTACATTGTACCCCTAATATTTCACCCAAAAAAGGTAAAAAAACACAAGTAATTTAATAATTACAAAAAAAATTCCAGCGATGTAGTTCTTCTATGACCCGCCACCTTGAACGATAGAGCCTCCACAGGAGGCGCCCGGCCGAATGACGTGCGACCCGTTTGACAGCTCTTAAATAACCAAGGGTGGGGCCACCCGTGACGTGGACAGGTGATCTCGCAACGGGGGCTTCCGGGCAGTTTCCTGTGGCGTCACAGGTGACCCCGCCCCCTCTAATGCAAAGGGAGTTTCCCACATCCCCCCCATGTTGAGGGCATGTGGCCTGGTACAGTTTAGGGGGGGCGCTCTCTCGTCCCCCCATCTTTTCCTGCAGCCTGCCAGGTTAAATGCTCGGATAAGGGTCTGGTATAGATTTTTTGGGGAACCCCATTTTTTTTATTTCGCCGCGGGGTTTCCCTTAAAATCCATACCAGACCTAAAGGGTCTGGTATGGATTTTGAGGGGGACCCCTACACCATTTTTTTTAAGTTTGGCACAGGTTTCCCGTTAATTTCCATACCAGGTAATGGAATTTTGGGGGGACCCCCACACATTTTTTTTGATTCAGGGTTCCCCTTAATATTCATACCAGACCCAAAGGGCCTGGTAATGGTCTGGGGGGAACCCATGTAGTTTTTTTCAATGAGTTTTATCTGTATTGCCGGAACCCAACAATTTATTATAGCTGCGAATAGTTTAAAATTACTTTTTTTCCTTTAGAAATTTAATTTTGTGCAGGGACTGTTATAAACATGGGAAAAATGTACTACTTTACATGCAAACTATAGAATACTATAAATTTTAAGCAATATTCACTTTTATTGTTTCACTTTAAGCATTATTAAAATCACTGCTCCCGAAAAAACGTCTGTTTTTAAAACTTTTTTTGCATTGATACATGTCCCCTTGGGCAGGACCCAGGTCCCCAAACACGTTTTATGAATATAACTTGCATATTAACCATTAAAATTAGCACTTTTGATTTCTCCCATAGACTTTTAAAGGGTGTTCCACAGCTTTCAAATTTTCCGCGAACACCCCAAATTGTTCGCTATATGGCGGATGGACGAATTTCCAATGTTCAAGTCAAACTTATGTTTGCCCCGAACATAAAGCTCATCCTTAATTCCTGGACAGAGATGGGGCTGAGGTAAATATAAGGGGGTGCTGGGAAAGCTGCTGCACACAGAAGGGTTTTTTATCTTAATGCATAGAATACAAAAACAAGTCTGCCTTTATAACTCCTTTTTAGGAGTATCATAGAGTATTATTTTATTTAAAAGTTTTATTTGTATTCCCGAAACCCAACCCACAATTTATTATAGCAGTGAGTAGTTTTAAATTACTTATTTTCCTTTAGAAATTAAATTTTGTGCAGGGACTGTTATAAACACGGGAAAAATGCACTACTTTACATGCATACTATAGACACCCCCCAGGTACGAAATTTAAAAAGGATGTAAACCCCCCCCCCAAAAAAATTTTTTGATGTCACAATGTAGAGTATAGTATTTCCTATCATCTGTGCCCAGTCTTGCCACACAGAGTTAATCCAGCTCTGAGCAATCCTCTTTTATTGTCAGTGAAATACAACAGACTTCCAGATAAAAACCAAAGTCCTTGCTTCTGAAAAAAAGTGCACAATTCACATCCCCTCCCCTGTGTTTTGATTAAATGTTTTCAAAATATGGGGTGAGTCACAGTTCAGTGCCATGAGAAAATGCAACAATCATTAGAATATACATGGAGCTGGAGGGAAGGGGAGAGGGGGATGTGAATTGATCACTTTTTACAGAAACTGTTTATGTCTACAAGCAGTGCACGAGATATGTAAATAACCTGTCACTGAAGCAAGGACTTTGGTTTTTATCTGGAAGTCTGTTTTATTTCCCTGAACAATAAAAAGAGGATTGCTTAGAGCTGGATTAACTCTATGGGCCAGATTCACGAACACTTGCGCTGGAGTATTTGGATATGCGCCGCGTAACTGTGCTGATGCGCCGACGTTTCTATGTGCCCGTACCCACCAAACTAGATGCGCCCAATAACGGCTCATTTGCGACCGGCGGAACGTTCCGACGCCAGAGTATCGTCAGCGTTTATTTTCGCTGGGCGCATCAGTCGCGCCCATTGATTTCCCCTGCAAATATGCAAATGAGGGATTTTTCACAATTCACGAACGGATTAGCACCATACGCTGGCTACATGCGCCGCGCGTATCTCGTCCGTCCGGCGCAAAGTTATTTCTACAAAAGGCTGCTTTATCTTTACTCCAGACGGTCACAGGTCAGCAGGAGAGCAGCTACAGCAGCGTTACCGACGATAGGAGCTAGCTGAGCACCCCCACTTGCAAGGACAACACCTCTGTGTGCCAACATGCCAGGGGCACTCGTGGTCCTAGAACTACTGATGGGTCCCCTGGAACCAAGAAGGCGGGCACGTGAGAGGATATACCGCACACGTATGAACCTCTTTGGCATGGGGGATGAGGAGGTGTATCGCCTATTCAGATTCAGCCCAGATGCAATACTTGAACTAACCACAACCCTGCAGGATGACATCACCAGCCCAACACACCGATCACAAGCAGTGCAGCCACTGGTGAAGGTCCTGGCAACACTCCATTTCCTAGCAAGTGGATCATTCCAGCGTACAAGTGGAGTGGTGGCTGGGATGTCACAGTCCTCCATAAGCAGATGTGTGCACCAGGTTGTCCCTGCAATCCTCAGACGCATGTCCAACCAGTTCATCAGACCCACCACTGAGGAGCTGCGGCAGAAGGCAATGACAGATTTCTACAACATTGCCAGATTCCCACGCACTGTGGGGGCCATTGATTGCACACATGTGGCCCTACAGCCCCCCAGTGCCACAGAGCACATATACCGCAATCGAAAGCATTGGCATTCCATCAACGTACAGGTGATAGCCGATGCCCAACGCCTCATATGGCACGTCCGTGCCAAACACCCCGGGTCCAGCCATGACAGTTTCATATACCGTCAGAGCCCCATCCCAGCAGAATTTAACCAGAACATGTATGGGGACAGCTGGCTGGTTGGTGAGTGACATGGGAGTCAGGCATGACTATCCCCTCCCGTGATGCACAACAGAAATCGCACATGCATGACTAACATTCTCCTGTCTTTTACCTTACAGGTGACTCTGCATATGCACTGGGACCCCATCTAATGACTCCTTTCCGGAACCCCCAAACCAGAGGAGAGAGAAAATACAATGAAGCACACATCAAAACCCGTGCAGTGGTTGAGCAAACATTTGGGCTCCTGAAGTCCCGTTTCCGATGCCTGGATAAGTCTGGGGGGGCCCTATTGTATTCCCCTACCTTTGTGTGTCAGATCATCGGTGCATGTTGCATACTACATAACTTTGCTATGAAAAAAGGCCTGCATATTGACATACGTGATGACCTGACCCCCGACCCACACAGTCCCCACCTGCCAGAGGACACCCAGTCTGCTGATGGAAGAGCAGTCAGGAGGGTCCTCGCCGTAGGCATCTTTGGACACTAAACCAAAACATTAATAACACAGACAATGCACGCGTGTACACCACTGATGTCCCTAGATCACACACACCACATGCACATCGCATTGGATTAGCCCAAGTCCAGCATGTAGGAGTTGGGAGCAGTAACGCCAGCGTCAAGGCCCCAATGATGTCACTGTCCATTCACACACCTTTCACACATCATTCATTCAGCCGTGGGGTTCACTTCACCACCACGGCCGAGGGTGACACCCCTTACTTTCAGGAGTGCCACCCTCTCACATTCACACACCATTCACACTGTCCCCTGCACTCCTGACCGTGTGCAGTACAAAAATAAATTATAAATATCATATCCTGATCATTAAACGAAAAAAAATCTCATAACCTGAGAAAAATAAAAAATAAACTCATGACCTGAGTATGTCAAAAACAATAATATAAAACAAGAAAAAAAACAAGGCCTCATCGGGGATGCCGGGGGCTTCTTCTGGGGGCCCCTCTCTGGCTCCGCAGCTGCCTGGATGGAGTGGGTGGGGGTGGGGGGGCATCTGGAGGTGGCTGATCCCCAGGTGGGCCACTCCTGGCAGGTGTGGCCTGCGTGCCCTCCAAGGCCCTGGCTATCCGTCCAAGGTAATTGTTCGTCTGGGCCTGCATCCGGAGCTGACGGGTCACCTGGTAATGCTGGGCCCGCCGACTCAGCCTCCCCTGCTCCCGGATGGCAGCACTGTTCCCATGGATGGCAGCAGTGTTGGCCTGGACGGCTGCAGTAAGGTGCTGGATATCCCCCTGCACCTCCCCCAAAGTGGTGACCACTGCAGCGCAGTTGCAGCTGACATCCTGCACTGCGTTGCTGAGGTTGGCAACGGAGCCCAGGCTGTCAGCCACTTTCTCCAAGTGCACCGCTATGGCCCCCATCTGTTCCGTCTGCCTGGCGTGATCCCTCGCCAACTGGTCCTGGACACCATCAGACACCCCCCTGGTCTTCTGGGTCGCCTTCCTGGGGCCAGAAGATGGATGTCCTCGGGTGGAAGGTGTCGCCCTTGAGGGGCTTCCAAGGATGGGGGAGGGGACGACAGACGGGCCAGGAGAAGGGGAGGAGACAGACAAAACCAAAGAAAAGTCCTGCTCTGCCACAGCAGGATCCTCCACAACCACCTCGGCAGGTGTGGTGTGGCCACTCTCCTCCTCCACAACCTCTTCACCACCCAGTGGCTCGGGCACATGATGGCGTGGGGGGGATGGGGTGGAATGCAGGCTGACAGATGATGGCCCAGCTCCGTCATCTGTGGATGACACAAAGCAGACACATGTTGGTGGTCCCACACACTTGGCACATGTTCCCCCCCCCCCCCCAAATGCAAAACAACAAATAGGGGATTATAAAACACTTACCTGTCCTTGTGCCTTCCTCCACGGAGTCATAGCCTGCGACCCCCTCCACCTGCTCCCTCTCCAGGCAGCGAGCAACCACCTCCTCCTCTGCGGTCAGGGTGACAGGACATGGGGGACCACCACCTGTGCCCCTCTCATACCTCCTGATGGAGGCCACCTTGTCCCTCACCTTGCGCCGCAGGTCATTTATTTTCTTTTGTATGTCCCCAGCAGTCCGGGTGGAGTAGCCCAGGACATTGACCCTGGCAGCAATCGACTCCAGGATGCCCTGCTTCCTCTCCCGGCTGGTCTTCCGGCTTTTTTTGCCATGGAGAAATTCATTATCCGTCTCCATAGCCGAGATAATCACTGAGACCTCCTGGGAATTAAAGTTGAGGTTCCTCCTCTCTCTGGGGGTAGCGGGAGCAGCCATTACAGTGCAAAAGTATCTTCCCTGGGGTGGGGGGAAACGGAACTACTTTTGCGCCGGAATGGCGTTTCCGCCAGCGCTTTTAAGCGCCCAGCGGAACGCATTGCGCTGACGTTTCCCAGGAAGTGGTGCCGACGGAAGTTGTGAGCATGCGCACAAGGGGGCGAGTGGAGCCGCACTCACTGCGCATGCTCCGTGGATGATGCGCTGAACGTAAGCCTCTGCGCTGGGCTCCGCCCATCATTTACATATGATCACACCCACTTCCACTTGCGTCGGGTTACGCCAGCGCATTATCGTTACTCTGGCGCAAGTTTACGCGCAACTGCTATGTGAATTACAGGACTTGCGCTGAAAGGGTCTTCAGAGTAACGTAAATGAGAAGCGTTACTCCAGAGGAAAGATACTCTCATCTACCTGAATCTGGCCCTATGTGGCAAGACTGGGCACAGATGAAAGGAAATCGTATTCTCTACATTGTGACACAAAAAAAAATCACTTTTATTGTTTCTCTTTAAGCATTATTAAAATCACTGCTCCCGAAAAAGCGTCTGTTTTTAATTTTTTTTTTATTAAGTTTGGCACAGGGTTCCCCTTAATTTCCATACCAGACCTAAAGGTCCTGGTAATGAAATTTTGGGGCGACCCCCACGCATTTTTCTGGGTTCGGGGTTCCCCTTAATATTCAAACCAGACCCAAAGGGCCTGGTAATGGTCTGGGGGGAACCCATGTCGTTTTTATCTGTATTGCCGGAACCCAACAATTTATTATACTCGCGAGTAGTTTTAAATGACTTTTTTTCCTTTGGAAATTTATTTTTGTGCAGGGACTGTTATAAACACGGGAAAAATGCACTACTTTACATGCATACTATAGACACCCCCCAGGTATGAAATTTAAAGCAATATTCACTTTTATTGTTTCACTTTAAGCATTATTAAAATCACTGCTCCCGAAAAAGCATCTGTTTTTAAAACTTTTTTTTGCATTGATACATGTCCCCTTGAGTAGGACCCAGGTCCCCAAACACATTTTATGAATATAACGTGCATATTAACTGTTAAAATTAGCACTTTTGATTTCTTCCATAGACTTTTAAAGGGTGTTCCACCGTTTTCGAATTTGCCATGAACACCCCAAATTGTTCGCTATATGGCGAACGGGCGAATTTCCAATGTTCAAGTCGAACATATGTTCGCCCCGAACATAAAGCTCATTCTTAATTCCTGGAAAGAGATGGGGCTGAGGTAAGAATTAGGGGGTGCTGGGTAAGCTGCTGCACACAGAAGGCTTTTTTATCTTAATGCATAGACTTCAAAAAAAACTTCTGCCTTTATAACTCCTTTTTAAGAGTATCATAGAGTATTATTTTATTTAAAAGTTTGGCATTAAAAACAGAAATCTTTGCACTTACACTGGCACCATTGTGTATAGCATGTGCCGTTATTGGCTTCTCCAAGCCTGCCCAAAGCCGGCGTTCGCTTCAAGTTTTGTTCCGGTTAGTAGCCTGGAAGTGATGTTACACAGGACCCAGAAAATACAAATCCACGCTTCAACATATGTTTCACCAAGATAGTGTCTTTAGGAAGACCTCAAAGGTAACCAAGAAAAAAAAATTGTGAGAGCCTGCTAAAAATCGAAAAAGTTGATTGTCATGTCCTTCTGCTCCTTCCTCTGCTCTCCTGGAGTTTCTTCTCTTAATGTTCTTCTAATGTTTATTTTGTCCTGGCTAATCCACTCCGAGAGTCACAGCGCACACCCTCCGGTGTTATTTAGATCAGTAAAAATGACTGAATTTTTTTTAACTGAAAGTCACAAACCGAAAATTGTCTATCTGATTGATTTAGAGAGCTTTTGATCAATTTCCTCTGTCAATCACTTCTGATCAATCAAACAAATATTTGTGTGTATTAGGAAAACTATTCACAACGATTAAGTGATCATTTTTAATAGATCGCTTACATTTATATACTCTATATATACATATACAGTATATATATATTTATACTATAGATTGGATTTTTGATCAATATTTTCAGTTGATTACAAAGGGCCAGATTCAGCAACACTTGCGCTGGAGTATTTCGATATGCGCCGCGTAACTGTGAAGATGCGCCGTCGTTTCTATGTGGCCGTACCCACCAAACTAGATGCGCCCGAAGACGCGCCATTTGCGACCGGCGGAACGTTCCGACGCCAGAGTATCGTCAGCGCATAATTTCGCTGGGCGCATCAGTCGCGCCTATTGATTTCCCCTGCAAATATGCAAATGAGGGAGATTTCCCGATTCGCGAACGGATAAGCACCATACACTGGCTACATGCGCCGTCTGGCGCAAAGTTATTTCTACAAAAGGCTGCTTTATCTTTACTCCAGACGGTCACAGGTCAGCAGGAGAGCAGCTACAGCAGCGTTACCGACGATAGGAGCTAGCTGAACAACCACACTTGCAAGGACAACACCTCTGTGTGCCAACATGCCAGGAGCAATTGTGGTCCTCGAACTACTGATGGGTCCCCCGGAACGAAGGAGGCGGGCACGTGAGAGGATATACCGCACTCGTATGAGCCTCTTTGGCATGGGGGATGAGGAGGTGTATCGCCTCTTCAGATTCAGCCCAGATGCAATCCTTGAACTAACCACAACCCTGCAGGATGACATCACCAGCCCAACACACCGCTCACAAGCAGTGCAGCCACTGGTGAAGGTACTGGCAACACTTCATTTCCTTGCAACTGGATCATTCCAGCGTACAAGTGGAGTGGTGGCTGGGATGTCACAGTCCTCCGTGAGCAGATGTGTGCACCAGGTTGTCCCTGCAATCCTCAGACGCATGTCCAATCAGTTCATCAGACCCACCACTGAGGAGCTGCGGCAGAAGGCAATGACAGATTTCTACAACATTGCCAGATTCCCACGCACTGTGGGGGCCATTGATTGCACACATGTGGCACTCCAGCCCCCCAGTGCCACAGAGCACATATACTGCAATCGGAAGCATTGGCATTCCATCAACGTACAGGTGATAGCCGATGCCCAACGCCTCATATGGCACGTCCGTGCCAAACACCCCGGGTCCAGCCATGACAGCTTCATATACAATCAGAGCCCCATCCCAGCAGAATTTAACCAGAACATGTATGGGGACAGCTGGCTGGTTGGTGAGTGACAAGGGAGTCAGGCATGACTATCCCCTCCCGTGATGCACAACAGAAGTGGCACATGCATGACTAACATTCTCCTGTCTTTTACCTTACAGGTGACTCTGCATATGCACATCGCATTGGATTAGCCCAAGTCCAGCATGTAGGAGTTGGGAG
The DNA here is from genome assembly GCA_029574335.1 of Rana kukunoris. Taxonomy (NCBI): domain Eukaryota; kingdom Metazoa; phylum Chordata; class Amphibia; order Anura; family Ranidae; genus Rana; species Rana kukunoris. The sequence continues at coordinate 96,210,441 of CM056055.1, read as the reverse complement.
CAGTAACGCCAGCGTCAAGGCCCCAATGATGTCACTGTCCATTCATACACCTTTCACACGTCATTCATACAGCCGTGGGGTTAACTTCACCACCACGGCCGAGGGTGACAACCCTTACTGTCAGGAGTGCCACCCCCTCACATTCACACACCATTCACACTGTCCCCTGCACTCCTGACCGTGTGCAGTAAAAAAAGAAATACAAAATCTCATAACCTGAGAAAATAAATAAACAAAAACTCATGACCTGAGTATAAAATAAATAATACAAAATAAACAAAAACTCATAACCTGAGTATAAAATAAATAATACAAAATAAACAAAAACTCATAACCTGAGTATTTAAAAAAAATCATAGAAACCAAAAAAAAAAAAAAGCCTCATCGGGGATGCCGGGGGCTTCTTCTGGGGGCCCCTCTCTGCCTCCTCAGCTGCCTGGATGGAGTGGGTGGGGGGGCATCTGGAGGTGGCTGATCCCCAGGTGGGCCACTCCTGGCAGGTGTGGCCTGCATGCCCTCCAAGGCCATGGCTATACGGCCGAGGTATGAGTTCGTCTGGGCCTGCATCCGGAGCTGACGGGTGACCTGGTAATGCTGGGCCCGCCGACTCAGCCTCCCCTGGTCCCGGATGGCAGCACTGTTACCCTGGATGGCAGCAGTGTTGGCCTGGACGGCTGCTGTGAGTTGCGTAATATCACCATGCACCTCCCCCAAACTGGTGACCACTGCAGCGCAGTTGCAGCTGACATCCTGCACTGCGTTGCTTATCTGGGCAACGGAGCCCAGGCTGTCAGACACTTTCTCCAAATGCCCAACTATGGCCCCCATTTGTTCAGTCTGTCTGGCGTGATCCCTCGCCAACTGGTCCTGGACAACATCAGACACCCCCCTGGTCTTCTGGGTCGCCTTCCTGGGGCCAGAAGATGGTTGTCCCCGGGGGGAAGGAGTCGCCCTTGAGGGGCTTCCAAGGATGTGGGAGGGGATAACAGATGGCCCGGGAGAAGGGGAGGAGACCTCCAAAACTAAAGTAAAGTCCTGCTCTGCCACAGCAGGCTCCTCCACAACCACCTCGGCAGGTGTGGTGTGGCCACTCTCCTCCACCACCTCTTCACCACCCAGGGGCTCGGGCACACGATGGCGTGGGGGGGATGGGGTGGAATGGACGCTGACCGATGATGGCCCAGCTCCGTCATCTGTGGATGACACAAAGCAGACACATGTTGGTGGTCCCACACACTTGGCACATGTACCCTCCCCCCCCAAATGCAACAAATCAAATAGGGGATAAAAAACACTTACCTGTCCTGGAGCCTTCCTCCATGGAGTCATAGCCTGGGACCCCCTCCACCTGCTCCCTCTCCAGGCAGCGTGCGACCACCTCCTCCTCCGCGGTCAGGGTGACAGGACATGGGGGACCACCACCTGTGCCCCTCTCATGCCTCCTGATGGTGGCCACCTTGCCCCTGACCTTGCGCCGCAAGTCGTTGATCTTTTTCTGAATGTCCCCAGCAGTCCGGATGGAATACCCCAAGACATTCACCCTGGCAGCAATGGACTCCAGGATGCCCTGCTTCCTTTCCCGGCTGGTCTTGCGGCTTTTTTTCCCATGAAGCAAATCATTCACAGACTCCATCGCTGAGATGATAACCGAGACCTCCTGGGAATTAAAATTAAGGTTCCTCCTCTCTCTGGGGGTAGCGGGAGCAGCCATTACAGAGCAAAAGTATCTTCCCTGGGGTGGGGGGAAACGGATATACTTTTGCGCCGGAATGGCGTTTCCGCCAGCGCTTTTAAGCGCCCAGCGGAACACATTGCGCTGACGTTTCCCGGGAAGTGGTGCCGACGGAAGTTGTGAGCATGCGCACAAGGGGGCGAGTGGAGCCGCACTCACTGCGCATGCTCCGTGGATGATGCGCTGAACGTAAGCCTCTGCGCTGGGCTCCGCCCATCATTTACATATGATCACACCCACTTCCACTTGCGTCGGGTTACGCCAGCGCATTATCGTTACTCTGGCGCAAGTTTACGCGCAACTGCTATGTGAATAACAGTACTTGCGCTGAAAGGGTCTTCAGAGTAACGTAAATGAGAAGCGTTACTCCAGAGGAAAGATACTCCCATCTACCTGAATCTGGCCCAAAGTGTCTAACAATATAATGGGGGTTATTTACTATAGGCAAATCCACTTTGCACTACAAGTGCACTGCAATTTCACTTGGAAGTGCAGACACTCTAAATCTAAGGTGGGAGATCTGAAACGAGGGGAAGCTCTGCTGATTTTACCATCCAATCATGTGCAAGCTAAAATGCTGTTTTTTTCCCCTTAACCACTTCCATACCAGGCACTTACGCACCTTCCCGCCCAAGCCAATTTTCAGCTTTCAGCACTGTCGCAATTTGAATGACAATTGCGCGGTCATGCTACACTGCACCCAAACAAAATTGGCGTCCTTTTTTCCCCACAAATAGAGCTTTCTTTTGGTGGTATTTGATCACCTCTGCGATTTTTTTTTTTGCGCAACAACTAAAAATAGAGCGAAGATTTTGAAAAAAAAATAAAGTTTTTATTTTTTTCTGTTAATTTTTTTGTAAATGAGTATGTTTTCTCTTTCAATTACGGGCACTGATATGGTGGCACTGATGGGCACCGATGAGGTGGCACTGATGGTCACTGATGAGGTAGTTCTGATGGGCGCCAATTAGGTAGCACTGATGGGCACTGATAGGCGGCGCTGGTATGGGTTACTGATGGGCACTCATGGGCGGCACTGATGGGCACTCATGGGCGGCACTGATGGGCACTCATGGGCGGCACTGGGCACTCATGGGCGGCACAGGTGGGCACTCATAGGCGGCACAGGTGGGCACTCATAGGCGGCACAGGTGGGCACTCATAGGCGGCACAGGTGGGCACTGATAGGCGGCACAGGTGGGCACTGATAGGTGGCACAGGTGGGCACTGATAGGTGGGCACTGGGCATGGATTGGCACTGACAGACATTGGTGTGGCACTGATGATCACTGAGGGGTGGCACTGATGGATCAATGTTGCCAATCAGTGCCCATGTGTGGGCACTGATTGGCATCATTTTTTTTTTTACTGCCCCCCTTTTTTTTTTCCTTTTTTTTTGTTCTTTTTTTTATTTATTTTTTTAGTACCCTGGTGGTCTAGTGTGGGCACTCCCTGGTGGTCCGTGTGGCGATCCGAGGGGGGGCTGCGCTGATAAACAATCAGCGCGAACCCCCCCTGTCAGGAGAGCCGCTGATCGGCTCTCCTCTACACGCGTCTGTCAGACGCGAGTGAGGAAGAGCCGTCGGCGGCTCTTCCTGTTTACATCGTGATCAGCCGTGATTGGACACGGCTGATCACGTGGTAACGAGGCTCCGCCGGAGACTCGTTACCGAGATCGGAGGTGCAGGGTGTCAGACTGACACCCCGCATCACCGATCGCCGCGCTGCGCGCCCCCACGGGCGCGCGCGGCATTGAAATCGTGCTAGCCGTTTGAGAACGGCCAGTCACGATTTCATAACCACTTCCCGGCCGTAAATCTGTTATTGGCCGGGCGGGAAGTGGTTAAATAACCCCCCTCAAATCTACAGCGACTTTACTTCCAAGTGAACTTTCAAGTGCATTTGCAGTGCACTTGTAGTGCAAAGTGGATTTGCCTTTAGTAAATAACTGAATTGTTTGATTTTTTTTGTATAATCTTTATTTTTTTTCAACAGTACAAAGAGAAAATTAGTCATCTTAATCCGCAATTCTGGAAGATATTATCGTAAAACATTGAGCTATATCATCACTATATAAAACCAATGAAGGCCCTCCTATGTCCTGGACAATAGGTCCCTGTGAAAACAAGCCTTTTCCCGGCAGGAAGAGGGAAGGAGGACCCAACTAACTTTGAGCTAGGTCTTTACCAACACAAGACTCACAAAATGTTCATTATACTGATGACCAGAAATATTATTAAATTAAACTATTGTTCACTCATCGTGAACTTCATGTTCACATCTGGTTTGATAACTGATTAGACACAGCAATTGAAAGGTTGTCATCCAAGGGATTTTGGTACACCAGGACTAGTTGATTCAATTTGGGGTCAGCCAGGGCCAGCAAGGAAGAGACTGAGGATATCCCAGAAATGTGGTCTCTCCAGGATGCCCAGATGGAGTCAAATCTTTTCGGAGTACCCCTACAGGTGGCGAGCCATTCCTCTGCTTTCATGATCTCCCGCACCTTCCCCATCCACTCCGCTTCACTCGGAATGCGCAATCTTGTCCAATAAACTGGAATTAGGCATCTAGCTGCGTTAAGGAGGTGGGGGAGAGCACTTTGTTTATAGTGTGATAGAGGCATGGGGGGATGTGGAGGAGGAAGTGTTTCGGTTAATTAGGGATGTCCATACCGAGACCATTAGAAAAATGTTTACTGACCATTGACCAAAAAGGTTTCAGTATAGGACAATCCCACCATATGTGAAGAATCGTTCCTATCTGTCCACAACCTCTCCAGCACAGATCAGAGGCAAAGAAATAGATCCTGGCCAGGATCGCAGGCACCCGATACCACCGTGAAAGTAGTTTATAATTATTGAATTGTTTGAAATTTGAATTAATAATGAATCGCTCATATTGCTAGTTGTATAGACACCTTAATACTGTAATGATAATGCTGCATACACACAATTGGAATTTCCGACAACAGATGTTCGATGGGAGCTTGTGTAGGCTCCATCGGACATTTGCTGTAGGAATCTCCGACAACAAAAATTTCAGAGCTGGTTCTCAAATTTCAATTTCAATCGTGTGCACACAAAATTTCATGCATGCTCGGAATCAAGCAGAAGAGCCGCACTGCCTATTGAACTTATATTTTCTTCGCTCGTCGTACGTCTGGTACGTCACCGCGTTCATGACGTTCAGAATTTCAGACAACATTTGTGTGATCGTGTTTATGCAAGACAAGTTTGAGCCAACATCCCTTGAAAAAAAATCCACGGTTTTGTTGTTGAAATGTCTGATCTCTGTACGCGGCATAAGAATCTCAGTAACATGCTCCATTGTGCATTGTGTTTTTCACAAGCTGATCTCCCGGCGACCTGCATACTCAAGAAATAGTCTGATGCACTGCTCTTATATAACAAGGATCTTATATCCACTTGAGAGCTCATGGGGAGGAACAATCCAGCTTACAACTTTACTTTTTCCTAACTGGCTCACTCATGCAGAGGTAGCTGGGAAAGTGATCTGCAGGCAGGCCCTCCACAGTGAGAACTGGTGTGTAGGTGGCTGATGTTTTATAGAGAAGAGTGCACAGGACACAGCCGCACTCCAGCTGATTTGCGGATCAGCTGGAGTGACGTGACCATGGCACAAGCGCACATCACAAGAGGCAGAGAGAATATCACGGACACTATTAAAAGCTATTCACAGAGTGGAGGGACACCGTTGTTCTCATATTGTGCCTCGCTGTTCCCGGGAGGGGTTTGAGTCTGCTAAAGATCGCCTTTTGTAATTGTTGCACGGCGGCTTGTGTCTTGATCAGCGCTTGTTGCCTGTTGGGTGGGTTGCAACACAGACAAAACCCACCCTTCAACACAGCCACAAGCCGCTCCCGGAAACAGTGAGGCATAATGTAACAATTATGGTGTCCCACTCCGCTCTGTATATAGCTTTCGAATGTGTCCGTGAAATTCCCTCTCCTGTGATGTGCGCATGCACCATGGTCACATCACTCCAGCGCGAGCACTATTTGATGGAGGGCACTTCTCGATAGAATACCGGCAAAGCCTATTAGCACACAGCTTTTTTCAACAGACCCAGATATTGTGGGAAATACCACCCTGATTGCTACAAGTGTACAGAAGTTTCAGTGCTTCATCCCCTATCCTTGGATCCCTCCAGCCATTCCCCAGCTTTACCAGAGATACCCTGGACTTCATTGTAAGAGTTACTGCTTATGAGGACATTTGGTGTTTTCTGTTTTACTGAAGTAGTGATTCTCAGCTTTAATCTCTGTTGCTACAAAGTATTAAATTGACTATGCTTTGCAACCACATGTTACCCTGATTGAGCCACAGAAACATTGCTGAGAAGCGTTCTCATTTGTGCAGCTTTCTTAATCTGTTTTGTATTACAGTACATGTGTGTGCATGTTTTGACAGTGTTGGCTAGTTGTATATTTTTTTTGGGGGGGGGGACGGCAAACACTTACCCCATATCTATGGTGCGGCCAGCGCTTCCCTCTGGGCGGCAGCTTTCCCTGCGTCTCCTCCTCGGTGGCCATGCGTCTCCTCCTCTGCATCACAGTGGCCATGCGTTTCCTCCCTCCTTCCCCTAGGCAAATAAGATCGCTTTTCCTTTCAGCCAATTGGGAAACAGGTCTCAGGATCTGCTTTGTGTTTGGCTGGGAGCAGAATTAGTATGACAATAGCGAATATTCATTCGCTATTGTCACACGCTCTGCGCTCTGCAACTCTCTGCCCATCACTGCCGCTGCTACCCTCACAGCCTGTCAAGTCTCACTCTCCAGGCCCCGGCTACTACTGGGTGGGGAGCGGAGGAAGAATACTCTGCCAGGGAAGGCAAGGAGATAAGCAGGCAGGTGGCTGGCCGGGACTTTAGCAAAGAACATGCGAGAGGAGCTGAATGGGCATGCACCTGAAACTAAAGAAATATTCCCTCCACTCCGATCAGCACATGATCATCAGAAAGGGGCACAGATAATGGAAAAAAAATACACCCCCCTAAGCTAGCAGAGCAGGGGTGTGTTATATCGATTTGTTTTATTTTTTATTTTGCACTGACTGTATTTAAAAAATTCCCCAAGCCCCTGTTCAAATCCAATCTCGAGACAGACTTGGTATGGGGACATTGTCCTCAATCAGGGGACTGTCCCCTGAAACCGGGGTTGTCTGGTCACCCTATTGTAGGAGCAATTCTGTGTGATGTTTCAGGTTGACTTTGTCGCTAACCCGACTTCCTGAGCCCCTTTAAACTCCATCTAAGGCTGGGTTCACACTACGATTTTCCCGTCCGTCAGCCGCATACGATTTCAGTTTTGAAAACGTATGGGCCCGTACGGAAAAACGCATACATAGACAATGCATTGCAAATCGTATGCACTCAGATGCATCCGGGTGCGTACGATTTGCTGGCAAAACGTTTTTTAACAGTACGCAAAACCGTGTTCGACCACGGTTTTGAGTCCGTTTTTGAAACCGTATGGCAAACGCATACGTTTTTTTTTAACATTAAAGTCATGGAAAACGCACATATGTGCGGTTCCATACGTATAAACCGTATGCGTTTTTCGTCTGCGCATGCGCATTTTCCAAACAAGAAAATCTTTATTTATTAAATGACACTAATTCCAAAAACGTATGCGTTTTTTTAATCAAAACCGTATGGAACCGTACGCACTTTTTGAAACCGTATACGTTTTATAAACGCATACGTTTACGTACGGTTCAATCCGTTTCAGCCGCATACGTTTTTTCATATAAATCGTATGCGGCTGACGGACAGGAAAATCGTAGTGTGAACCCAGCCTAACATGACCTTGTGACTCCTATCCTTCACTTTACTAAATGTTTTGGTTGGACATTCAGCTTCCATATCCTTGACATGATAAGGAGGACAGATCCTCAGTAATGCCCCACCTGATATACATAACCTCCCCAACATACCCCAATTACCCAATAAAATGACTGACAAAGTTGTGGAGTAAAATTAGCCTTATGGCCTATTTAAAATTTTCTAAACTTAAAATAAATAACCATTTTTAAATAACTTTTTTTTTTTTCCTGTATTAAATACCCCAGTTTTTTTCTGTTAAGTATATATGTTTACCAAATTCCTTAATAATGCAATATAGTCATGGACGGTGCATTATTGGAAAGTTTTGAAATTAATAACTTATAACTTATTCCAGGTTTATTATTTCTCCCCCTATCCATTATAATCTTATCCCTGCACATTCTTCATTCAAAGTCCCGCCCTCTCTCTCTTTTTTAATTTTTAAATAACATTAGACAAACTTTCCAATATCTTGGTGGTCTTGGAGGCAACAACTCACAAATTGGACACTGGGACAAAACTATTTAACTTAGGCCTCAGTCGAAAGACACAGACTCAGGCAGTACACATGTCCACAGTGACCTACCATTTTACCCCTTCCTGGTTAACCCTCGTTAACCGAAAAGGTACCCGATAACCCCATACCACATATGGGTACTACCATTTTACTAAAACTTCCAGCCTTTTCCTCCTCTTCCAGAGACCCAACACTGCCACAACAGTTCCGAACTCCCAACTGCCCCCGCACCTACATCTTGGTAAGGGTGGGTGGGAAGCTTCTTCCTCTTTGTTAAAATGGAGGACTGACGAAATGTCACTTCCTCCTGCTGGCTAAATTGTTAAGGACCACCTACAGGCCCCAGACAACCCCCCTTTCCTTAAAGGGGAAAACTCCTGCTCTGTGAATGCTGCAATGTCCCACCCTGTCATGCCGTCCCTCCACCTATTTGTTCCCTTTTTCTGCTCCGGGACTCTCTTGACATGTTAAGGACAGATCCTCAGTAATGACCCACCTGATATACATAACCTCCCCAACATACCCCAATTACCCAATAAAACGACTGACAAAGTTGTGGAGTAAAATTGGCCTTACGGCCTATTTATTTAAAAATTTCTAAACTTAAAATAAATAACCATTTTTAAATAACATTAGACAAACTTTCCAATATCTTGGTGGTCTTGGAGGCAACAACTCACAAATTGGACACTGGGACAAAACTATTTAACTTAGGCCTCAGTCGCAAGACACCGATTCAGAGGCAGTACACATGTGTCAGGGACGTTCTGTCCGCTGACGGGTCATGCGCCTGTACGCATGCGCGGACCACGGCTCTCGGACGCACCGGTGCGCGGGACGCTGCCGTTGCGTGCGCCTGTGCGCATGCGCGCACGTTAGGCGCACGTCATATGCAGCATCCAGCTGCCTATAAAGGACACTGCTGTAATGTTGCACATTGCGGTTTGATCTGCATGTGTTCCGTGTTTCTATCTTTGCATTAAGCATTCTGTTCCAGTATATGATCCGGCTTTCTGACCCTGCTGCCTTCTCTAACCCTGACTCTGAATTTTTAGTGATGCCCTTTGGCCTATGCAATGCCCCTGCGACATTCCAGCATCTAGTTAATGACATTTTCAGAGACTGTCTAGACATTTATGTAGTTGTTTACCTGGATGATATTTTGATTTTTTCCTCTTCCCTTGAGCAGCACCGAAGACACGTCAAGAACGTACTCTGTCGTCTCCGCCAACATGGACTCTATGCAAAACCAGAAAAATGTGAATTCGAACAACAGAGCATCCAGTTCCTGGGACTAGTGATCTCTACGGAGGGGTTCAAGATGGATCCACATAAGGTTTCAGCTATTCTGGACTGGCCTGCACCTTCAGACAAAAAAGGGGTGCAACGCTTTGTGGGCTTTGCCAATTTCTACCGAAGGTTTATTAAAGGGTTCTCTGCTATTATTTTCCCGATCACACAGCTAACAAAGCAACATGTCCGTTTCCGTTGGACCCCCGAGGCACAGGCCGCCTTCACAAACCTGAAAGGACATTTCACATCTGCTCCCATTCTGAGTCACGCTGACCCGACGCTACCCTAGGTAGACGCCTCAGAAACTGCAGTGGGAGCTGTCATTTCCCAACGTCAGGGTCTTAAGGACTTGATGCACCCAATAGCCTTCTTCTCCCGTAACCTCACCCCATCTGAGAAAAACTACGATGTAGGGGACCGGGAGCTCCTGGCCATCAAGGCCGCCCTGAAGGAGTGGAGGTACCTGTTGGAGGGGGCAGCACATCCCATACTCATCTATACAGACCATAAGAACCTGTAGTACCTGAGAGCTGTGAAATGTCTAAGACCACGCTAGGCACGATGGGCATTATTTTTCTCTAGGTTTTCATTCCACATTACTTACCGTCCAGGCTCCAAGAACACCAAACCAGATGCCCTGTCCCGCATGTTTGACGATCCGAAAGAAGTGTCAGCACCAGATACCATACTGTCGGAAGGTAACTTCTTACTGTTGCAAACTAGCCTGATGTCTAACCTAAAACAAGCCTCGGTAGGTGTGCCTGAGCCCCCTGGAGTCCCTCTCTTACCCAAAGAGGGATTACTGTGGAAGAACGACAACATTTTTGTGCCAGAGGAAATCCGAGCTACAGTGTTAAATCTATGTCATGACCATCCCTTGGCAGGCCATTTTGGGATACATAAGACTCTAGAACTGGTCCAACGCACATTTTGGTGGCTGGATCTTGAAAAGAATTGCAGGGAATATGTCAGTTCATGTGCCACCTGTACCCGTAGCAAGACCACCAGAGGCAAGGCCTGGGGTTTGCTCAGGCCCTTAATGATTCCTGATCGCCCCTGGAAAATGATTGCGATGGATTTCATAGTGGAACTTCCCCCGTCAGAAGGTTGCTCAGCCATTTTTGTAGTGGTTGACCGACTATCGAAGATGGCCCACTTCATACCATTGAAAAGCACGCCCTCTGCCATGGAGACCGCCCAGGTCTTTATTAAGGAGATAGTAAGGCTACATGGGGTCCCTACAGACATTGTATTAGATAGAGGGGTGCAGTTCACCTCTCGTTTCTGGAAGGCGTTATGCAAAGCTCTGAAGATTGAACTGTCTATGTCCTCGGCTTACCATCCCCAGACCAATAAGCAAACTGAGAGGACGAACCAAAGCCTCGAGCAATACCTCCGATGCTTCACCTCTTTTGTTCAAGATGACTGGGTAGCATTACTACCCTTGGCAGAGTTTGCTTTTAATAATGCCAGCCACTCGGCCACAGGCCAGTCTCCGTTTTTTGCCAACTATGGGTTCCACCCGACTTTATTGCCCGACCTTGTCCCTGATACAACAGTCCCGGCAGTCCAAGATACCGTTGATTTTCTTACCCGTAACAATAAAATTCTACAGGAAGCTCTGACCAAAGCGCAAGCAGCCAGTAAAAGGATGTTCGATAGGAAAAAGAGGGGAGAACTAAACCTACAACAAGGCGACCTAGTGTGGCTATCCATCACCAACCTTAAGATGGCTTGTCCAACAAGGAAACTGGCACCCAAATTTACCGGTCCTTTTCCGGTGAAACGGAAACTAAATGAGGTTTCCTATGAACTTGCCCTACCAGAATCAATGAAGATTCATCCGGTGTTCCATGTGTCTCTACTGAAACCAGCGGTACCTGATCCTTTCCCAGACAGGGGATCAGGACCACCTGAACCTGTAGTCATTGATGGCAATGAAGAGTTCGAGGTGGAGGCAGTTTTGGATTGTAGAAGAAGGAGAAACCACTCCAATTCCTGATCAAGTGGAAGGGGTACGGCCTGGAGGAGAATTCTTGGGAACCCCAACAGAACATTCATGCCCAAGAACGAATCCAGGCATTCTTTCGCAGCCATCCCCAGAAAAGGGCTCTCTTTGGCACCCGGAGGTTGCCCTTAAGGGGGGGGCACTGTCAGGGACGTTCTGTCCGCTTCCGTGGTCGTGCGCCTGTACGCATGCGCGGACCACGGCTCTCAGACGCACCGTTGCGCGGGACACTGCCGTTGCGTGCGCCCGTGCGCATGCGCGCACGTTAGGCGCACGTCATACGCAGCGTCCAGCTGCCTATAAAGGACACTGCTGTAATGTTGCACATTGCGGTTTGATCTGCATGTTTCCGTGTTTCTATCTTTGCATTAAGCATTCTGTTCCATTATATGATCCGGCTTTCTGACCCTGCTGCCTTCTCCAACCCTGACTCCGGCTTGTCGACCCTGCTTGTATTCAGCCTGATTACCTGTTGCCTGGACCCGGCCTAGACTCTGATTATTCTCCTGCCTACTGTTTATGCTGTTGCTTCAAGTGTATGACCCGGCTTGTCTGACTCCGCTGATCTACAGTGCGGAAAATAAGTATTTGAACACCCTGCTATTTTGCAAGTTCTCCCACTTGGAAATCATGGAGGGGTCTGAAATTGTTATCGTAGGTGCATGTCCACTGTGAGAGACATAATCAAAAAAAAAAATTTCCAGAAATCACAATGTATGATTTTTTTAAACTATTTATTTGTATGATACAGCTGCAAATAAGTATTTGAACACCTGAGAAAATCAATGTTAATATTTGGTACAGTAGCCTTTGTTTGCAATTACAGAGGTCAACGTTTCTTGTAGTTTTTCACCAGGTTTGCACACACTGGAGGAGGGATTTTGGCCCACTCCTCCACACAGATCTTCTCTAGATCAGTCAGGTTTCTGGGCTGTCGCTGAGAAACACGGAGTTTGAGCTCCCTCCAAAGATTCTCTATTGGGTTTAGGTCTGGAGACTGGCTAGGCCACGCCAGAACCTTGATATGCTTCTTACAGAGCCACTCCTTGGTTATCCTGACTGTGTGCTTCGGGTCATTGTCATGTTGGAAGACCCAGCCTCGACCCATCTTCAAAGCTCTAACTGAGGGAAGGAGGTTGTTGCCCAAAATCTTTCAATACATGGCCCCGGTCATCCTCTCCTTAATACAGTGCAGTCGCCCTGTCCCATGTGCAGAAAAACACCCCCAAAGCATGATGCTACCACCCCCATGCTTCACAGTAGGGATGGTGTTCTTGGGATGGTACTCATCATTCTTCTTCCTCCAAACACGGTTAGTGGAATTATGACCAAAAAGTTCTATTTTGGTCTCATCTGACCACATGACTTTCTCCCATGACTCCTCTGGATCATCCAAATGGTCATTGGCAAACTTAAGACGGGCCTTGACATGTGCTGGTTTAAGCAGGGGAAACTTCCGTGCCATGCTTGGTGTTGAGTTATTCACTTTAAGGTCAACACTGAGGACAAGGGGGCACTCTTTACGTCTGGAGGAAAAGAGATTTCACCTCCAAATACGGAAAGGTTTCTTCACAGTAAGAGCTGTGAAAATGTGGAACAGACTCCCTCCAGAGGTGGTTCTGGCCAGCTCAGTAGATTGCTTTAAGAGAGGCCTGGATTCTTTCCTAAATGCACATAATATAACTGAGTACTAAGTTTTGTAGGTAAAGTTGATCCGGGGTAAATCCGATTGCCTTTCGGGGGATCAGGAAGGAATTTTTTCCCCTCCGGTAGCAAATTGGATCATCGCTCTGCTGGGGTTTTTTGCCTTCCTCTGGATCAACTGTGGGTATGGAGTTGGGTGTATGGGAGGATGTACTGAGTTTTACTTTGTTTTATTTTTATTTATTTTTTATGGTTGAACTGGATGGACTTGTGTCTTTTTTCGACCTGACTAACTATGTAACTATGTAACTATGTAACTATGCATGATTTCAAACCATGACGTCTTAGTGTATTACCAACAGTAACCTTGGAAACGGTGGTCCCAGCTCTTTTCAGGTCATTGACCAGCTCCTCCCGTGTAGTCCTGGGCTGATTTCTCACCTTTCTTAGGATCATTGAGACCCCACGAGGTGAGATTTTGCATGGAGCCCCAGTCCGAGGGAGATTGACAGTCATGTTTAGCTTCTTCCATTTTCTAATGATTGCTCCAACAATGGACCTTTTTTCACCAAGCTGCTTGGCAATTTCCCTGTAGCCCTTTCCAGCCTTGTGGAGGTGTAAAATTTTGTCTCTAGTGTCTTTGGACAGCTCTTTGGTCTTGGCCATGTTAGTAGTTGGATTCTTACTGATTGTATGGGGTGGACAGGTGTCTTTATGCAGCTAATGACCTCAAACAGGTGCATCTAATTTAGGATAATAAATGGAGTGGAGGTGGACATTTTAAAGGCAGACTAACAGGTCTTTGAGGGTCAGAATTCTAGCTGATAGACAGGTGTTCAAATACTTCTTTGCAGCTGTATCATACAAATAAATAGTTAAAAAATCATAAATTGTGATTTCTGGAATTTTTTTTTTTGGATTATGTCTCTCACAGTGGACATGCACCTACGATGACAATTTCAGACCCCTCCATGATTTCCAAGTGGGAGAACTTGCAAAATAGCAGGGTGTTCAAATACTTATTTTCCGCACTGTACATCTACTACTCTGCTGACCCCTTGTGGCTGCTCTGCTGATCGGCACCTGTTGTTCCTGTATCCTCTACCTGCCTACCAGCATCACCTGCTTCCTGTTCGGCAGTTCCTGTTTCATCAGCGGCCACAACCAGAACTGACACCTGCACTTCACGTGCTCTTACCACCACTGTCTCCACTCCAGTGGTCTCCGAGCCGGGGTTATTACGGGAGGTCTCCCTCCACGCTTCAGGCTCACACTCAGGTACGTAACAACATGTCTGCAGTGACCTACCATTTAACCACTTCCTGGTTAACCCTTGTGAACCGAAAGGTACCCGATAACCCCATACCACATATGGGTACCACCATTTTACTAAAACTTCCAGCCTTATCCTCCTCTTCCAGAGACCCTGCCACCGCACACAAGGGGTAAAGCCTTACCCTTGCGCGTACCTCCAAATCCTCAGGGCCCTCTGGATTCCCTCCTGCAATCCCAGGGTCCAATAATCAATGCCAACAGCATCGAGGTGAACCCCATCACTCCTAAGATACCCCCAGGTATCCACTTCCAGCTCCCTGTGACGCACCACTAGGCCACCATTCCGGATAATAAATCTTCCTACTTCCTTGTTAACCTTGACTCGAGCCTTGTTCACCTTCTCCACAGACCAAGCCCACCGCCGATCTGTCCTTTCCGGTGCTCTATCTAGGCGTGCTAACTTATGAACCTCTGGAATGACCCTGCTCCATACCGTGCCTGGTCCCCCGATCCACCGGACCTGAGCTTCTTGTCGGGGGATACCCAGCTGCCTCAAACTGAGCCGTACATCAGCCCGTCTGGCCACCCAAAACACATAAGAGTGACATAGAATACAAACTAGGCCGATCTCACCACCTGAAAAACATTGAAACACAAAACACATAACAATTTTTAACGTCTCCCCCCCATAACCAATACACAGACTGAACAAGGAACCCAACGTGTGAACCTTTACTCATGTATCAAGTGTGGACGAATGTAAAGCCTAAACCTGTCAGAATCCCAACACCCAATCCCCTTCACCGCGTTGGAATTCAGTCCCGCCTGCACAGCCTCTGTGGCTGCCCCAATGCGGAATGAGTGAGAAGCGTAACCCTTTGGGTCATACCCCGCCGCCAATAGACATCTCCTAAACACCGCTACAAACTAGAATCTGGACAGGGCCAACCCATCCTGGTGCATCAAAAATGACCCCCCTGTCCAGGACGCATGGAACGGAAGGATTCTACCACCCGTACAGGACATATTGCCGCATCTGGAATGCAAAACACCAGGAGTTGCATGCCCTTGCCCCCCTGATCCATTTTGGACCTACGCACCCACACCCTGACAGATTCCTCCAAACACTACACGTCTTGCACCAACAGGCCCCCTTGTGCCTGCTTGGAAGAACTGACCAGCTCACCAACCCTCAACACCCCGAAAGAAAAGCCAGCGCAAATGCTGCCCAGAATAAGGAACACTTGTATGCCGAGCTGCACACGAAATACAAATGCTGAAACAAGTTCTGCAACATCACAAATGAAACAGGCCGGCGACCATCCTTATTCTTGCGACCTCTCCTGTACCCATTAACCACCTGTTTCACCCAAAATACCTTAGTATAATCCCTGCAACCTTGCCACTTAAAAAGGAAGGCCAAACCCGCCAGCATCCGATCCACCGCAGATGCAGAGACCCCCTGTGCCATCTTCAAAGTCAGAAAATGAAGAACAGCATTGCCCACCTCATGCCCCGCCGGAGGAATCCCAAGCCCATGCACAAATGCTAGCCATTCCCGCCACACCTTTGAGCAGGCATTCCATGTAGCCTCACTCACCGACCGTTGAATCCACCTTGCTGCGCTGTCAAAGCAATGCTTCACATCCAGTCGGGACAGGTGACCCCGTGTTGCTCCGCTGCTGGTGCCAACTCCCAGAACCTGTCCCACTGAAAACTAAGCAAAGCGTCAGCCAAAGTGTTATAAAAGCCTGGAAGGTGCACAACATAAATGAACGCAGCAACCACACCACCAGCTGCGAAGCAACCGAAACACGGTTCACCACCTAAACGACACCCATGTTGTCACAATTGAAACAAACCTTCAAATTGCGGAAAGAATCACCCTACAGTTTGAGCGCCACTACAATTGGGAAGAGCTCCAGGAGTACTAAGTTCTTCAAGAACCCTGCCTCCTCCCACTCCTTAGGCCAAGGTGCAGCGCTCAATTTTCCCCTACAGAAAGCCCCATACCCAGTGGAGCCAGCCACGTTTGTAAACAATTCCAAGTCGAAATTACTGATGGGCCCAGACATCCACAACGCATGCCCGTTGAAAGACTCCAAGAACTTGTGCCACACTCTTAAGTCCTCCCTCACCATTCAGACTGTTGCAAAGTTCCCAATAGCAAACATTGGACTCAGGAGGGCCCACATATAATAAATCATCCAGATTATGGATGATCGAGCTGAGCCCTGAGACGTCCCGGACCACCCATTCCAAAAAGGAGCTGAAGGTCTCAAACAAAGTGCAAGAGATAGAACGACCCATGGGTAAGCAACGATCCACATAGTATGCCCCATCCCAAGTGCATCCCAACAACCAAAAACTGTCCGGTGAACTGGGAGCAACCGGAAAGCCGATTCTACATCTGCCTTTGCCATGAGTGCTCCCTGCCCACATCTGTGAACCCATGCCTTACTCTTTGTTAAAATGGAGGACTGACAAAACATCACTTTCTCCAGCTGGCTAAACTGTTCAGCACCACCTACAGGCCCCAGACCACCCCCTTTCCTTAAAGGGGAAAACTCCTGCACTGTGAATGCTGCACTGTCCCACCGCCTATTTGTTCCCTTTTTCAGCTCCGGGACTCTCTTTAGCAGGAATTATGACTCCACCGTACTTAGGGCCAACTCACACCACAATTTCTGTGTTTCAGGTGCATTTCTGCATGCATGTTTTTGAAATGTTCCGATAAATTTTTAATGTGTTCTATTGTGTTTTTTTTTCTTTTTTTTATTCCTCTCAATACAGGATATTTGCATTCTGGTGCAATTTAGTGCATTTTCTATTGGATTCAATACAAAAAAATGCAACATGTTCTACCTTTGTTGACTGCATTGCACTGGTGTGAAATAGAGCTGATGGAAAATATTGTGCATGTGTTTTTGATGCCGATTAAATATGTATTAGACTGCACATGGTGTGAACCAGCCCTATTGTTACTTATATGTCCATCTGGCTTTCCTCCTGCCTTTAACCCTATGCTTCTCATTACACCTGGGTCTGCACTGTCATTGTTCTTCCAAGCCTTTCCACTGTTATCATTATACAGAAAATTAATAATTTATCTTTTCCTGTGACAACACTGAAGAAATTACACTTTGCTACAATGTAAAGTAGTGAGTTTACAGCTTGTATAACAGTGTAAATTTTCTGTCCCCTCAAAAATAACTCAACACACAGCCAGTAATGTCTACGGCGCTGGCAACAAAAGTGAGTACACCCTAAGTCCAAATTGGGCCCAATTAGCCATTTTCCATTTCCGGTGTCATGTGACTCATTAATGTTAAAAGGTCTCAGGTGTGAATGGAGAGCGGGTGTGTTAAATTTGGTGTTATTGTGCACACTCTCTTATATTGGTCACTGGAAGTTCAACATGGCACCTTATGGCAAAGAACTCTCTGAGGATCTGAAAAAAAAAATTGTTGAATTGTTGCTCTACATAAAGATGGCCTAGACCAGGGGTAGTACGGTAACCCAAAACATTTTTTGCCCGAGGTCCAAATCACAAGTGTGTGCCATGAAAGATTGTACGTGTCTACTTTCCTTTTTTTGGTGCAAGCCACACTCTCTGGCACTTTTCTTACCGTTTCCTCCACACACTCTGGTGCCCCTACCAGAGTAATTCATTACATTGGGTGCCCCCATCAGACTACCCCCATTAATCAGTTGCCGCCATCAGAGTATCCTCTTATATTAGCTGTCCCCATCAGAATGCCACTTTACATCTGGTTTTTGTGTCAGAGTGGCCTCTTACATCAGATTTCTTCATCAGAGTGCTCCCTTACATCTGGTGTCTCCCATCAGGTTGCCCCCTTATATCATTTGTTCCCATCAGAGTGCCCCCTAACATTAGGTGCCTTCATCAGAATGCCCTTTTACATCAGGTGTACCCATCAGAATGCTCCTGTACATTAGGTGTGCCCATTAGAGTGCCCCTTTACATCTGGTGACCCCATCACAGTGCGATCTTACATCAAGTATTTCCATCATAGTGCCCCCTTACATCAGGTGTGCCCATCAGAGTGCCCCATTAACATAAAATGTGCCCATCAGCATGCCCCTTATTTTATGTTAATGGTGACTCTGATGGGTACATTGACTTTAAGGGGTATGCTAATGGGTACATTTTGTGAGTGACCCTTAACATAAAATGTGCCCATCAGAGTGAACCTTAACATAAAATAGGGAGCATGCTGATGGGCACATTTTATGTTAAAGGACACTTTTATGTTAAGGCACTCGGCCACTTTCGGCCACTATAGCACTCGGCCACTTTGGCACTCGGCCACTTTTGGCCGCACTCGGCCACTTTCGGCCGCAGTCGCACTCGGCCACTTAAGGCCGCACTTGTGATCAGATCGGTCCCGACCCTCAGGGCTAACAATGGAATGCAGCATTTTATAGATATCATTGTTTTTGCTGTCTTTTCAGATTAAAAGAAGTCCCAAGGACGCTGCGTTTCTGGCAAAACAGGCATTTGGTTTACTACCTGAAAATATTCTAAGCCTAACATTTTTTAATGGAAGTAAACTTCCATCTCTGGCTTTTACCTATAATAAGGCTTACCTATAGGTAGTGTACATATCTCCTAAATGTGCACCATTTAGAAGATATTTTGTGTAACTGCAGCCAGTGACATCACTGGCGCATGCGCTCAAAAGGAACCGCCACCTGTGCCATTTCTTCAGTGCCCCATGCTGTTAACGGCAGCTCCCATGCGCATGCACGGGAGTGACGTGATTGCGACTCCGGACAGTTACAGAGCCAAAGCCTGTGAACACGGAAGCAAGACCGGTGAATATGAGAGAGCCTGCAGTGCTGACATCTCGGAGCTGGAAGAGCTTTGTTTTAACCACTTGACCACTGTGCACTTAAACCCCCTTAACCAGACCAATTTTCAGCTTTCGTTGCTCTCACATTTTGAATGACAATTACTCAGTCATACAACACTGTAACCAAATTAAAATTTTGGCCTTTTCCCCCCACAAATATAGCTTTCTTTGGTTGTATTTGATCACCTCTGTGATTTTTTTTTTTTTCCGCTATAAATGAAAAAAGAACGAAAATTTTGTAAAAAAATGAATTTTTCTTTATTTCTATTATAAAATTTAGCAAAAAAGTAATTTTTCTTCATAAATTTGGCCTAAAATGTATACTGCTACATATCTTTGGTAAAAAAAAAAAAATTGGTTATTATTTAGTCTGGGTGAAAATTATAGGGTCTACAACAAGGGGTCTCAAACTCAAATTACCTGAGGGCCACAAGACTTGTTTTCATATCCCATGGGGGGCCTCATGCAAACTTCAAAAACAACAGTACTGGTGCCAGCGAACGCATTATTAACCCCCCAGCACTGCACACCAACCCCTCCACTGCACACAGACCACTGCACACCGACCCCTACACTGCACACCGACCCCTACACTGCACACCGACCCCTACACACTGACCCCTACACTGCACACCGACCCCTACACTGCACACCGACCATTACACACCGACCACTACACTGCACACTGACCACTGAACACTACACACTGACCACTGACCACTACACTGCAGGATGACCACTACACCACTACACTACACACTGACCACTCACCATCAGGGCACAGCACATCAGGGTACAGGGCACAGCGCACATCAGGGTACAGGGCACCACGCACATCAGGGTACAGGGCACAGCGCACATCAGAGTACAGGGCACAGCGCACATCAGGGTACAGGGCACAGCGCACATCAGGGTACAGGGCACAGGACACAGCACATCAGGGTACATAGCCCAGCACATCAGGGTACATGGGGCACATCACGGTACATCAGAGCACATGGGGCACATGGGCCACATCAGGGTACATGGAGCACAATCAGGGCACATGGAGCACAATCAGGGCACATCAGGGTACATGGGGCACATGAGGGCACACTCAGGGTACATGAGGCACATGAGGGCACACTCAGGGTACATGGGGCACATGACGTCACAATCAGGGTACATGGGGCACATCAGGACACATGGAGCACAATCAGGGCACGTTAAGGCACATGGGGCACATGAGGGCACAATCAGGGTACATGGGGCACATCAGGGTACATGGGGCACAATCAGGGTACATGGGGGCACAATCAGGGTACATGGGGCACATGAGGGCACAATCGGGGCTACATGAGGGCACAATCGGGGTACATGGGGCACATGAGGGGTACATGAGGGGAACATGATTGCACAATCAGGGTACATGGGGCACAGGTCAGCGTTTACCTGCGGGGAGCAGCCGCAGCGTGACAAGAGAGAAAAGTGAACTTATGACAGAGTATACAAACGCTTCCTGCGCTACTCTGCGTATAAATAAAATCTATTCCCCCCACTTCCGCGGCACCCCCCCCGCCCTGCCTGCGGGTCATTTATAACCGCTCCGCGACCTGCAAATGGCCCGCGGGCCGGTACTTTGAGACCCCTGGTCTACAAACTATGGTACCAATTACTGAAAATTGATCAATTTGATCACACCTGATGTACTGACAGCCTCTCTCATTTCTTGAGACCCTAACAAGCCAGAAAAGTACAAATACCCCCCAAATGACCCCTTTTTGGAAATAAGACATTCCAAGGTATTCAGAAAGAGGCATTGTGTGTTTTTTTGCCACAATTCTTTGCAAAATCAAGATTTTTTTTTCACAAAATTTTCATATTAGCAGATTATTTCTCACACACAGCATATGCATACCGCAAATTACACCCCAAAACACATTCTGCTATTCCTCCCGAGGATGGCGATACCACATGTGTGATTTACACAGCGTGGCCACATACAGAGGCCCAACATGCAGGGAGCACCATCAGGCGTTCTGGAACACCCAGACAAATTCTGACATTCCTCTCCTACAAGGAAAAATCATCATTTATTTGCTAGAAAATTACATAGAACCCCAAAACATTATATATGCTTTTTAGCAAAGACCCTAGAGAATACAATGGCGGTCGTTGCAACTTTTTATCGCTTTTTGTGCTTTATAAAAATTTTTTTAAGTTAGCCCAATGTTTTTGCATAATATGAAAGATGAAGTTACGCCGAGTAAATAGATACCCAACATGTCACCCTTCAAAATTGCACACACTCGTGGAATGGCGCCAAACTTCGCTACTTGAAAATCCCGATAGGCGACCCTTTAAATATTTTTACTGGTTACATCTTTTTAGTTGGAGAAGAGGTCTAGGGCCAAAATTATTGCTCTCGCTCTAATGTTCGCAGTGATTCCTCACATGTGTGGTTTGAAAATCGGTTTCAAATGTGGGCGGGACTTACGTGTGCGGTGGCTTCTGTATACGAGCACACGGGAACAGGGGCGCTTTAAATTTTATTTTTTGTTCATTTTACTTTATTTATTTTAGTTTGACACGTTTTTCCCCAAAAAGAAATGATTTGATCACTTTTGCGGCATCAAGTAAGTGACGGAATACATCGGACACTACCGGATGAATCCAAATACAGGAAGCGGTCAGTAACATAAAGAATTACTAAGGTACAGTGGATCGAAAAAAACCATGTGGTTTAGTAATTATGCATATGAGCGTATCATTTTTTTTTGGTGGGGGAGTGTATCTTGGGTGGGAGTTCCCACACTTTTTTTTCCCAGGACTTGACCCCTGCCCATTACCATTTCACAAACGGGGGGGGGGGGGGGTGGGTTTCTGCGGGTCCCCTTTCTAAAGGGGTCTTTCCCGCCCGCAGACCCCCACAACCACCGAGCAAGGGTTGTTAGGGTGAGGCCCTTGTCCCCCTCAACTTGGGGACATGGTGCTTTGAGGAGTCATAGACCCCCAAAACATCCTCCCCATGTTGAGGGCATGTGGCCTAGTATGGTTCAGGAGGGGGGCACTCTCTCCCCCCCTCTTTTTCTGCGGCCTGCCAGGTTGGGTGCTTGGATAAGGGGTCTGGTGTGGATTTTTGGGGGATATTACACGCCTTTTTTTATTTTATTTTGGGTGGAGTTCCCCTTAAAATCCATGCCATGATGATGAAGAAAAAGAGGGAAGGACGGCCGCACTCCAAGGATTTTCAAACGAAAAAAGTTGTCTTTATTGTAAATCCAAAAACATGTACAGTCACAGCAATCACAGAAAACAGGACAGCCGACGCGTTTTCGCACTCGATCAGTGCTTAGTCATAATCCATGCCAGACCTGAAGGGTGGACCCCCGCGCATTTTTTTTATTTTTTATCAATGACTGTTCTCTGTATTGCCGGGAGCCCACAATTCATTATAGCCGCAAATGATTTTCAATTACTTTTTTTCCTTCAGAAATTTAATTTTGTGCAGGGACAGTTCTAAGCACGGGAAACAAGCGCTAATTTACAGGCATACTATACACCCCCCCCCCCCCCGGTCCAAAATGTAAAAGAATATTTTACTTTTATTGTTTCACTTTAAGGATTATTAAATTCACTGCTCCTGAAAAAACAGCTGTTTAAAAAAAAAAAATATTGCATTGATACATGTCCCCTGGGGCAGGACTCAGGTCCCCAAACACTTTTTATGACAAAAACTTGCATATTAACCTTTGAAATTAACACTTTTGATTTCTCCCATATTTTTTCTTTACTAGTAGTGGCAACCATCAGCAACTCTCTGCCCGTCGCCGCCGCTTACTCTTCGGGCCCTGGCTACTACTATATGGGGAGCGGAGGAAGATCACTCCCTCAGGGAAAGGCAAGGAGATAGGCAGGCAGGTGGCTGGCTTGGATTTGAGCCAAGGCAGAAGAAAATGCGAGCGGAGCTGAATAAGCAAGCTCCCGAAACGGAAGAAATATTCCCTCCGCTCCGACCAGCAGATGATCATCAGAAATGGGGGAAAAATACAACCCCCCTATGCTAGTAGGAGTGGTGGTGGGGGGGGGTGTAATCCTGATTTATTTTATTTTGCACTGACTGTCTTTGAAATTGCCCCTGCCCCCGATTAAATCCAATCAGGGGACAAAACCAGGGACAGACTTGGTCCGGGGACAGTGTCCTCAATCAGGGGACTGTCCCCTGAAACTGGGGATGTCTGGTCACCCTATCCCATAGGCTTCTAAAGGGTGTTCCACGGCTTCTACCATTTACACATTTATTATTGCATTGCACCTGTCTGCTGCGCCAGTTCACACGCTCAATTAATGATTTATCCGGTGCACCAATTGAGGCATAAACCGGCGCAGCGCATTGTTCATAGTAAATCAGCCCCTATGCCTTTAGGGATTATGTTGCCCTTTAGAGACTTGTGTGCTAGGTTTGGATTACCCTGCTGGATGTATTTATGCTACTATTAGTTACAGCATGCGGTTTACTCTCAATTCCCAGTTCCGCCCATGCTGGAAATGGACCCGATTGAAGCTTCTAGCACAGGATTCCATGACAAAATCTCTGTCTACACTTTATATGGCCCTGCTTAGTGTAGAATCTCCTAAGATGGACAGGCTGTGGGAATACTGGCATGTGGATATACCAGCTCTTGATAGGGAAATCTGTGAGGAATGCTTTGAGAACTGTTCCAGGTTAGTCATAGCATCCAGAGATAAATTAATTCAAACTAAGTTCCTACATAGAGTATATTTTACGCCACAGAGATTTCACCGAATCTATCCACAGCAGTCTCATGTCTGTACTTGGTGCCTCTCAGAGGTGGGCACTTACTTTCATATGTTTAGGACTTTCCCGCGGGTAATATAGTTCTGGACAGTTTTTGATCTCGTCAACTAGAATTAGCCTTAAAAGCATGGGTCTTCAAACTACGGCCCTCCAGTTGTTCAGGAACTACAATTCCCATCATGCCTAGTCATGTCTGTGAATGTCAGAGTTTTACAATGCCTCATGGGATGTGTAGTTCCGCAACAGCTGGAGGGCCGTAGTTTGAGGATCCCTGGTTAAAAGGAAACACTTTTCACATGGGCTTCCCTTTCCCCTCCTACAATATCCTCTTGGGAATCTACCATTATTGGGGTATCGCCCATGTATAAATTAACATATATTCACATAAATTGCCCCCAGAAATATGACAAAATCTGGCAACCATGGTTGGAGTGTTGATATTGGTTTTGTATGTGTTTATTTCTAATTGTATTCACTGCTGACTATCTGTAAGTGTAAAATGTATAGGTCTTCCCCCATAATTTATTGTTGTGCACATTTTTGCTGTATGCCCTATTGCAGTCACAGATCCATTCATCCCTGCTCAGCCATCCCTGCAAACCCCGCCCGAATACTCTGCAATACCCCCTGCGCCAGTACTCTGCAATACCCCCTGCGCCAGTACTCTGCAATACCCCCGCGCAATACTCTGCAATACCCCCGCGCAATACTCTGCAATACCCCCGCGCAATACTCTGCAATACCCCCGCACCAAAACCCAGCCAATAAAAAATTGTTTTAACCACTTCCTGCCCGCCGGCCGTCATGACGTCCTTGACTTTGTGCAGGGATATCTGAATGATGCCTGCAGCTACAGGCATCATTCAGATATCATCTTTTTCACCCGGCGATTCTCTACACCATAAGAACAATCATGTCGGCTGTTCCGCCTCTTGATTGTTCTTACGGGAGGCGAAAGGGGGCGTCCCCCCCTCCCTTCTCCCTCCGGTGCTTCTTCCGACTCACTGCTACGATCGAAGCCAGGATCGTTTTTTTTATTTTTATTTTTTATTTCAGGCTTCCCAGCCTAGAGGTGAGATGTGGGGTCTTATTGACCCCATATCTCACTGTAAAGAGGACCTGTCATGCTACATTCATATTACAAGGGATGTTTACATTCCTTGTAATAGGAATAAAAGTGATCAAAACATTATATTTTTGGGAAAAACGTGTCAAACTAAAATAAATAAAGTAAAATGAACAATAAAAAATACAATAAAAATGTAAAGCACCCCTGTTCCCGTGTGCTCGTATACAGAAGCGACCGCACACGTAAGTCCCGTCCACATATGAAAACGGTGTTCAAACCACACGTGAGGTATCACTGCGAACGTTAGTGCGAGAGCAATAATTTTGCCCCTAGACCTCTTCTCCAACTAAAAAGATGTAACCAGTAAAAATATTTAAAGCCTCATCTATGGGGATTTTTAAGTAGCGAAGTTTGGCGCCATTCCACAAGTGTGTGCAATTTTGAAGGGTGACATGTTGGGTATCTATTGACTTGGCGTAACTTCATCTTTCATATTATGCAAAAACATTGGGCTAACTTTAATGTTTTTTTTTTAAAAGCACAAAACAGTTTTATTTCCAAAAAAACGCATTCGAAAAATTGCTGCGAAAATACCGTGCGCGATAAAAAGTTGCAACGACCGCCATTGTATTCTCTAGGGTCTTTGCTAAAAAAGCATATATAATGTTTTGGGGTTCTATGTAATTTTCTAGCAAATAAATGATGATTTTCCCATGTAGGAGAGGAATGTCAGCATTGGTCTGGGTGTTCCAGAACGCCTGATGGTGCTCCCTGCATGTTGGGCCTCTGTATGTGGCCATGCTGTGTAAAAGTATCACACAAGTGGTATTGCCATACTCGGGAGGAATAGCAGAATGTGTTTTGGGGTGTAATTTGTGGTATGCATATGCTGTGTGTGAGAAATAACCTGCTAATATGAACATTTTGTGAAAAAAAATAATCTTGATTTTGCAAAGAATTGTGGGAAAAAATGACAACTTCAAAAAACTCACAATGCCTCTTTCTAAATACCTCGGAATGTCTTCTTTCCAAAAAGGGGTCATTTGGGGGGGGGTATTTGTACTGTTCTGACACGTTAGGGTCTCAAGAAACGAGAGAGGCTGTCAGTACATCAGGTATGATCAAATTGATACATTTTCAGTAATTGGTACTATAGCTTGTAGACCCTATAACTTTCACCCAGACTAAATAATATCCAATTTATTTTTTATTTTTTTTACCAAAGATATGTAGCAGTATACATTTCAGGCCAAATTTATGAAGAAAAATAACTTTTTTGCAAAATGTTATAATAGAAATTAACCACTTGCCCATGGTGTCATAGTCAAAATACGTCATGACTTTAAAGATGGATATCTCGGTAACGGCAGCAGCTGCTGCCACAACCGAGATATCCATCTTTTCCATGGGCAGTGCTGTACACGATAATGGCGGTCCCAGCGGCGGATTCGCCGCAAGATCGCCGTTATCGGTGGCGGGAGAGGGCCCCCCCCCCTCCCGCCGCTCTCCCGCGCTCTCCGCCGCTTACCGGAGCCGTCGGTAACGGCGGAGGCGATCGGGTCCTCCTGCTGGCTGTGTTGGGATACGAGTGAGGGAAAAATCGCCCCCACCCGTCCCCCACAGCTCTGCTGGGCGGAAGTGACGTCAAAACGTCAGTTCCGCCCAGCGTCTTAAAGAAACATTTTTTTTTTCTGAAATTTGAAAAATGACATTTTTTTTTTTTTTTTTCTTTTTTTGCATTTAAGCCTAAATATGAGATCTGAGGTCTTTTTGACCCCAGATCTCATATTTAAGAGGACCTGTCATGCTTTTTTCTATTACAAGGGATGTTTACATTCCTTGTAATAGGAATAAAAGTGATAATTTTTTTTTTTAAATTTATTTCGATGTATAAAATTATAAACTAATTAAAAATAAATAAGAAAACAAAAAAAAAATAATGTAAAACGCCCCGTCCCGACGAGCTCGCGCGCAGAAGCGAACGCATACGCGAGTAGCGCCCGCATATGAAAACGGTGTTCAAACCACACAAGTGAGATATCGCCGCGATCGTTAGAGCGAGAGCAATAATTCTAGCCCTAGACCTCCTCTGTATCTCAAAAAATGCAACCTGTAGAATTTTTTAAACGTTGCCTATCGAGATTTTTAAGGGTAAAAGTTTGACGCCATGCCACGAGCGGGCGCAATTTTTAAGTGTGACATGTTGGGTATCATTTTACTCGGCGTAACATTATCTATCACAATATATAAAAAAATTGGGCCAAATTTATTGTTGTCTTATTTTTTTATTCAAAAAAGTGTTTTTTTTTCAAAAAAAGTGCGCTTGTAAGACCGCTGCGCAAATACGGTGTGACAAAAAGTATTGCAATGACTGCCATTTTATTCTCTAGGGTGTTAGAAAAAAAAAAATATATAATGTTTGGGGGGTTTAAGTAATTTTCTAGCAAAAAAAACAGTTTTAGTCTCGTAAACACCGAATCTGAAAAACAAACCCGGTGGGCAAGTGGTTAAGTAAAATGCATTTTTTTTACAAAAATCTTCATTTTTTTTCATTTATAGCGAAAAAAATGAAAACTGCAGAGGTGATCAAATACCACCAAAAGAAAGCTCTATTTGTGGGAAAAAAAGGACAAAGATTTAATTTGGTTACAGTGTTGTATGACTGAGTTATGGTCATTCAAAATGTGAGAGCACCGAAAGCTGAAAATTGGTCTGGTCATTAAGGGGGTTTACGTGCTCGGAGGTCAAGTGGTTAAAAAATTGTGAAATATCAATGTGCAAATAACATTCAGTCCCAATCTTAAGCACAAAAAAATATTATGATAATAAATCAAAGTCCATAAAACACCAAATGTCCATTCCGTGCTTGCTGTGATATACTGATTGAGAAGTGAACCTTCACCAAACTTGAATAAACACCCAAAGTGACTGGATAAGTAATCTGCTTACCAGAGGACATTGACTCATTGAGCAAATATAAAACTTGGCCAAATGGCTACTCACATTTAAAAGTGCCTATCCCGGCACTGGGGCTGCCTACTCTAATCGGTAGTCAGGGGGTCTGCCGTGCTCCCACCGCCACCCACCGCACTCTGTCCGTGACGTGTGTTCCACCTCACAGGAACCAACAAACAGCAGGGCCGGAAATGACATACACAGCGTGACCTGGCCAAAAAATTCAAAAAGGTGGGTGGTGTTGGAGTTAAAGCGGAGAACCCCCCGATTTTTTTTTTTTTAAAAGCCAGCAGCTACAAATACTGCGGCTGCTGACTTTAAAAAAATTAAAATTTAAAAAATTAACACTTACCTGTCCAGCGCTCCTGCGAAGTCAGCAGACGAGGACGAGCAATCGCTCAGTGCTCGGATGCTGCTGCCGCCATGCTCGGTGAGGGAATCAGGAAGTGAAGCCTTGCGGCTTCACTTCCTGATTCCCTACTGCGCATGCGCAAGTAGCGCGGCGCGACGTCACTGGTTCCCACTCTCTCCAGTGTGTTTCCAAGAAGACAGTGAGGGGTGGCGCGAAGGGGATGTGACTCCCGCAGGAGTCGATACCCAGAAGTGGTGCAAATAATGTTAGTTTTACATTTTTAATCTTCTCTTTTGCTCTCCTTCTGAAATGCTGCTATAGTGATTATTTTGTAGCATTGTGCTTTTGTTGTGCTTTATGTTCACACTACTGCTGCAGCAGGAAAATAGCATATATAATAGCAAATAGCAATAGATTCACAGCTAGAGTTAGAATTTGGATAAAAGAGGGTATTTTCTTTCAGTTTGATCACTAATCAGTCTGTACCTTTGGCTTGTTGTCATGTGCAGACTGATTCTTCCAAACATTTATCAAGCCCTTTCTTGTCTTGACATTCCTTTTCTTTTTTTTTTTTCATCTAATCAGCTTACAGATGTAGCACAAGCCTCCTGCTCTTCAGACAGAGTTACACAACCTTTATTGCTTTGAAGCACACCAAATGTAAATATCTGGATGAAGCCATGTCGGCTAGCAAATATGTTGTCCAGATGTTTTTCTGTATGTTGACTGTTCTGTGACTGTGCCTTTTCCAATTTGGACACAAAGCTTTCAAACCTATCTGATCGCCCATACCCAAAAAAAGAGGTTACTGAGGGCTGTCTGCTATTAGCACAGTTTGAGATCGTCAACTGATAACTGAAATAAGCCAGACTAGGTGACTACCATCACACAATCTTAAAGTTAACCCATCAGCCATGTGCTCCTTTAACCGCTTCAATACTAGGCTTTTATACCACCTCCATACCGGGCCTATTCTGACACTTCTCTCCTACATGTAATAATCATCATTCTTTTGCTAGAAAATTACACAGTACCCCCAAACATTATATATGTTTTTTTTAGCAGACACGCTAGGGAATAAAATGGCGGTCATTCCAAAGTTTCATCTTGCACGGTATTTACGCAATTATTTTTTAAACGCCTTTTTTTTGTAAAAAAATTGTTTTATGAATTAAAAAAATAACAAAACAGTAAAGTTAGCCCAATTTTTTTGTATTATGTGAAAGATTATGTTACACCGAGTAAATAGATACCCAACATGTCACGCTTTAATTATGCGCACACTCATGGAATGGCGCCAAACTTCGGTACTTAAAAATCTCCATAGGCAATGCTTTATTTATTTTTTACAGGTTACAGTTTAGATTTACAGAGGAGATCTAGTGCTAGATTCGTTCCTGGCACTCTAACGCATGCGGCGATACCTCACTTATGTGGTTTAAACGGCGCTTACATATGTTGGCGGGACTTGCGTGTGCGTTCGCTTCTGCACGCGAGCTATCGGGGACAGGGGCGTTTTAATTTTTTTTTTATCTTTTATTTATTTTTTTGACTTATTTTTTATTTATTTTTACACTTTTTTTCATTTTTTCCACTTTTATTCCTATTACAAGGAATGTAAACATCCCTTGTAATAGGAAATGTGTGTGACAGGTCCTCTTTATGGAGAGATGTGGGGTCAATAAGACCTCACATCTCTCCTCCAGGCTGGAAACCATGAGATTGGTGAAAAAAAATTCATCGATCTCATGAATGGGGGCCTACAGCCGCAATTGCGGCTTTATTTACTTACGGGGACCCGGGCGTGACGTCATCAGATCGCGCCCGGGTCCTCCGACGGTCATAGAGATGACTGGTGACCATCTGGTCATTAGTCATCTCTATGCTTCCTGCGGCCGCCGCCGATTCGTTCTCCGGGCCCCCGAAGGCACAGGTAAGCCCGGAGAAGCACCGGATGGCGGCGGGAGGGGGGGATGTCCCCTCCCGTGGCCTGTAAGAACGATCAAGCGGCAGAACCGCCGCTATGATCGTTCTTACATTGTGCAGAATCGTCGGCTGAAGAAGAGGATATCTGGATGATGCCTCTGGCTGCAGGCATCATCCAGATATTCGCCTGCAATGCCCAGGCCGTCAATTGACGGCCACTTAGGATGGTAAATCCCATCCCAGGCCGTCAATTTTCTATGGCTGGGTATTAAAGTGGTTAAAGTGATGTAAACTTGTTTTGTCTAGTTTTACCTACAGATAAGGCTTACCTGTAGGTGAAATGAATATCTCCTAAACATGCACCATTAGAAGATTTTCCAGCAAGCAGCTGGACGTCACCAGCGCATGAGCTCTGAAGGAAGGGCATACCTGTGCCATTCTTTCTTCGCTCTGTGCCATGCCCAGGGCTCCTGTGCCAACCAGACAGCCGACCGCAAACCCAGAAGAAAGACTGGGTAAAGATGGAAGACTTGTCAGCAGCGATAGCACCGCTGGAGGGCTTTGTTTTAACCATTTCAATACCGGGCATTTTCACCCCCTTCCTGCGCAGGCCAATTTTCAGCTTTCAGCACTGTCACGATTTAAATGACAATTGTGCGGTCGTGCGACGTAGCTCTCAAACAAAATTGGCGTCCTTTTTTTCCCACAAATAGAGCTTTCTTTTGGTGGCATTTGATCATCTCTGTGGTTTTTTATTTTTTGTGCTATAAACAAAAAAAAAGGAGCCACAATTTTGAAAAAAACAACAATATTTTTTACTTTTTGTTGTAATAAATATCCCATTTTATTTTAAAAAAAAAACATATTTTTTTCTCAGTTTAGGCCGATACGTATTTTTTTACATATTTATGGTAAAAAAAAATCACAATAAGCGTATAGTGATTAATTTGCGCAAAAGTTATAGCGCCAAACAAAATAGGGGATAGATTTATTAATAGTAATGGCGGTTATCTGCGATTTTTGTCAGGACTGCGATATTGCGGCGGACAGATCAGACACTTTTGACACTATTTTGGGACCATACAGTGCTATAAATATGCACTGATTACTGTATAAATGTGACTGCCAGGGAAGGGGTTAACACTAGGGGGGCGATCAAGGGGTTAAATGTGTTTCCTAGGGAGTGATTCTAATTATGAGGGGAGGGGACTGACTGGGGGAGGTGACCGATCGGTGTCCCTATTTACAAGGGACACACAATTGGTCTCCTCTCCCTGACAGGATGTGGATCTCTGTGTTTACACACAGAGATCTACGTCCCTGGCTCTTTAACTGCCGATCGCGGGTACCTGGCGGACATTGCACCCGCCAGGCACTCGCAGCGGCTCACACGTGACGCGGTGCGCACGCCCCCTGGCGGCCGGAAAGGCCCGAGAACGTCATATGACGCTACCCAGGATGGCAGAGCTACCTTGTGGCCTTCATATTATTATATGCGGGATGGGAAGTGGTTAACGTAAGTATTTCATAATGTGCTAGTATGCAATGTATACTAGCACATTTTGATATTGCCTTACAAGGTAAGATTTTTTATTTATTTTTTGATAAAGAAGCTTTACTACCGCTACAGGCAGCTGCAGTTAACAAACACTTATTTGCTCACAGTTTTCTATTGCATGCACACTGAGCTATGCATTACTGGCATGACACTTCTGTGCCAGAAAGACAGACTCCCGTGCTCATGTGCAAGATGATGACATTCCGCTACTGGTGAATCAAGAGTCTAAAAACACGGCACCTGCAAATAGCCATGGAGAAGATGACAACAGCAGGTAAGGGATTTAACCACTGCATTACTGGAATGAGAAGGTGAGTATTTCTTTAGATATATGAGAAAAAAGGTTTGGGAAGCAAGACTTTATATGAAGCATGCAACCAGGGAGGCAACACACAATAATACTAATGATGATGTCTGGTGGATAAACAATATTTGTGACCATATATCTTGCATAATACCAGAGTGCACACAATATAATAGTAAAACAGGGAAACTTTATTTCCATAACATAGTACATAGTAGGAAGGTAACATAATGTCATGGCAGCATAATACTGTATAATCACAATGGTAAAATAATAAAAACACCAGACACTTGTTGCGTGTCTCCACAGTAACAACATAATAAAAATTGGTAGAATCCAAAAGAGCATGTTATGGATTATGTATAAAAATAGTTAGAGAGGCATCTAATAGCTTGACACATTTCGTGGCTATGTTGCCACTCTTCAGGAGCAGATGCAATGTAGATGTCTATAAAGGTATAAAGGTAAATATTAGAATGGAAATTATATAGAAAGAATAGTACAGGAACAAATCCCCCGGTCATACTTACAGACCAACCATGAGTCTGGACATAGGCAAATGGGCGCAAAGGCCAACCGGGCGGATTATCAGCCTGGAAGCTGAGACGGTGATCCCCATGACAAAGCTGAACAATCAGCAGGGAAGGTAATCCCCAGGAGCGAATACCCCATGGATAGTGGAGAGTAGTTTGAGCCACCTATAGGAAGCCCATCTATAAAAAATAATGTATATAATGTAATAAAACATATAAGTCTATATATCATGGTGGCTAAGACTTTGATAGAGGGTATAATATGTGACCAAGTAGTGGTGGGTAAGTACAGTGACAAAGCTTGGACAAAAAACAAGTTAATAAATGGCGGAAAAAAGTACTATATCACAACCAGGGGAGATTACTAGTACGTGATTAGAAAATACAGTTACCAAGGTAGAGATAAGAAAACTGTATATGAAAAAAAAAACACCTAAAGACTTCTGTGTAGATATCTCAAACCTATGGTGCAGTGTCCATGGGGACATGAGAAAAGGGAGTATCTCTCTGACTAAGCCCAGGTTCACACTGGGTACGATTTAGTTCGATTTGAGATGCGATTTCACTTGAGATCCGTGCTACTACATCCTAAAGTGGTTTAGGAGAAGCTACGGAAGGAGGTTGCGTTGGGTCGTATGGGGGGTCCGTTTCGGTCTCCCCCATTAGACCGTTTCGGTCTCCCCCGTTAGTTTCGGCTCATTCATCATCTTTCATTTCCCAAGGGGGGGTCGGTTAACGATGGCACGGTGAGTTACACCTCTTTTGATGCGGCGGTTGGTTGGGTTCGGCGGTACGGTCGGGGGGCCTTGATGGCTAAGTCCGACATTGAGTCGGCGTTCCGGTTGCTGCTGGTCCACCCGGATAGCTTCAGGCTATTTGAGGTGCCACTGGGACAGAGATTTCTATGTTGATCGTTGCCTGCCGATGGGCTGCTCCGTTTCGTGTGCGTTCTTTGAACTTTTTAGTTCCTTTTTGGAATGGGTGGTTCGAGATGTGGAAGGAGTGAACTCCGTAATCCATTACCTCGACGACTTCCTGTGTGTGGGGCCGGCTTTGGGTCGGACCTGCGCTATGTTGTTGACCACGCTGGAACACATCGCGGAACGGTTTGGGGTCCCCTTGGAGCCCGAAAAAAACGGAAGGGCCTAGGACGGTCATACAATTTTTGGGCATTGTCATTGACTCTGAGGCAATGGAGTGTCGCTTACCGCTGGACAAGTTGGAAGGTCTCAAACAGGAGATTAAGGAGCTGCTGGGATTGCGGAAGGTGCAACTTAGAGTTTTGCAGTCGCTTCTGGGGAAGCTCAATTTTGCGTGTCGTATCCTCCCGATGGGCAGGGTGTTTTGCCGACGGCTGTCGGCTAGCATTGCGGGAGTGCGGGCACCGAACCATTATGTGCGGCTGGTTAGTCATCATCGGGCCGATCTGGAGGTGTGGCACTCGTTCTTGGAATCCTTCAATGGTAGGGCGTTGTGAATGTCGGGTCCGGTGAGCAATTTCGACATGGACCTGTACACAGATGCAGCCGGAGGGTCTGGTTTTGGGGAGTTTTTTCAGGGCAGGTGGAGTGCGGGCGCTTGGCCCCAATCGTGGTTAGCCGCAGGCTTCACGAAGAACTTGGTGCTGCTGGAGCTGTTTCCGGTGGTACTGGCGGTGGAGTTGTGGGGAGCGGCCTTCCGGGATCGGAAGGTCCGGTTCCATGGGGACAACTTAGGAGTGGTGCAAGTCATCAATAGGGCGACGGCATCTTCTCCTCCAGTTATTCGGCTGCATCTGGTACTCCGCTGCTTGCAGTTGAATATATTTGTTTATGCGGTGCACTTACCAGGGGTTGAGAATGTGGTGGCTGATGCCTTGTCTCGCTTCCAGTGGGACAGGTTCTGGGAGCTGGGCCAGAGGCGGAACAACACCGGGTCCCTTGTCCAGATTGGCTGTGGAGGATTCCGCTGGAATCGTCTCTCACTGGATCAGACGTTCGGTGAGTACGGGAAAGTGGGCAGCCTATGGTAAGGTCTGGTTGGAGTGGCAGGCGTTGGCACAGGAGGAGGAGGTGGATCCTGCGGGTCCAGAGCTCCGGGAGCTGGTTTTGTACTTCTTGTCCAGAAATATGGCGGACGGAGTGTCGCAATCCGTGCTGAATAGGAAGTTGGCAAGTTTGGCCTTTTGGTTTAAATGGCAAGGTTGCACGGATTTCACGAAGGATTTTTGGGTGCGTCAAGCCATGAAAGGATATAGAAAGCAAGGGCGGGCTGCGGATTCCAGACGCCCGGTGTCTTTCGACATCTTGAGAGGGATTATGGGGGAATTCGGTACGTTGTGTTCTTCACGTTATGAGGTGGTGTTGTTTCGTGCGGCTTTTGCAATGCTGTTTTTTGGGGCCTTTCGGATTGGGGAGTTAGTCAGCCCTTCTAAGAAGGTTCAGGGGGGTATGTTGGCAGCGGATGTGGTGGTGTCGCAGGAGGGTGTGACCATGTTCTTGCAGAGATCCAAAACGGATCAGAGGGGGCGGGGTAAATCGGTGCAGGAGTTTATGGAGATGCGCCCAGCTGGGGAGGGTTCTTTCTTGTTGCATGAGGATGGGTCTCCCTTGTCACGCTATCAGTTTGGTTCTGTGTTTCGGGTGTTTCGGAGGTGTGTGGGGGCTATGGGACTGCCAGAAAGGGACTTCTCGCCTCATTCCTTTCGGATTGGAGCGGCCACGGAGGCGGCGCGGAATGGGCTTGACGAGGCTACGGTCAAGCGGATAGGTAGGTGGGAATCCAGGAGGTTTTTGCTATATGTTAGACCTCAACTGTTGTTGGGTGCCACAGGGAAGGGGCCTTAATAATAAAAAGAAAAAAGGAAATAGGGTTTTGTTTTTTGGGTTACTGTGTTCGGGCTTGTTTGAAGGGATGAGGGATAGTTGGATCGGTTGATCTTGTTTGGTGATGTGTTATGTTGCTTGCTGTTTTTCAGGTACAGGACAGGGCTTGGTATGGATACTAGGACACTCGTTCGTGCATGGGGGGCCAGACGAGCAGACGTGTGACCGGCCGGTCGACAGCCTGGGGTACCAAGACAGGAAGCGTGTGTGAGATGGCTGGGGTTTCCCGGGATGCTTTGGAGCAGGGTGGTTCCGGAGGTACACCGGTTTGCCCGGTTGGACCGTCCACCCAACGTGCTGGTGCTCCATGTGGGAGGGAACGATTTGGGGGTCCGGTCAATGCTGGACATCACGTGGGACATCAAGTTTGATTTTATGCGTATCCGTACGGCGTTCCCGGGATACAGTGGTGGTGTGGTCGGACATGGTGCCAAGGACATTATGGAGGATGGCGAGACCGGTGGAAGGTGTCAATAGAGCACGGAGGAAAGTAAACAGGGACGTGGGAAGGTTTGTGGTGAGGAATGGGGGTTTGGTGGCCAGGCATCCAGAGTTGGAGGTGGACACATGGCGATACCTTTGGGGTGATGGAGTCCACCTTACGGAGGTGGGCATTGATATGTGGGTGTTGGGCCTTCAGGAAGGGATACAGCGGGCCTTGAGGGTGTGGAGGTGCGCCCAAAGGTAAGGTGGTTACCTTTGGTTGCTGGTGGCGGGTGCTGGACTTTGTAGGAGAAGGAATACCTCTAAGAAGGATGGCAGTACCCATCGGTGGTATGGGTGCTGAAGGGGTATTATGTTTTCCACTTAACCAAGGTGTGGCTGGAATGTGGGTTAATGGTGGCACTGCGGTAAGTGGTCGTCTCTGAGCCAGCTTGTCGGCTTGAGGCCTAGGACCAGAGGTTAGGTATTGCAGTGCCCAAAATGTCAAAATGTTCAAAAGGTTATTTATCGTGTTTAGTGTACCTGCATGGTCCAGCACTAGTTATGGAAAGAAGTGTTTTCAGAAATGTTGTTGTTGTTGTGTATGTGTTATTTAAAGAGTGAATATTTAAATTTATTTTAAAATAAAGGAGGCTGCTATGGCCAGTTTTTACTCCAAGGTTATTGGTTGTGGTCTCATTATTTTAAGTGGTATAGTTATTGGAGTAAAGTGGGTCCACTGCAGCAATGGGTACATTCTGGTATACCATAGTCATGAGAGCTCACACGGCTGAACTTGCCTTCATATCATGACACTATGAACTAAGAACAAACAAAGTCAAAGAAACTTCACAGCTCCATTCCATTTTTCCCAAAGTGACCAAGTGTTTTTCCCCCTAATCCAATATCCACCACTAGACGCCATAGTCATTTCATATCCATAATAAAGGTTCACCAAGTCAAGTGTGTTTTCTATGGAGGGAATTTTATCTGACTTCCACAGTCTAGTTATAGACAGTCTAGCTGCTAATAATATGCCTGGCAATAGGGGGTACTGAATCTATAGAGAGATTGAGGACCGCTAGGTGAGGTGTGGGGGCAATGTGTTGGTTTGAGATGTCTCATAGAATTTGGAAGATAGTCCTCCAATAAGGTGTGAGAGAATTGCAATTCCACATTATGTGAAATAAATCACCTTTGGCTGAATTACATCTCCAACACATATCATTGACATTGAGACCGAATGAGGCCAGTTTCGCTGGAGTCAAGTACCATCTGAGGGACAGTTTTTGAGTAAGTTCCCATAGTGCAGAGCATTTGGTAGCCTTATAAATAGACTGCAATGCTTGTTGCCACTGGTTGTTTGTGTAAGTTCGGCCCAAATCGTTTTCACAATGTGTGTGGGGGGATAGTTTATCAAATTAGAGTTTTTATTGTAGTACAATATAAAACAAAGATATGCCCTTAATTTTGCGGGAATCACTATTTAGGCGTTCCCAAGCCATATCCCATGGTACTTTGTGCCTGCAAACATTGATTTGTGTACTGACTCTGCCTCCTAAAACTCCTCCTCTCAGAAACTCTGAATTTTTAGATGGCAGGCTCTGTGAAATGTGTGACACAGCAGTGCCTAATCACAGGGCATAGTGACTACATGTCACAGAAGTCAAGGATGTAAGGGCTTGTTTACACTTGCTTCAAAACATGGCATTGGACACGCTTTTATAAAGCACTCTGAATGCTAATCAAAGCTGTCACTAAATCAAATAATTAGCTCACAGTCTGGTTTACACTTTGCATTTGCTTTGGCTTCGCTTTAACATTTATGCCCCATGTCGCTTTAGTGGTGCTTCAAAGTGTCTTCAAAGCCTCAATATAATATATGTTCCTTGAAGGTACTTGAAGTTTGTATTGTAGATAATTTTGATTGTCTTCATCTAAAACGTAATTCTCTGCATTTGAATGTATTCATGTGTATTTGATTGTTTATTTGCGACCTTTTTATTGCCATGTATTACTACTTTATTTCATAATGTATTTTGCTGCATATGTATACTATATATATGTATTATCTTAAAAACCAATAAAAAACTATTGAATCCAAAAAAAAAAAGCCTCAATATAAGTCTATGGAAAAGCTTGCTTGAAGCACCTCTGCAGCTTTTGAGAGGCTTCTATTTAGCTTTAGCTTTGCTTTGTTTTGGAGGTATTGCAGGTATGAGATATCAACACACACACACACATACATACACACAGGGCATATGCCAAGCTTCAGTAAAGCCTCAAAAAAGCACCATCGAAGCACCACCTTTATCCCAGCTGTCTTCTGTGAACTAAAAAACACGTGTAGCACTACCCTCGAAGAAGCTGCTGGTTTGATTTGGGTTACCTCTATCTTTCCGCTGTCTAGGGTACTGGATGAGAGCTGTAATAAAGTTAATGTCCACACTGCCGAAAAGATAGTAATAGGAGAAGGGATAGAAGAAATGGAAGATGGCGGATTCAGGGTTAACTGGTTTCTGGAAACAGTCCTGCTAACTACGACAACTTTCTTTGCCCATCTAGCCAGAGTGGGTACAGTGCACCTGGATAGGCCTCTCTCACCAGCCTAGCAGCCAGGGTGTCACTCGGAGCTTTAGCAAAGTCCCTGCCACGGACCTTCCCAAAGAGTGGAGATTTTCTTGGTCCGAAATCCTTCTCAAACTGGATTTAGCACCCGGATCTCCTTCAAACAGCTTTAGTGATTTCAGGACACATAGGTGACCATCATTCAGCCTCTCAGAACGATGTGTGCTTCGATGAATCAACAGGCCTCTCCTGAGATACCAGCCTCGTGCTCGGTATTCCTCCGCACAGGTTCTTCATCGGTCGGCTTCCTCCCTCGGGACGGACAGCACAGGACCACTTCCAAATTGCAGACCCAGTCTACTCACTGGGCCTACAGGTAGATTAGTTGCTCCGGACCAACGTGGTCCCAGGGCGAGGAACACTCTCACACACACCCCAGCCAGTGTGGTGGGACGACTGCCCAGGGGGATGGCGGCAGGGACGACGACCCGAACCAATGGTGTCTGCCTCCTAAATACCTCTTCCCAGCATGCACAGCGAGGCGATCAACCCTCTTGATTGGCTGCCGAGGAGAAGCATCCACAAATGTAACCAAATAAACATGGTCAGAGGCAACTAACTCTCTGACCCCCTTTAAATTTACAGCAGCACCTGCTATTAAAGTAGCCAGGCGCTACACACCTAATATGTAACAAATAATGAAAGCGAGGGAAGTCTAAATCAACATAGCAAACCTTCAATGATAACCCTGTTCCTTCATAAAATAAATCTTTGGAAGTAGGCACAGGATTAGAGCATGCAGAGTAGTTACCAAGAGTTACACAAAAGAGGACAAGAGTGTGATCCATCAGTAGGAAATGCATTGCGTTATGCATGAACAAACAGTGGTGGGGCTGTAATCATTATTATCCACTTAAGGACCGCCTACTGAACATTTACGTCGGCAGAATGGCACGGCTGGGCACATTCACGTACAGGTACATCCTGTGCTGATCGCCACAATTAGTAATAAAAAAATACAATAAAACTATCCCCTATTTTGTAAACGCTATAAATTTTGTGCAAACCAACCGATAAACACCTATTGCGATTTTTATTTTTTTTAACAAAAATAGGTAGAAGAATACGTATCGGCCTAAACTGAGGAAAAAAAATTTTTTTTATATATTTTTGGGGGATATTTATTATAGCAAAAAGTTAAAAATATTGATTTTTTTTCAAAATTGTCGCTCTATTTTTGTTTATAGCGCAAAAAATTAAAACAACAGAGGTGATCAAATACCACCAAAAGAAAGCTATATCTGTGGGGGGAAAAGGACACCAATTTTGTTTGGGAACCACATCGTACGACCGCGCAATTGTCTGTTAAACCTGGCCGGGTCCTTTAGCTGCCTAAAGGTCCGGGTCTTAAGTGGTTATACACGATTTATATAGCGCCAACAGTTTACGCAGCGATTTACAATGTAGAGGGGGACAGCACAATTACAGTACAGTACAATACAGAAGGGTCAGGAGGGCCCTGCTCATAGACATTATATGGCACCAATATTCTAAACAAAGTGTACAAACAAATACCTGTTAGTCTGCCAGTCAGTTTCTAAATCCTGCTGTAGTCTGACAACACACAGTATTTTGTGGAATGAATGATGTCAATTTTGCTAAACTAGTA
This sequence comes from Rana kukunoris, assembly GCA_029574335.1. Taxonomy (NCBI): domain Eukaryota; kingdom Metazoa; phylum Chordata; class Amphibia; order Anura; family Ranidae; genus Rana; species Rana kukunoris. The sequence continues at coordinate 96,170,229 of CM056055.1, read as the reverse complement.
AAACTGCTAAACTACTTATCCCTCCCACTGCGTAGGGATTAGTTGTGTAATTCAAGATAAAATCTTGGAGGGCTAATTACTCTACTTAAAGAGGAAGTAAACCCTGATCGGTTTTACTTCCTCTTTTTACCCCTGCAAAGTAAAAGCATAATGGGCTAGTATGCATCGCATACTAGCCTATTATGTGCCCATTACCAGCAATCGAAAGCCTGCGCTGTCCCTGCTGGTGGCCACATCCATCTTTGCCCTTTTTCCTTCCGGGACTGACGACTCTGGCTCTGTGAGTGGTTGGATTTGCATGACATATGCGGCCGGGAGCCATCAGTCACGCCACTGGCTAGTGAAGAAAACTGCATGGAACACCATTATCGGCACACTTCAAGATAAATATCTGCTAAACAGCGCACGTTTAGGAGATATTTACAGAATTATAGGTAAGCCATATTATAAGCTTACCTATAGGTCCAATTTCCACATTAGGGGTATACAACCACTTTGTACAAAATTGTAAACAGGATTTAAAGCCAACTCCTGCACTGCAAGGGTTAATTGCTCATTTTGGTCTAGGGGAACAAAAAGAGAAGATTTACTTACCCGATCCGCCCCTCCTCTAGTCCAATGGCGGCTGGTGCTCACTATTTTGGGAGTGGGGGCATAAACTAACATCAACACCCCCCCACGGGAGAAAGATGGCAGCGATCTTTTAACCCCCCCTGCCGCCCCCCACCCATGGGAGATGGAAGATGTCGATTCACTGATAATGTGCCATTTGAGTGTAGCGGTACCCCCGAAGGAGCTGCTGATAGATGAATGGGATGGCACATTTACCTCATGGCTCCTTCCGAATGTCTAGGGGTGAATGATGCATACAGCAGTAGTAAAGGAATGTCCGCAAAGAAATGTCTTTTTATGTGCTCTTTATTATCCAGCCGGGTAAAAACAGTGAACAGGCGATGAAAGGGATAGATATGGGAAGGAGAACAGCAGGTTCAGGCGTAGTATTTGGAGCAGTCCTGCTCCTATGTGTAACACTTTTCACACCACTCCTTCCTGAGTGGGATTAGCGTACCCGGATAGGCCTCTCTCACTGACCTAGCAGTCGAAGTATCACTCGAACCTTTTCAGGACAAAGTCTCTGCCACAGACCCTCCCGAATAAATGTCAGGGAGACGCCTCTGCCACGGGACCTCTCTGATTGCAGATACGGAGGTAACCCTCCTCAGTAAAGTTATGTCTGCATCTTATTCTTAACGTCGCCCGGGTACCGACTGAAAGAGGAGTCAATCCATCAGTGTCCGGTTACCTTGATCCCCGGTGGTTCGTCTGAATCCTTTTGGACCACCAGCCTCTCATTGGTGCTCCTCAGATGGACTCCCTACTGAACAGCTACACTTGCTTGGGATCTTCAAAAGTGGGAACCCAGTCATCCTGCTTGAATGCTTCAGACCAACTTAGGCCCGAAACCAGGAACACCGTGTAGCACGCCCCCTCGCCAGGTAGGCCAAAAAGCTAGGGTGCGGCGATGTGGCCACCCTAAAGGTGGGTGCCACACTGGAAAAAGAACCCCGCCAACATGCCGTCTGTTCCATAAGTACCCTCTCCCAGCATGCCCAGCGAGGCCCATGCCTCGTGATTGGTCGCTGGGAGAGAACACCCAAACCTCAACTCCACTGCTGCCACCTACTGCCACTGGGGTAGGAATAACACCCCAGTGCAACAGAATGAGCCCACAGCACAGCCAAGCTGAGGCAGAGACCCTAATTAAATGATTGCAATTGGAATCAGAGTCACTTACACTCTGAGTATACTCTAAATTTCAATAGCATCAGTACTTGGAAGTAACCCGGCGCTACATGAGAAAGCTGCCTTACCTTATGGAGGCAGGGAGAAGGAAGAGTCGGGGCTGTTCTGGCAAGCCCACAGGGAGACATTCCCTGCCCGGCCGGACAGAAACAGGAAGTGTGTCCGGAGACATGATTGGCCAGGGAGTCCTAAGACTTCCTGGCCAATAGGGGCTTCCTGATTTTTTGGGAGGAGAATGAGAAAGACAATAGAGAAAAAGCATTACCTATTGTCACACAAGTGGGTCTGTTTGGGGCTCTTTGGTCTGCACCCCGAGCCCACCCTTTTTTTGAAGCCTATTGGAACCTAATCACGTGCTTGAAAAACAAACCAAAAAACATTGATATCCATGCATCCGGCGCACCGCATGTAGATTAGGGGGCCGAACGCATGGATGGGGGAGGTGCCCCTGTGCCCCTTATGGTGCGGCTGCCACTGCTCCAGTCCCTGCAGCATCTGTACCCTCACACTCAAGTGATCTAGGGTCCTAACGTCATTGGACGAAATGATACAGAGGCACAGCCCATTGCCAGAACATGGGGAGCACCATCTGCAAGGGGAGTGGAGGATCAGGTAGGTAAAACTGTTTCTCCTCCCCCTTAGATAAAATGAGCTATCAATCTTTGCATTTGTTTTAGCTGCTCAGAGTTTGGCCCTTAATACAGTGTAGCACACATGATTGTATTATATCTGATGGGAATTGTGTGATGACAGGCTGTTGTTAATCAATCCGATCGTTTGTATGCTCCATCGGACAATTGTCTGATTTTCTGCAGACAAATGTGGGATAGCATGCTTTAAAATTGTCCGCCAACAAATGTGTGTTGTTGGATTATCCGATCGTGTGTACACAAGTCCTTCGGACAAAACTCCAAAGTACAAACACGCATGCTCTGAAGCAATGCTCACCATAAAACAACATTAGTAGAAGTTGCCCAAAGGGTGGCGCTAAAGAGCTGAAAACCCACGTTGTTTTGTGTTTGTTGGCTGACATATTCTTTGCCGTTTGTATACAATACAAGTTCACGGCCAACATCCTTTGGACAAAAGTCCTACGCTTTGTCTGATTAAAATCCAATTGTACATGAGAATGTTGCTAAGAATTTAGGTCTCACTGTGATCACAACATAAATGTAGACAGGGCTTTTTTGTGGCAGAATGTGCTGCTGTACAGTATCGGCATGTCCCAGCACAGTTTGTACTCAGAAGCTCCAAGGTTTGATGTCAGAATACAGATAAACATTGTTGCACTGACTTTAGAAGCTGCAGGGGCACCATGGCTATAGCCATATGCCGATCCTAAGTTTTTCCAGATGGTCCACTTAGTTATAAAATATATCTATACATTCTTTTACCTTTTCATCATACTGCAAACCCAGTGATTCATAATTGTCAGTACAATGTAGACCACTGCAGTCACTGGGCCATTGTTAATTGTTAACACTTTAAACAAAAGCAGATCTGCATTATTTTTTGTTTAAAGTAGGAAATGGTTAAAACACATTAGGCTTTTTTTTTCCTGTCTGTGTCTTGTTAGAAAGAGTTTCCTACATTTCCTGTCCTGAAGACACAACAGAGGTAAAATGAGGAGAAATCCCTACTCTGACAGTTGGCACAGATGTAGGCATTTATTTTGTGCCAGAAAGTGCTGGTGTGCTGTACCGAACCCTCCCAGGCCAGCCCTATGCTCCTCCATGCCGTCTCTGCCATTCACAGAATAATATAACACAATGCATCACATTCGGTGAGTGGAGGAGAAGCAGTTGAAAGACAAGATCTCCCCTCTGTCCATTCACAGAATGCGTTGCATTGTGGAGGGGGGGGGGGGGGGTGGCGGGGTTTGTAATGTAAGTTTTGTGAAAAACTGAGACAGCATAAAGGGGCCGTAAGAGCATCTTTTCTCTATAGCAGTCATCGGACAAAGTGTAAGGCCCCGTACACACTATCAAATCTGTCTGTTCAAATCGGTCGGAGCGACCGATTTGAACAGATCTGTCTGCTGGCATTTTGGTTTGCTCGCGTGTACACACAAGCAAACCAAAATCCCCGCCAGCAGACAGCGCGCTGACGTGTCGGTGACGTGGCGGTGACGTTGACCCCGCCACGTCACCGCACCAGGAAGTAAAACACTTCCGCGCATGCGTCAAAATCATTCGGCGGGTGTGCGAGAAGACATGTCTGCTGGTTAGCATACTAACCAGCAGACATGTCGGGCGGACGGGTTCCCAGCCGAAAGATTTCAAAGCATGCTTTGAAATCTGTCGGGTGGCCAAATCCGTCTGTTTGCCCGTACACATGATCGAATCTGTCTGCTGAAACGGTCTAGCAGACCGTTTCCAGCAGACAGATTTGATCGTGTGTACGAGGCCTAAGACTTTTGTCCGAAGGGCGTGGGCCGTGAACTTGTATTGCATACAAACAGCAAAGAATTGTTGGCCAACAAACACAAAACAATGTGGTTTTTCAGCTCTTTAGCACCACCCTTTGGGCAGCTTCTGCTAATGTTGTGTTATGGTGAGCATTGCTTCTCACCATGCGTGTTTGTACTTTGGAGTTTTGTCCGAAGGACTTATGTACACACGGTCGGATAATCTGACAACGCACATTTGTTGGCGGACAATTTTAAATTATGCTATCCCAAATTTGTCCGCAGAAAATCACACAATTGCCCGATGGAGCATACAAACGATCGTATTTCTCAACAACAGCCTGTCATCACACAATTCCCGTCGGATAATTGTGTATAAGGCCATGTACACACGATCGAATTTATCTGCTGAAACTGGTCCGACGGACCGTTTCAGCAGACATATCCGATCGTGTGTACGGGCTAGCGGACAGGTTTGTCCGCTGCAAACCTGTCCGTCCGACATGTCCGCTGGTTAGTACGCCTAACCAGCGGACAGAAATCCCCCGCATGCGCCGAATGGATTTGACGCATGCGTGGAAGTATTTTACTTCCTGGATTGGTGACGTGGCGGAGTCAACGTCACCGCCACGTCACCGCGTCCTCAGCCCGAGGGGAATTTCGTCCGATGGTGTGTACACGCCATCGGACCAAAATCCGATGAGACATGTCCGCTGGAAACGGTCCATCTGACATGTTTGAGAGGACATGTCTCATCGTCTGTACGCGGCCTAAGGCTTTAACCATCACAGCAACAGAACACAGGGCAGCATCTAAACAAGACATTGCAGGGATGTGTTTTAACAGAAGCATACCTAATGGGCCAGATTCAGGTAGATGAGAGCATCTTTGCTCCAGAGTAACGCTTCTCATTTACGTTACTCTGAAGACCCTTTCAGCGCAAGTCCTGTAATTCACATAGCAGTTGCGCGTAAACTTGCGCCAGAGTAACGATAATGCGCTGGCGTAACCCGACGCAAGTGGAAGTGGGTGTGATCATATGTAAATGATGGGCGGAGCCCAGCGCAGAGGCTTACGTTCAGCGCATCAACCACGGAGCATGCGCAGTGAGTGCGGCTCCACTCGCCCCCTTTGTGCGCATGCTCACAACTTCCGTCGGCACCACTTCACGGGAAACGTCAGCGCAATGCCTTCCGTTGGGCGTTTAAATGCGCCCGTAGAAGCGCCATTTCGGCACTAAAGTATATCCTGCTCCCCCTCCCCGCAGTGATGTTACTTTTGTTTTGAGATGGCTGCTCCCGTTCCCCGCAAACACACAGGAGAAAGCTGAACTCTAAAGGCCAGGAGCTGTCAGCCGTCATCTCGGCTATGGAGACCTATGATGTCTTCCTCCATGGCTGTAAAATTTGACAGACAAGCATGGACAGAGGTGTTGTCCTGCAAGTGGGGGTGCTCAGCTAGCTCTTATCGTCGGTAACGCTGCTGTAGCTGCTCTCCTGCTGACCTGTGGCCATCTGGAGTAAAGATAAAGCAGCCTTTTGTAGAAATAACTTTGCGCCGGACGGACGAGATACGCGCGGCGCATGTAGCCAGCGTATGGTGCTAATCCGTTCGTGAATTGTGAAAAATCCCTCATTTGCATATTTGCAGGGGAAATCAATAGGCGCGACTGATGCGCCCAACGAAATTAAGCGCTGACGATACTCTGGCGTCGGAACGTTCCGCCAGTCGCAAATGACCCGTTATTGGGCGCATCTAGTTTGGTGGGTACGGGCACATAGAAACGACGGCGCATCATCACAGTTACGCGGCGCATATCGAAATACTCCAGCGCAAGTGTTCCTGAATCTGGCCCAATGTGTTTGGTGCTATATCACCCCCCCCCCCCCCAAAAAAAAATACTAAAATAAACTTTGAATCTTGGCTTGTTCATCAGGGAGATTCAAACCATGTAGGCTGATTGTACCCAAGTCGATCTATTGATCTATGGCTCCCTGCCCCCCCCCCCCCCTGGGAAAATACAATGGCTTTCCACATCAACACTGGCTGTGGTTATGGGGGAATCAAGAGAGGGAAAGAAAATTGTGGCGTCTATGGCCTGCCTAATAAACTTCAATTATAATGAAATGTCTAATAAGGGGACAGCAGTAAAAGAAACAGTTTGAGATCATGCTAAAATCATTTTTCATGAGATATTTGTGTGTTTGTGATGACCTATTTACATGGAAAGATTTAAATATGGACAGAATTTGCAGCCTGCTGGAGCCCCACACTCCAGGGGGGCCCAAGGGGATGCTAAAAAAATTGGCACTTCATTGCTATTTACAATAACTTTGTTGCAGCTTTGTTAGTCTTAAGATTTTTGTTTCAGAGAAAAAAGGACAGCGAGGGCAGTCTAAGTATAGGCTCAGTTTCCTTGTTTCCTTTAATGTAATGCAAACAATTATTCAAAATATGGAGGCACCTTTCCTGCAGGGTTGTATTACCTGTGTATCACTTACCAGTGCCTGGGGGCAGAAATATAAAAAAAAGATCGGGGTCTTCCTTACTCACATTTATGCAGGTAGCTGTTCCCTACACAAGATGCAGCTGCACAGATGTGAATGGAGCCTGAGGTAATATTCTGACAATAAGGGAAAATATTTTTACACACACAGCTGGCTTAAAGGAGACATACAGCCAAAGCTTGTTTGGCTGTACATCTCCTGTGGATCACACAGGAGTGCAGTCTGTTCTGCACTCCTGTGACCCGTTTTCAGCAAACAACGGGCTGACACCCGCTGTCGGCTGATATCACAGAGCCAAACGAGGCTGGGGCAAGATCGCGTCAATTAAGTCAGGAGCCCCTGAGAGCCTGAGTCATCCGCTTCCACCCCCTCCACAACCCAGTATGAGAGAGTGAGAGCGGTAACACTAAATTTATCACACCTGCTCCCCATTCACACCTGAGACTCTGTAACACTAATGAGTCACATTACACCGGGAGGGAAAATGGCTAATTGGGCCCAATTTGGACATTTTCACTGAGGGGTGTAGTCACTTTTGTTGCCAGACATTAATGGCTGTGTGTTGAGAAATGTTGATGGAACAGCAAATTTACACTGTTATACAAGCTGTACACTCACTATTTTACATTGTAGCAAAGTGTAATTTCTTCAGTGTTGTCACATGAAAACATATAATAAAATATTTACAAAAATGTGAGGGGTGCACTTACTTTTGTGAGATACTGGGGGTGATTTACTAAAGGCAACTCCACTTTGCACTACAAGTGCAAAGTGCACTTGAAATTGCACTAAAAGTGCACTTGGAAGTGCAGTCACTGTAGATCCGAGGAGAACATGCAAGGAGAATAAAAAACAGCATTTTAGCTTGCACATGATTGGATAATAAAATTAGCAGAGCTTCCCCTCATCTCAGATCTACCCCTCAGATTTACAGCAACTGCACTTCCAAGTGCACTTTCAGTGGATTTGCCTTTTGTAAATAGCCCTCACTGTGTAAAACATTTGATTTCTTCATAAATTTAGGCCAATATGTATTCTGCTACATATTTGGTAAAAATAAATAAATAAATAATCACAATAAGCGTATATTAATTGATTGTAAGCGGGCGTATCGAATATACGCTATGCCCCTGCAAGTTAGAGAGGCAAGTGCTTGCTCCCTAAGTTACGGCGGCGTAGCGTAGATGGGCCGGCGTAAGTCCGCGTAATTCAAAGTAGGTGGAAGGTGGGCGTGATACATGTAAATGAATCGTGACCCCACGTAAATGAAGCGCCGAACGAACGCCGCATGCGCCGGCCGTGGACGTATCCCAGTGCGCTTGCTCAAAATCACGTCGCCAATAGTCAATGCTTTCGACGTGAACGTAACCTACGCCCAGCCCCATTCTGAATCGGCTTACGCAAACAACGTGAAATTCGACGGCTGTTCTGACGTCCATACTTAACATTGGCTGCGCCATCTTTTTGGTGGTTTATCTTTACGCCTGAAAAGTGCCTTACGTAAACGGCGTAGCTTACTGCGACGGGCGTACGTACATTTGTGAATCGGCGTATCTTGCTCATTTGCATATTTCTAATGAGAACGCTGCATGCGTCCAGCGTAACTATGCACCCATGATACGCCGGCATAGGCAAGTTACGTCGGACGACTGAAGCTATGTTTATCAGCGTATCTTGCTTTCTGAATCGGCGTAAAAATGCGACAGTGCACATTTGTACTTACGTCGGCGTATCTCGAGATACGCCGGCGTAAACCTTTCTGAATCTAGCTTATAGTGTCTAGAATATATACTGGAATTTTTATTTATTTATTATTTTTTATACTAGTAATGGCGGCGATCTGCGACTTATAGCTGCGACTGCGATATTGTGGCGGGTAGTCGGACACTAGCTGACACTTTGTGGGAACCACTGACACTAATACAGTGATTAGTGCTAAAAATATGCACTGTCACTGCCAAATGACACTGGCTGAGAAGGGGTTAAACATCTAGAGAAATCAAAGGGTTAACTGTGTGACTAGCCAGTTTTTTACTGTACTAGGTGTGCTGCTAATAGGCTTTATTCCCTTTGCAGGGACAAAATCTATCCCTGTCCCCCTGTTAGAATGGAGATCTGCCTTGATCCACCGCGGAGACCACCATTATCGTTTACAGGACCGGCGCCTGAAGAGTCGGATATCTCCGTTGTGGCACCAGCTGCTGCCGTTACCGAGATATCCCTCATCAAAAAGAGGATGTATATAGTCGTGCGCAGGTCCTGAAGTGGTTAAGACACTGATCCGACTTTGCAGGCAACTTCTGTGGAAACAATGGGTACAAGTCGCCTAGACGTCGCCTTGAAGTATTACAGGAACCTTTTCTGAAGTCGGAGCGACTTCACTAGTGTGCATTAAGACGGCCCCATTCACTTCAATCTAATTTCTCATGTCGCGTGACTTGGGGCGACTGAACGGGCACTGAGGGAAACGTGGGTAGAATAAACGCAAAACTTTTTTATTTTTGCTAAAGAAGTACATTAATGCTATATTGATACATAGGGGAAAAAAGGTGAATAAAGGTGATCTTATCCTTTAAAGCATTTGTTACCCCCAACACTTCATATTTCTGATATGTGCCTGCTGTATTATGTACTTTTATGAGTAAGTGTCCTGTTCTTTTTGTATTGCTTTCTTTGTGTGAAAGAAATCCCTTGTGTTACTGTCAGTCCCTCTGCTTTCCTATTAAACACTGACCACACTAAGCAGGAGAGAACACCATGGTCAGTTCTCTAGCTATGCTGGAAACTCAGCATACAAAAACACAGTTTATACTTGGCATACGTTGTGACTCCTTGACGAGAGACATGAAGGTATTGCTTTTCATTCAACCAGAATACAATTTACAATAGATACATTACAAAAATAAAACAAACTTGACGTCAAACCAAAGGAAACAAAATGAATAAAATGTGAATTTACACAATTGATTTGTTTTACCCAGTGGAGCAATCAATTCCTCTGTGTGGCTTCAGCACCTGATCTATGATAATGTATCAGAGCTGTGTAGCCATGTGCCGGCTTCTAAAAGTGTCTTACTCAGGTCATTTGCATTGTTTTTATGGCATATTTGTTTGTAAAACTTGTCTAGTACTCTTTGTCCACAAGGACAAAATACAATACAGAATACATGTGAGCTTACACATTTTGAGTCCAATGCAGTGGCAGCTGGTTTTCACAATTTTTTGGGGGGCACAAACAAGCTGAAACATTCAGAAAAAAACCTTATCAATTGCAGCCTCACTGTGCCCATCAAATGCAGCTATTATGCCCATTAAATGGTGCCACTGTGCCCATCAAACACAGCCACTGTGCCCATCAATTGCAGCCACTGTGCCCATCAAACACAGCCACTGTGCCCATCAATTGCAGCCACTGTGCCCATCAATTGCAGCCACTGTGCTCATCAAATGGAGCCATTGTGCTCATCAAATGAAGCCATTGTGCTCATCAAATGAAGCCATTGTGCCCATCAAATGCTGCCACTGTGCCCATCAATTGCAGTCACTGTGCCCATCAATTGCAGCCACTGTGCCCATCAAATGCAGTTATTGTGCTCATCAAATTCTGCCACTGTGCTATTAAATGCTTACACTGCGCCCATCAGAGGGTGACAGTAGCGAGCTGTGTCCTTCATGCATCTCCTCCCCTCCTCCTAATAGGCGTCCAATCACAGCACCTGTCGTTTCAGCCAATCAAGTGTTGGGTAACACACCCGCGCTTCCTGATTGGCGGAGATGCGGTTCAGTGTTAGAACGCTGAATCGTAATTCGCTGTTCTAACTAGGGTTGTCCCGATACCACTTTTTTAGGACCGAGTACAATTACCGATACTTTTTTTCCATGTACTCGCCGATACCGAATACCGATATATATTTTTAAATGTGTCCCCTAATGCAGCCATGTCCCCCCATACCCTTACATCAGTGCCCTCAGTCCCCCCTTAACATTACAGCTCCATTACACATCCCAGCTCCACCATTACACATCCCAGCTCCACCATTACACATCCCAGCTCCACCATTACACACCCCAGCTCCACCATTACACACCCCAGCTCCAGCTCCACCATTACACATCCATGCTCCACCATTACACATCCACGCTCCACCATTACACATCCATGCTCCACCATTACACATCCATGCTCCACCATTACACATCCACACTCCACCATTACACATCCCAGCTCCACCATTACACATCCATGCTCCACCATTACACATCCCAGCTCCATGGATAGATTCATGCAATGCATAAATCTATGCATGATACATCGAGAGGGGTGGCTGGAGAGAGGGGGTGGTGCCGTGCTTCCTTAATGGACGCACTGCCACTGGTCCAATGGAATTTATATATTCAGTACTATTCTCAAGCTATGATCTTCATTACATGTCAAACAGCCAAAACAGGCAAACCCCCATTTTTGGAGGATAAAAAATCCCCTATGTGATAGTAGTTTTTTTTGGGGTAATAGGTTCCCTTTAATGACACATCAGGGGTCTAAAGGACCCCTGATGTCTCACCTGTCCTCCATTTAACCACTTAACCTCTGGAAGATTTTTACCCCCCTTCATAATTAGGCCATTTGCGTTACAGCACTGCGTTAATTTAACTGACAATTGCGCGGCCGTGCGATGCTGTACCCAAATAAAATGTATGACCTTTTTTCCCCACAAATATAGCTTTCATGTGGTGGTATTTGATCACCTCTGCATTTTATCACAAAAAAAGCCTGACAATTTTGGAAAAAACAACATTGTTTACTTTCTGCTATAAAACATATTCAATAAAATAAAAAAATAAAAATCAAATTTCTTCATCAATTTAGGCCAATATGTATTCTGCTACATATTTTTGGTAAAAAAAATCCCAATAGGATTATATTAATTGGTTTGCACAAATGTCATAGCTGCCAGGTCGGTGAGAGAGGTCCGGGTACACTAAACCCACACCGGCGGGAGTGGTGAAGAGAAGTGTTATGCCGCGTACACACGATCACTTTTTGTGATGAAAAAAAAACGACGTTTTAGCTCACAAAACAAAACAACGTTTTTCAAACTTAATTTTCCAAAACGACGTTGCATACACACCATCGTTTTTCCAAAATGCTCTAGCAAAGCGCGGTGACATACACCACGTTCGATGGCACTCTGTTCCATTGAAGCTCTGTCTCATAACTTGCTTCTGAGCATGCGCGCGTTTAAAAACGTTGTTTTAAATGTTGTTTTGCCCACACACCATCACTTTTTATGACACAAAAAATGACATTCTGAAAAACGACACAAAAAATTCAAGCATGTTCGAATTTTTTTTTGGTCGTTTTTTTGAAGACATAAAATGACGTTTTGCCCACACACGATCATTTTAAATGACGTTTTTTAAAACGTCTTTTTTTTTCATCACAAAAAGTGATCGTGTGTACGCGGCATCAGTTTGGGAGCAGGACTGTTTCCTATCATTACGCCTGGATCTGCTATTCTCTTATCTTCTTCAGCTTTACTTTCTTCACCACAAGTTTACTGTTTTTACCCTAAATGAGAGAATATCTAGAAAAATAGATACAATGTCCTAAACAAGAAATTGGGGATCCAAAAAATGATCGGAGTAGCTTCACTCATTAATACATTTTCACCTCATTTATGTGGTAGCGCACTATTTTTGTTTTACACTTTTATGGACTGAATATTTAAGGTTTTTTAGTTGCTGCACCACTTCACTTATGTTTTTTTTTTATACCATCATTAATTTGCAACAAATTTGTTCACTTGTTTATTTATTTATTTCATTTTATAGCATGGGTGGCCAACCTGTGGCCCGGGGGTCACATGTGGCCCGCGGAGCCCTCTGATGTGGCCCGCGACCTCCTGCTCTGGAATGGGGGGTTGGCAACCCCATATCGCAGATTGCCAACCCACCATACCACAGCATTACTGTTGTGAATGAAGCTGGTGGTAGAGGAAGAAAGCGGCTGCAGAGCAGAGCCCCATAAGCCCATGCTTCCTCCACAGCACTGGCTTTTGCCAGAGGCGGAGTTTGTGGCAAAGTTCAGCTAACCCGCAGGATAGACACAGGTGCGCAGTACGCTGCACCCACGGTGTGTGCCTAAACTGCAGCACATCAGTGTGAAAGCAGTCTTGGGCCATTTCAAAGGATCGGCCCCTCAATTCACCTCTATAGAGCAGCAAATGTTAACAGACTTTTGTCCACTTATGCCCGCCTACCTCCAATCCGACCTGCTAAAAAAAAAAACTGAAGAGAATTTGTCCTCTTCCAGCTGAGCGGATCGGATCGGAGGGCCTATAGAATAGCCGTAACCTGTCATCCGCACGCTACGCTCATCGTGGCCCGCGACTGGTTACCACATTGCTTAAGTGGCCCTCGCTCTTCAAAAGGTTGGGCACCCCTGTTTTATAGGGCTTAGCGCAGATTTTTTTTCCTTTTATACTGTTTTTACCCGGCTGGGTAATAAAGAGCACAGCAAAGAGCACCTGTCTGGCCATTCCTTTACTTCTACTACATGCAATACGCCGCATTCACCCCTAGGAATTTCCGGGGGTAATGCTACATAACCAATGTCTTTTCTGTCAATGTTTTGAAATAAAACATACTAGATTCTGGACCTGCCTGTGCTCAGACCATCTTTCAGACGCCCATTTAGTGCTGCACAAAGTGCTAAAGTCTGTGGCTGTTGCTGTAAAGGAGGAGGGCCAGGTAAACCAATGCGGTACAAGTAGTTTGTACTGTTCTGTCCATTGTGGTAGCTTTGCAGTTCTATCTTAAAGCGGATGTCCGCTCCAAAAAAAATATTAAAAGCCAGCAGCTACAAATACTGCAGCTGCTGACTTTTAATATTAGGACACTTACCTGTCCTGGAGTCCAGCACCGTCCGCAGCAGAGGACGAGCGATCGCTCTTAACTCTGCTGCCCCCCCCCCGCCATCCACGGTGAGGGAACCAGGAAGTGAAGCGCTCCGGCTTCACTGCCCGGTTCCCTACGGTGCATGCGCGAGTCGCGCCGCACCCACCGATTGGCTTCCACTGTGTGCTGGGAGCCGAGGGGGGGGGGGGCGACGGGAAGTGACGACATGCCCGCATTCTGCCCGAGAATGTATCTGCAGGTATCTGCACCCCCCTCCCCCCTGAAAGGTGTCAAACACCGGAGGCGGGGAGGGTTCCGATCAGCTTGAGTTCCACTTTAGGGTGGAGCTCCGCTTTAAGACTCGTACACACAATCTGACTTCCATCGGTATTATCCTTGGATATTTGTCCAAAGGGCGCTGTCTGTGAACTTGTTCTGCACACTGACGGCAGAAAATTTTCAGCCAATATACACCAAACTACATGGTTTTTCAGCTCTTTACCACCACCCTTTGGGCAACTTCTGTTATTGTTGTCTGATGTTTAGCATTGGTTTGAAGCATGCGTGTTTGTACTTGTACAGATTTGTGTACACATGATCGGATAATTAGACGGAACACATTTGTTGTCGGACAATTTGAGAGCATGCACAGCCAACATTTGTTGTCAGAAATTTCGACAACAATTGTCCAATGGAGCGTACAGACGGTCGGATTATCCGACACAACACGTCCATCGGACAATTGTCGGAATATCCAACCGTGTGTACAGGCCTTTTGTTGTTTGGGTATCATTGAAGGCAATCCTGTAGTAACCATCTATACAACCTCAAGCCAGGCATGCTTTATCCTGAACGCATTAACATATGCATCTCTACTAGAGTTGCCACCTCATCCCTTTAAAACCGAACACATATTAATTACACAGGTTCTGTGGCTAATTAAGGTGGTAATTAAACTCACTTGGTGCTTTACCTGCATTAAATTAGCCTCAAAACCTGTGTAATTCATATGTGTTCGGTTTTAAAGGGATGAGGTGGCAACTCCAACTGGGAAAAATAATGTGGAATTTTTTTTTTTGTTTCACTAGAAGACAGTTGCATTGGCTTCTGCAATGTGTGTGTAGGTGTGGTTGTGGCTATTTAATGACACATTTGTTGACTTTAATTGATGATACATCATATACAACACTATTACCTATTAACACTATAAACACTCATCAAAACCTGCTTTCACTACCTCTGCCTCTAATTTCACCAGCATGTTGCTGATAAAGGAACACATACATTAAAGACAAGTTACTGCATTGTTTCATCTCATTATCAACACCATCTGCAAGGCTACACTGGTATTCTACTATTGTCAATCTTCCATTAGAGACCATTTACAAAAGAACATGCACAGAAGAAGCAAAAGCACACTACCACATATCCACTGTCATGTTGACTGAATGCTCTCTAAATTGCTTTAAGCTGATGAAACCCGTGTTTTTTTTTACTTGCTTGAACTGCACGTGTCCCATTTTTGCCAGATGCATTTTCCATTGAAATCATACAAATGTCAATGTGCAATACAACTTGAGGCATTGTGCACTGATGCACCTTTGATGTTTACAAATGTGTCAGTGGAAAATTCATCTTCTGGCAAGTAAGGATGTATGGAAGTGTGGTTTCAGTTTAATGGTGTGACTCCCTGGAAAGTAGCCACCAATCACTACGTTTTTACCAAAGCCATCCTATCACTGCGTGTGAAGGTCTACATCTGTCAGCATATGAAACAGCACAGTCAGGGGCAGCACATATCTTTCAGAGCCTACTTAAATAACTTGTAACCACTAATAAGTATTTTTAGAGGAAAGACTTATTTAATGTCCAAATATTTCCTTCTTTTCCACTTACTCCTTACAGTGTGACTCCCCATCCACAAAAGCAAGACTGTCAAGCAAAGCCTGTTCACCTACATAAAGCAGCTACAACCAGGGGCAGACTGACAACTCATGGTACCCTCGGGCAATAGGACATTATGGGGCCCCCGGGCAAAAGGAGATTATGGGGCCCCTGGGCAAAAGGAGATTATGGGGCCCCCAGGCAATAGGAGATAATGGGGCACCAAGGCAATGGGAGATTATTGGGCCCCCAGACAATAGATTATGGGGCCACACAGTACTGTATAAACACACACATACAGTATACATACACAATGTACACACACAGTATACATACACACAGTATACATACACACACTGAGAAGGTACTGGAGAAGCAGGGCAGCTATACTCTTTTTTAGACCAAAATGACCAAAATTAGATTTTTAGACCAAAATGAAGTTGGTAAGGGACATTTCAGGCACAAATGTAAAAAAACACAGATTTTTTACATACTGTCCCTGGTTTTACTGAGACTGGCAACCCTGATGGTGCCCCCTAGTGGCATGGGGCCCTCGGGCAGTGCTCGAGTGCTCGAATGGTCAGTCCACCCCTGGCTACATTAGGCACTGCCATGCAGAACTTCACTTCATGGGCTTTGGAGGGAAAAACCACATGATTATTGACCTCTTCTCTTCAACAGCAAATCATGGATTGGCTTTTCCTTCACTGTCTGAAATTGAGCATCATTATTAGACAACTCCCCCCACATTGCCAACGCCCTGCGGGGTGGCGGAATTTTTGGGGCTGGGCGGTGGGGTTGTGTGACTTACCAGTGCCCGTCAATGCTGACCACTGACCTACCTGCACTGACCTACCTGCATTGACCTATCTGACCTACATACACTGACCAGTGACCTGCATGACCTAACACACACTGACCTACTGACAATGGCATAGATACACACACACTGACTTACCTGAGCTCAGCCGTGGTGTCAGTCACTCGTCACTGTCAGAGAGGAGAGGAGCTGCCATACCGAGGAGAGGAGCTGCCATGCCGAGGAGGGGGAGCTGCCATGCCAAGGAGAGGAGCTGCCATGCTCGGCCGCACTCGGCCGAACTCGGCCACAGCCGCGCTCCGCCATCAGATCGGTCCCGGGCCCCGGCGCTCGGGGCCAACAATACAAATCATAGATAAATAGATTCGAGGCACGTACAAATTAGTTTTAGCTCAGGGCTAAACCTGAGCTGTGTAATGTGGGTCAGGGCTACTTTAGGTCAGGGCTGGTGAGGCAGCTCTCTCTGGCACTTTGTAGAAACTTCCAGAGCTGGAAGAGCTGGAAGATACACCACATCCACAGGCCTTCCTTTATCTAGAATAGATGACAGCTCACTTCCTCATAGAATGTTAGCAGACTCTCCTAGCGAGAATAATCTTTTATAAATCTATGCTGGTGACAATTATAGATACTGGGCCAGATTCAGAAAGCATTTACGCCAGCGTATCTATAGATACGCTGCGTAAATACTAAGAATAGCCGGCGTATCTTTTTTTGCTATTCAGAAAAGAAGATACGCCGGCTTTCTCCTAAGATACGAGCGGCGTAATTCGCTTACACCGTCTTATCTTAAGTTGCATATTTACGCTGGCCACTAGGCCATTATGCAAATGAGCTACTTACGCAGATTCACAAGCGTACTTGCGACGGCGCGTCATATTTTACGTCGTTTGCGTAAGCGTGAGACCGGCGTAAGGTTACCCCTGCTATATCAGGCGCAGCCAATGTTAAGTATGGACGTCGGGACCGCGTCGAATTGAACGTTGGTTATGTCGTTTGCGTAAATCCTTCGGGAATGGGGCTCGGCGTTCGTTACGTTCACGTCGTTTACATTGAGAAAAAAGTGACGTGATTTTGCGCATGCGCCGTCCAAAAAAAACGTCAATTACGTGGGGTCACGATTCATTTACATGAATCACACCCCCACTTCAGAAATTTGAATTGCGCGGCCTTAAACCGCAACACATACGTTACGCCGCCGTAAATAAGGGCGCAAGTTCTTTCTGAGTAAAGAACTTGCGCAAATATTTACAACGGCGTAACGTATCGGTGATACTGTTTTCATATGCAAATTCTTGGATATAGTCCCTTATCATCCCCTCCAATACTTTGCACACTAATAATGTTAGACTGACTGGCCTGTAGTTTCCAGGTATATGTCTTTGCCCTTTTTTAAATATTGGTACTACGTTGGCTTTATGCCAATCAGCTGGTAATTTCTTAAGCTGTCCAAAAACAATAGAAATAAGGGTCTAGCTATTACCTTGCTAAGTTCTTTAAGGATTCTCGAGTGTAAGCCATCTGGTCTTGGTGATTCAGTATTTCAAGTCTGGTAATTTGAGATAATATTGGTGATATAGTTTGGGGCAGAGTTTTGGAAGGCTTTGTATATTTTTATTAGTAATTTCAAAAGTGGAAGCCAGTTGAGGGTTTGCAAAAGAAAGGGAGGGGACACTAAACAGTTAGAAAGATGGATGAGTCTAGCAGCAACATTTATGATGGACTAAAGGGGTGATAGCCTATGTAAAGTTAGGCCAACGAGGAGGGAGTTGCAATAGTTGGGCCGAAAGATTACCACAGAGTGAATTAGTAGTTTTGTGGTGTCAGTTAAGAAGGGGAGCAATTCTGAGATTTTACGGAGGCTAATGTGGATGCAAACCCGATTCATGAAATTTGATCTGGGCACATATTTGCAGTGTTTTGTTATGTCTCTTCAAAGCACTATGTCCCGTAGTATCGCATACTAGCTCATTATAAAATACTTACCTTAGAATTAATCCTTCCAGCACCACCCACACACTCCTGAGACAGTTGACATCTTTCCCAGAGCTTCTTCTGACTTTGCTGACTGAGTGGCCAGGGACGCAAGGGAGCAGCCATTCACAGGACAGGGCTCAAAAGGAACGGCACTGTGGCTGTTCCTTCAGAGCGCATGCGTCAGTGATGTCACTGGCTGAATATAATGTAAATAGCTCCTAGGAGATATTTTCAGTACCTATAGGTACATGTCTGCAGAGGAAGTTCAAGATAAGATAAGATAAGATAGGTAGATTATGTGGAAGGAAAGCCCACTGATTGAAAATGAGAATAGAAATTATTAATGAATAATATTACAAAATTACCTGACTAAAAAAAGGAAAATATTTTTAAATGCTTAATTTTATAGTCCTGATATTAACCACTTAAATCGAAAGTAAAATTGTATAATTTGCCAGCCTAAGGGAGTCCACTCCTGTAGACCTTCAACCCACTTCTGTGTGTGTGTTAAATCATAATTTTTATGACTTGCTGTTGACTCACCGACAGTCTCATTCACTTTAACCACTTATGCCCCGGACCATTATGCAGGTAAAGGACCTTGCCCCTTTTTGCGATTCGGCACTGCGTTGCTTTAACTGACAATTGCGCAGTTGTGCGACGTGGCTCCCAAACAAAATTGGCTTCCTTTTTTTTACCACAAATAGAGCCTTCTTTTGGTGGCATTTATTATTTGCGCTATAAGCAAAAATAGAGCGAACATTTTGAAAAAAAAACAATATTTTTAAATTTTTGCTATCATAAATATCCCCCAAAAATATATAAAAAACATATTTTTTCCTCAGTTTAGGCCGATACGTATTCTTCTACATATTTTTGGTAAAAAAAATCACAATAAGCGTTTATTGATTGGTTTGCGCAAAAGTTATAGCGTTTACAAAATAGGGGATAGTTTTATGGCATTTTTATTAATATTATTTTTTACTAGTAATGGTGGTGATCAGTGATTTTTTTCGTGACTGCGACATTATGGCGGACACATCGGACACTTTTGACAATTGTTTTGGGACCATTGTCATTTTCACAGTGAAGGGTGCTATAAAAATGCACTGATTACTGTAAAAATGAAACTGGTAGTGAAGGGGTTAACCCGGAGGGGGCGCTGTAGGGGTTAAGTGTGCCCAAAGGGAGTGTTTTTACTCTGGGGGGCGTGGCTGTGCATGTGATGTCACTGATCGTCGTTCCCTAACACAGGGAACAGACTATCAGTGACAGCCACACTAGGAAGAATGGGGAAAGGTTTGTTTACACTTACCTCTCCCTAATCACGGGACACCGGCGGCGATCGGGTCCGCGGACCAGAACAGGACCAGGTCGCAAGCGCACCACCGGCGGCGTGTTTGCGACCCACAGCTAGGCTCTTAAAGGCGACGTACAGGTACATGCCTGTGCCCAGCCATGCCCTTCTGCCGATGTATATCGGCATGAAGGGGTCCTTAAGTGGTTAAAGCATTTGTAAAGTCAAACGTTTTTTTCTGTTAAAACTAGAAACATGTTATACTTACATGCTCAGTGCAGTGAGAGCAGCCTCGAACCTCCTCTTCTGGGGTCCCCTATCAACACTCCTGGATTCTGCTCTTCTCAGTGTGTCACCATAGGAAGCACCCCTGTGGCACCTGTGGCACACCTGCGAGCTCAATATAGACACAGACAGCGACGCTCAATCCCATCCCCTGCTCCCTTCTCACAGGATTTGACTGAAAGTCAATGGCTCCCACAGCTCCCAAAAGAGCTTGTGAAAGATGGGAGAAGAGGGGAGAGCCACTACAAACAGGCACAGTGCTGGGTAGAGATCAGGCCCAGGTAAGTATAATGGGGGGGGGGGGGGGACAATACACATACCAAAACATTTTCTACCTTAATGCAGGGAATGCATTAAGGTAAAAAATGTTCAGGCGTCACAACTTTAAGTGCAGAAAATCGATAACTTCTGGTAATGGAGCTACTAGAACTATTACTAAAGGAATAAATGACTTTCCACTGCTATTAAAATCCTTTCAGACATCAAACGGAAAGAATAAAAAATGTACTAAATGTTGTCCTATGCTGAATATGCAATGATTGCATAAGTGATTTTATTATTTTTGGTGGGACATACTTCATTACACATAAGTAAGGCCACACTAGAAATAAAGTAAAAACTTTTTGGGCCAGATTCACAGAGAATTAGATTATCGTAGCGTTTCTGAAATACACTACGCCGCCGTATTTTACCTGGCTCTACGTGGAATCCAGGTAGATTTTGTCCAGTAAACGACGGCGACGTAGTGTATTTCTCCCGGCGCAATCCATCTACGTGAGTAGGGGGCGTGAAGCATTTAAAATAGGCGCGTTCCTGCGGCGATCGAACTGCGCATGCTCCGTTCCCAAATTTCCCGCCGTGCATTGCGCGAAATCACGTCGTTACGTCGTAGTAGCGTCGTTTACGTACATTCCTATTCCCGAACGAGTTACGTTAAAAAATAAATAAATAATTAAATTCGACGCGGGAACGACGGCCATACTTAACATGGGTTACGCACTGTTAGACCAGCAAAAAGCTGCTCTAACATTACGTAGCCAAAAAATGACGTAGGCGATTGCGAAGGACACTCGTACCTTCGTGGATCGCCGTAAAAACTCATTTGCATACCCCGACGGTGAAAACGACGCGGACTCCACCCAGCGGCCGCAAAAATATCGCAACGTAGATCCGAAGGCTTACGAAGACGTAAGCCTCTCGGATCGAAGCCCGAAGCCGCCGTATCATGGTTTGAGGATTCAAACTAGTGATACGGCGCGCGAAATTTGAAATTACTCCTGTCTAACACCAGTTAGACAGGCGTAATCGCTCTCTGAATCTGGGCCTTTGTTTACATTCTCCCCACCAATTTCCCACAATGCTTTCCTGCACATGTACTGCAGTCTGCCATAGAGAGAAAGGGCTCTTTCACACGGAGCGGACCGTTTTTGATCTGCGCCATGTGTGTCCGTCGGCTCAGCGGGGATCATCCGTAAATCCCCGCTGAGCTGTCGGCGGACAGGGCGGTCCCCGCACACTGTGCAGAGACCGCCCTGTCTTTCCTCCGCTCTCCCCTATGGGGAATCGGATAAATACGGACCGTCTGTCCGTATTCATCCGATTCGATCCGTCAGACGGAAGAAAAATTGTGTTTTCTTCCGTCCGAAAAAACGGATCTTTGCGGACGCGGATTTTTGTGGACGTTAGCGGATGCATCATCCACTAACGTCCACAATCCCATAGGGATGCATTACAAGTCCGTAAATGGACTTGTAAATAACGGACAGTTTGTCTGTACGCATAAAAGGGCCCAAAGAGGTCTCTGGCAACACCTCATTCAACTCAATGGCACGACTACAGCTGTCAACTTTCTGTAGATTTGGCCTGTTAAAGCGGATGGCCCACTAAAAAAAAATATTAGATATTATTAATTAATTAAATAAAGATATTAGGACACCTACCTGTCCTGGAGTCCAGCGGCGTCCGCAGCAGAGGACGAGCGTTCGCTCGTCTCTCTGCTGCTCCCCCCTCCATCCACGGTGAGGGAACCAGGAAGTGAAGCGCTCCGGCTTCACTGCTCGGTTCCCTACCGCGCATGCGCGAGTCGCGCTGCGCCCGCCGATTGGCTCCCGCTGTGTGCCGAGAGTTCCCAGCACACAACGGGAAAAACCCGTCTTTTGCCCGAGACTGCGGGCCGGAAGTGGGTGCAAATACCTGTCTTTAGACAGGTATCTGCACCCCCCTCCCCCTGAAAGGTGTCAAATGTGACACCGGAGGGGGAGGGTTCCGATCAGCGGAACTTCACTTTAGGGTGGAGATCCGCTTTAAGCCCTGTACACACGGCTGAGAATCCCATCAGGAAAAAAAACTCCTGTTTTCCTGACGGGATTCCTGGCAAGCTTGCCGTGCATACAGACTGCCATTCAAAAGAATTGCCGTTATTTTGAATGGCAAGAATGCGGTGACGCCATCGACTACGACGAGCCGGCACTCATCACATTCGATGCCGTCGCCGTCATCTTGCTACACACTAAACTTGTATGCTACCACGTATGCGTCAAACTCTTATTGAGCATGCGTGGGTTTCCAAATGAACAGGTAAGCATAAAGACGACTGGTTTTCTCAGCAGGAAACACTCTGCCGGGAATCCCGATGGGAAAATAGAGAGCAGGTTCTCTATTTTTCCCGGGCAGTTTTCCTGTTGGGAAAACTGCTAGGCAGCATACACACAGCCGGGATTCCTGGCAGTGTGTACGAGGCTTAAGATAGTGTTCCCTTTGCAGTATACCTTTTCTTTAATATATGTACACTAAATCATTTCTGTATTATTATACTGTATATCTTAACTATTTATAGAGCACTAATGAAGCATTTCTCAACCACTTTATCGCAAAGGAACCCTTTGAATAATTTTCAGGTCTCAGGGAAACCCAGCTAAAATGAAGACAGTGGTGATAACTAAGTGGAAGGAATTCCCCTGACATTGGTGGTCAGGTAAGAATGCTCCCCTACAGTGGTGATCAGAATGCCACCCTTAACAGCTAAAAAGATTATTGGTGTCATGCCACGGGCTCTGCATTTTCATTTTAAAGAAAATATCAATTAGAAAAAAAAAATATGATTGTCATATGTATATACTTTCCAAGTAAAATGTTATGGTATACAATATTTTATTTTATATTTGATATAATATGTTATGTACTTTCCAAGTAAAACCTTAATGTTACTATGTACGGTAAGATGATGGATTTACTACTATTCTGTCACGCTGCTTTTACAGTATATCCAACCACTTTCATTGACTTCTCAGTACTGGCAATTGATAATTCTCATACAAAAAGAAACGAAATGCAAGAGATAACTTGATGGTCTGGTTGCTGGAATTCCAGGAATGTGCTTTTGATATATGAGCCAATATGCCGAGGACAGCAGGAAGTTTAGGGATCTACCCCTTGACCTGGATATTAGAGACAGAATGCAAGAGGGAGGAAACAAAAGCCCCCACCTCCCCTTCCATATTTGACTCACTCAGCTGTTACATCACAGACAGCATAATACAAAGACCCTCCCTTGATCCACATAGATGAAGTTAGGACCATTACCTTATTAGGAAATAATCAGAAGGAAAGCTTTTACACATACCAGAGTTTCACAACACTTGCATATTTAACACACATGTATGCTTAAAGCTTAAATATTTCCCGAGCAGGAAAACCTTTCCTAGATAGTCCAGAAATTAGTTGCAGCTTGCATCACCCCTTTGTAGTTTCAACGTTACTGCCATTCTACAATAAAGTACAATATGACGCCAGAAGCAGGATGGTTTACTAGTACCTAACAAAAATACATTTTAAGAGATACGGTAATTATAATAATACTAAACGGAAGGTATATAGCTTTTATGGAATGTCCATCTTAGGAAAAAGGAACAAAAAAAAGGAATACCCAGTCGCAAAAAGATAATTTGCCGGGACTGTCCAGTTCAAATTTTTTAGCTGGACAATCCTAGTTATTTAACTCTTTGCTACTTTGAAGTATCTTTTGTATAATATTATTATAATTTTTCTACAGAATTTATACAGTACCAAAAGTTTGTGCATTATATTACAAATGGGAGACAGTACAGTTAGTATTATAATTATTATTATTATTATTATACAGGATTTATATAGCACCAACAGTTTGCACAGCGCTTTACAACATCAGGGAAGACAGTACAGTTACAATACAATTCAATACGGGAGGGATCAGAGGGCCCTGTTAGTTAGAGCTTACAATCTAGTTACAATACAAATCAAGGTAAGAGAGCTATGAGGGCTCAGTGTGTAAAGGTTTACACTCTAACATAGAGGGGCAAGTGATACAACAGGTAATAACTGTGAAGGGATAATTTGATGGACATGTAGCACCCTCCTAGGTAGGTGCTAGAAGAGAGAATCGTTTTTGGTCTTTCTGCTTACCAGGAAGATGGTCAGGTAAAACATAGTGTGCTCTCTGCCTACCAGGGAGCAGGATCTATTGGTTAGGTCTGCTAATTGTACTCAGATGCAGCTCAGCTTGTTCTGACTGTACCTCACTGGTCCAATAGGGAGGCATATTTTACAGTGGGAGTGGACCTGGCAGGTGGGTGCTCAGGCTTTGTGACAGCCCTGGCAATTGGCAGAGGGAAAGTGCCGCATTGCATTGTGAGATACGGTATATAAGGCCAGAGTACATGTGCTCAGGGGGAGTTGCTCACGGGGAGTTGAGCCGGGGAACAGAGCCCAGGAGGCAGAGACGGTTGTGCAGCCTTGGGTGGTCGAGAGTGTCCTGAAGATAATGTATTGCATCAAATCTGCTGCTAGTGAGAGCTTGAAGACTTAACCCTTCCATACATGTGGCTGTATGGTTCAAGCAGTGTGTCTGCTTCCACAGATAACCCAATGAATAGGTGAGGCCAAGTGAGAGTTGTCCTCATCTATTGTGAATAGTTCTAGTTGGAGTATACCACTTATCCCTTCTTCCATCCAAGTTCCAAATAAAATACAAAAATTAAAATAACCTGGACTGGTCTTTGAGTAACGAGCAAGCGGGAGTAAGGGTGGAACAAGTGGGAGCTACTAGAAAACAAGCAGGAGCTCTTAGCAACCAAGCGAGGACACTCAGCAATGTAGCGGGAGCCTCCTGCACCTAAGTAGGAACCCTCTGCACCTACAGTGCCTTGCAAAAGTATTCACCCCCCTTGGCGTTTTGTTGCCTGACAACCTGGAATTAACACGGATTGTTTGAGGATTTGCATCATTTAATTTACAGAACACAACTTAGAAGATTTTTTTTTGTTGTGAAGCAAACAACAAATAGGACAAAATAACAGAAAAAGTCTATAGGCCAGATTCAGGTAGATGGGCGCTTCTTTACTTTGGAGTAACGTTTCTCATTTACGTTACTCCTCCGTAACTTTAGGAGCAAGTACTGTTATTCACAAAGCACTTGCTCCTAAAGTTGCGGCGGCGTAGCGAAAATGAGCCGGCGGAATTCAAATTTGGCGGGTAGGGGGCGTGTATTATGTTAACTATGCGCGATCCCGCAGCGAACGTACTGCGCATGCGTCGACTGTCAGTGCGCATGCTCCAAATTCTTTCAGGGAACGTCAATGACGTCAATCCCCACGTTTTACGCAAACGACTCAAATTTTTTTTTCCGCGACGCGATGACGACGGCCATACTTAACATAGGATACTCCACTAGGGGGCTGCTTTATCTTTACGCCGCGTATCTCTTACGGAAACGTCAGAAAGTCACTGCGTCACGCCCGAATACGATCGTGAATTTCCGATTCCCGCTGATTAACATATTCTCGGCGTTAATCAGCGGGAACGCCCCGCGCGCCATTTTTAAAATTGAAGTTCCGATACGACGGCGTAATACAATTACGCCGCTCGTATAGGAACTCCAACCCGGCGTTTCTTGTTTTCTGGTTACAGAAAACAAAAACGCTGACTCAAAGTGACAGTTAGGCTGGAGTATCACTGATACTCCAGCCTACCTCTACCTGAATCTGGCCCAATGTGCATAACTATTCACCCCCCTAAAGTCAAACTTTGTAGAACCACCTTTTGCGGCTATCACAGCTCCAAGTCGCTTTGGGTAAGTTTCTATGAGCTTGCCACACCTTACCACTGGGATTTTTGACCATTTCTCCTTGCAAAACTGCTTCAGCTCCTTCAAGTTGGATGGTTTGCGCTTGTGAACAGCAATCTGTAAGTCTGACCACAGATTTTCTATTGGATTGAGGTCTGGGCTTTGACTAGCCCATTCCAACACATTTACATATTTCCCCTTAAACCACTCAAGTGTTGCTTCAACAGTGTGTTTGGGGTCATTGTCCTGCTGAAAGGTGAACCTCCATCATAGCCTCAAATCACACACAGAGTGGTACAGGTTTTGCTCAAGAATATCCCTGTATTTAGCACCATCCATCTTTCTCTCAACTCTGACCGGTTTCCCAGTCCCGACTGGGGATGGTGTTCTTTGGGTGTTGTGATGTATTGGGTTTATGCCAGACATAGCGTTTTCTTTGATGGCCAAAAAGTAAAATTTTAGTCTCATCAGACCAGAGCACCTTCCTCCATACATTTTGGGAGTCTCCCACATGCCATTTTGCTTTTTCCTGAAAGTAATGGCTTTCTTCTCGCCACTCTGCCATAAAGCCCAACTCTATGGAGCATACAGCTTATGGTTGTCCTAAGTACAGATACTCCAGTCTCTGCTGTTAAACTCTACAGCTCCTCCAGGGCACCTTAGGTCTCTGTGCTGCCTCTCTGATTAATGCCTTCCTTGCCCAGTCTGTGAGTGTTTTGGTGTGTGGCCGTCTCTTGGCAGGTTTGCTGTTGTGCCATGTTCTTTCCATTTGGTTATGATAGATTTGATGGTGCTCCTAGGGATCATCAAAGATTTTGATTTGATGTTTTTATAACCTAACTATGACTTGTACTTCTCAACAACATTGTCCCTTACTTGTTTGGAGAGTTCCTTGGTCTTCATGGCAGTGTTTGGTTAGTGATGCCTCTTACTTGAGTTGCAGCCTCTGGGGCCCTTCAAAAAGGTGTGTATATGTAATAACAAATCATGTGACACTTATATTGCACACAGGTGGACATCATTTCACTAAATATGTGACTTCTGAAGGTAATTGGTTGCACCAGAGCTTTTTATGGGCTTCATAACAAAGGGGGTGAATACATATGCACATGACAATTATCATTTATTTATTTGTGAAAAATAGTTTGATGTATATGTAGCGCCCCCTTGCTATTTGTGGGGGCGTTATGCTTAAGTTAGTGGGGAATGGGAGAGTTACATGGCTCCCATTCGCAATTTGTAAAATTGGGCTGCTGCCAATTCTGGAACTATCCTGTGGGCCGGTCTGCGCTCCAGGGGTGTGTGTTCACCCCTGGGCGTCAGTTGGCGCTAGAGGGGTTATGGCAGACTCGTTT
Organism: Rana kukunoris; assembly: GCA_029574335.1. Taxonomy (NCBI): domain Eukaryota; kingdom Metazoa; phylum Chordata; class Amphibia; order Anura; family Ranidae; genus Rana; species Rana kukunoris. The sequence goes on along the minus strand of CM056055.1, from coordinate 96,142,897 downwards.
TCCTCAGCGGCCAATCGGAGGGGTGGGTTCCCTCGTCGGGGCATGCTGAGGGAGGCTATATCTGGGGCAGCCGCCTTGGCCTAGGAGCCATTCTTGTTTCCTGCGGGGTCCAAGTTCCAGGTGCGGCATCCACCTTCAGGGTGCACGCATCCATGAACCCCGCAGCCATGGCCTACCTGGCCGAAGTTGCACACCATGTGGAGCTTCACTCTAATACGAAGAGGGATCCTAGAAGCTGCTGGGTCCCAAACCTTTCCTAAAAGGATCCCAAGCTGGAAGCTGTACGGTGGGGGATCGGCTTGAGGAGAACCCAGAGGCAGGTGATCCTATAGGGCTTGAACGAACCATCGGGGATCCAGTGACTCTAACAAAATTTATTGAGAGGACGCGCTCACTTCAATTTCATGCACGTTCAACTACTAGACCTGTGGCAGAGACCCAAGCCAGGCCTGTGGCAGAGGCCTGGTGCTCCCGAGGATCCGCCCCTCAGCGCACCAACTCAGCAGAACAACCATTTCATTTGCGAGACAGACATACCGAGAGGATGTCTGTGTCATCCTTGAGAATTGCTGCACGTGCTGGGTTGAGGCGCCCCATGACCACACCGGGGGCTGTCCGCTGTGCCCCTTGCACCTGGAGTGCCTGTGACAGATACGGGTGTGCGACTATCTACTGGAGGACAATTCGTTTTGCTGTCCTCCGGTGGGACGGAGATGTTGGGCCTGACTTGTCCCAGATGCCAAGAACTGACTATCCGCATCCTGTCAGAAATGCCGGGTTTACTCATTCAGTGCTACGCCATCCATCAGCACTCCGCGGGAATACCGTGTGGGCTGGTCCTCCGGAATAGTCACCGCAGAGGAGGAGAATGAGTGGTCGGAACCCTTCTCCTCTGATGGGATGGGAGAATCTGGAGCCTTGGATGCGGATGTCGTTTCCCCTGTCCTGTCCACCGAAGCTCTGCCGATGGCCACCTCGCCCTCCTGCTTGATGAAGGTAGGCCTGCAGGACAAGGGGAAGCATGATGGTTGTGTAGGCCGCGAGGCCCATGCACACTCGGGGACCTGTTTCGGTTGTGGCGGCCCCTGTCCGGTGTGTTGTCGCCGAGGAGAAACCTCCCCGACGGATTGACTGGAATAGATGGAGAGCGTCCTGTCGGCCTGATCGGGCCGCTACTTCGGCCGGGGCCCTCAACTACCTCCCCGCTGAAGCTGAGGATTCGTCCGACATTGATATTTGGTCCAGCGGATCGCGGACAGACGGCGATGACTTGCCCGACCACCTCTTTGAGCCGCGGTTTCCCGAGCAGCAGGGCTTCGGGGGATTCCGGATCCATGGAGCCCGGAAGAAGAAGAAACGACGCCCTGCCTGGAGTGCATTCTGCGGACCCAGCGCTGCTGGTCCACCTTGAAGAGCGGTGAGTCTGCTGTTGTGTAATTCTTTTGACTCACCGCTCCTCCAACATGTTTGTGCCCGTCTTGTGTGGGCACCTGAGGCTTGGATGGTGGGTCGCCTGACCCCCCCGCTAAGGGATGTTATGGACAAGTATTCCCACTCATTTTTCCAAGCTTCCCCTTATCCCCCCTTGCTCTTCCAGATCCACACGGACATTTGTGTGAAGGACTCTTGGGAGGGGGTTGGGTTCAGTCAGTTAGAGTGAGTGGGACTTTGCCAATTTTTCTTTCAATATTGGAAGACTCCGCACGGGAAAGGACTTTTTTTTCCACTGCGGTTCTTCATCTCAGGTTTTTTTTTTGGACTGCTGCAGTACCAGCGCACTGACCACTAGGGGCAGTGCTCTGCACCATTGCTTTGCAAGATAACAGTATCTGGAGTAGTACTAAAATATTTCTTGCAAAGAGTTTCTTTCAGTACTTGAATTTCAGAACTCTTTGGGGAAGGATGGAGGCGTTGCGTTCAGGCTGGAGTGTGCAGCCTGAATCCTAACTTTAGAGGTTGTATATATATAACCCAGAAAGATTGTATTGATACCTTAGATGCATAGGTATATGTGTATATTGTACAGTCGTATGCTCTTCAATTATTTATTTATTTTGGACCCACCTGTTGTCAGCGCTGCGGAGAATGGGCAGTTAGATAGCAGGGTTGTGTATGTTTGTGTGTCATATATACATATATTGCTGTAATACAAAAGTTATAAGTATTTTCCTATTCTTTCCTCCTTTTTTTTTTCCTATACCTTTGAAGTATCAGGCCAGCATTCGAATTCAAATGCTTTGGGACACTGGTGACAGTGTCTATTCAAGTGGGGGGGGGGGGGGGGCACATAGCGCCCCCTTGCTATTTGTTGGGCCTTATGCTAAAGTTAGTGGGGAATGGGAGAGTTACATGGCTCCCATTAGCAATTTGTAAAATTGGGCTGCTGCTAATTCCGGAACTATCCTGTGGGCGGTTTGTGCTCCAGGGGTGTGTGTTCACCCCTGGGCGGCAAATGGCGCTAGAGGGGTTCTGGCGGACTCGTTTTCCTCAGCGGCCAATCGGAGGGGTGGGTTCCCTCGTCAGGGCATGCTGAGGGAGGCTATATCTGGGGCAGCCGCCTTGGGGCCGTTCTTGTTTCCTGCGGGGTCCGAGTTCCAGGTGCGGCATCCACCTTCAGGGTGCGCGCATCCATGGACCCCGCAGCCATGGCCTACCTGGCCCGAAGTTGTGCACCATACGGAGCTTCACTCTAATACGGAGAGGGATCCCAGAAGCTGCTGGGTCCCAAACCTTTCCTAAAAGGATCCCAAGCTGGAAGCTGTACGGTGGGGGATCGGCTTGAGGAGAACCCAGGGGCAGGTGATCCAATAGGGCTTGAACGAACCATCGGGGATCCAGTGACTCTAACTAAATTTATTGGGAGGACTCGCTCACTTTAATTTCATGCACATTCAACTACTAGGCCTGTGGCAGAGGCCCGAGCCAGGCCTGTGGCAGAGGCCTGGTCCTCCCAGCACTTGCAATTGGCCTTCCGGCTGCCAGGCCTGTGGCAGAGACCTGTCCGGGAGCACTTTACCCACTCCAACTAGAGTGGCGACGAACTAAGTTCATTACTACTGAGAGTAAGATTGCTCTATCATTTTTCAATATCCAAGGCCTGATACTCAAGCTCTCTCTCTCTCTTCTCATCAACCTTTCCTATCCTTTACTAAGTTGATGAAGGCCATGTTGGGCCTTGAAATAAAGCATTGAAGAAAATCCAATTAAGGACTGGACATTCGCTCTCTTCTCCTCAACTCACAAGTATCACCCCTAGACACCTGCCAGGTAACACAACATGCCGATCTCACTTATACTCAGCGGCTCCTGAATGGGGTAGCGCTACATATATATTTTTATAGTTTTATTTTACCAACTTAGATTATTGTGTTCTGATCCATCACATATAATTCAGATTAAAAAAAAACATTGAACTAAAGGCTGTAATGTAACAATATAGGTAAAAAGCCAAGGAGCTTGAGAGCAGGGAGTCTTAGGAGGAGCGAAAGGAATGCTTTGGTTGGTAATTTGAAACAAGGTTGGTGATGTAGCTCAGGCCAGAGTTGTAGATGGCATTTTGTGATATTTTATACTGCTGTTAAAGCTGAATTTGACGTATGGCTCTTATTGCATAGTTACATTGGTCCAGCTTGGACTAATGTAAGAATGTATATAACATACCTGTAGGCAGGGCCGCCATCAGGGGGGTACAGGCAGTATTCTTGTAGAGGGGCCCGAGCATCTCAAGGGGCCCGGCAAAAGGCCAGCTCCCCGCCTCCACTCACATGAAAATAAACTGTCATCTGCAGCCAGCCGCCTTTCACTAGCACCCCCACATAAATCACACCCCTCATTCTGCAGCCAGCAAACCATACATAACACACAATATGATAGGTTACAGCCTTATAAGTGCAAATCATTTTAATATAAATACATATTAATATAATATAATATTAATTTAATGCATTTGAATAAAAATATATATTAAATAATACATTTAATGCATTTAATATAAATGCAAACTAGTGCAGCTTATCAGTGTCCACCAGTGCCGAATGTCAGGGACCACCAGTCTGGGACTACCAGTGCAGCATGTGAGGGACCACCAGTGCCACTTGTCAGGGACCACCATGTCAGGGACCACCTGTGCCGCTTGTCAGGGACCACCAGCGATGCTTGTCAGGAACCACCAGTCAGGGACCACCAGTGCTGAATGTAAGAGACCACCAGTGCCGAATGTCAGGGACCATCATGTCAGGGACCACCAGTGCTGCTTGTCAGGGACCACCATGTCAGGAATCACCAGTGCCGCTTGTCAGGGACCATCATGTCAGGGACCATCACCAGTTTCACTTGTCAGGGACCACCATATTAGAGACCACCAGTGCTGAATGTCAGGGACCACCTGTGCCAATTGTTAGGGACCACCATGTCAGGGACCACCATGTCAGGGACCACCAGTGCCACTTGTCAGGGACAATCATGTCAGGGACCACCATGTTAGAGACTAGGGTTGTCCCGATACCACTTTTTTAGGACCGAGTACAAGTACCGATACTTTTTTTCATGTACTCGCCGATACCGAATACCGATACTTTTTTTAAATGTCATGTGACAGTTTTCAAACCACAATACAGACTAAGGATATTTTCTTTAGAATTATGAAGAACTCTAACCCAAGACATTATAAAAGAATAAAAATGAGTAAAAATTAATAAAAATGTTTTATTTGCTTGTCACGCAGTAGTAAAAAAACTCAAAGAATTTTCACAGAACATGTTGATAAATACAAAAAAAGTATTCTATTTAGGTATCGGGAGCATTTGCACGAGTACAAGTACTCCCGCAAATACTTGGTATCGGTCCCGATACCGATACTAGTATCGGTATCTGGACAACCCTATTAGAGACCACCAGTGCCGCTTGTCAGGGACCACCAGTGCTGCTTGTCAGGGACTATCATATCAGGAACCACCAGTCAGGGACCACCATGTCAGGGACCACCATAGGACCACCATGTCAGGGACTACCATGTCAGGGACCACCAGTGTCGCTTGTCAGGGACCCCCAGTGCCAATTGTTAGGGACCACCATGTCAGGGACCACCAGTCAGGGACCACCATACCAAGTACCACCATGTCAGGGACCACCAGTGTAAAACAGGAAGTCAGTAGCTTATTGCAGAGGAACTACATGGATGACAAAGTTGATGAAGGTAGGAGATCAGCAACAAGGCAATTGAAAAAAAAAATTGGGCCAGAGTTCTGCTTTAAAGCATGGTATCTTACATACCGAAATGTTTCACTTAAATTGAAAAATGTAAAATATAAATGTTGACATGGATGTTTGATAACAGCTCAAAAATCTGTGGAAAAAAATTATATACGGAGCAGTAATCTTGTGGTTTGCAGTAACAGACTGTGGTTTCTGGTGAATGGAAACTTATACTGAGAGAAATAAGTAGGCTGCCATCACTGTCCATTTGACAACTCAAGTCATTTTTTTTGTCAGTCTGTTCCCTGCTTTGGAGATCAGAGGGAATCTCCTCTAAAACAGATAGATTTCTCCACAAAATTTTGAATTTCTCATCACCTTCTGCCTTGGTGAAAACAATCACCAGGATATAAATACATGGTAAATCTCCCCAAAGGCGACACAAACAGTAATAAAGACCCGGTGGATGTTCTAACCTTTCCCTACTCTATCCAACTTAAAAAGTTTTAACTTTAGATTTTAATGCCACATACACACGATCGGACAAACCCTGGATTTTTTTCCGACAGATGTCGGCTCAAACTTGTCTTGCATACACACAGTCGCACAAATGTTGTTGGATATTCTGATCGCCAAGATCGTGGTCACGTATGTAGCGAGGTATCACCTTTCTTATGTGATTAAAAGACTACCATCTGTTTATCCTGAAGGATCTCAGCTCCCTCTGGTGGCCAAGTTGGGTTATAGCCACCTTCTATTAACTTGCACACTGGTATAGCAAGGAATGTTGGGAAACTGAGTACAGGGAGAAAGAGACTCCATTGCCCTGGTTTATTTATAGACTACGATACCCAGAGAGCAACTGTGCTCCCTGCACGGCCTGTTATGGAAGGTAATTTAAGGAAGAGGACATGTTTGGTGCTCTCTCTCGGGACCGCCTCTTCTATCCAGGAGGACACCTGTGTGAGGTGTTTCCTGGAGATCTAGGCCAGAGCAGAGGCCTATCTACGCCCGGGCAGAGCGCCATTGAGAGAGAGAGGACGAATCTCTGAAGGAGTGGGCGGTCGGCAAGCAGTTAAACATTTTCTAAATGCCAAGATTGACAGTTTACTTTAGATTTCTGAGTGGAGCAATCCTATAGGCATTTACAATGTGGAATGTGAACATTTCAGTAATTGGAAGAACAGGGGGGCTACCATTGCTATCATTATGAATGGAGGATGGGCGGGTGAATGAAAGGTCCCTCCATTCATAGTACAAGTTTTGTTTAACGAACCTGAATTACCAGCATCTATGAATGGAGGAGCTGGGTGGAAGGGGTGAGAAATTTCAGGCTGCATTGATGGATGCAAATGAAAGCTCCCTTACAGCACTGAAATATTAAGGTAGCGAGGGTAGAAATTAGGATCAATGGAGGAAAATTTCACGAAAAACCGGAGCCAGCAGCACAAGGGATATGGCACATGAGGAGTCATGTGCCACAGTGCTCATTTTTGTGTTTCTTATTTTTACTGCACTTCTTTACCTGTCTGATTTTAGGAAGTCAGGCATGTTCTAACAAGCGCTTGCAGGTGTCTGCTATGCAGTAACAGTAACATTTTGCTAACATTATAACACTCACAGGATCACACTAAAGGATCAGTTTCCCCATCAAATTATTAACAAATATTTTTTATTAAAAGCTTGGTGTATAAAAATGCATGCAGATACATTTAAGTAATGTGTTTTTTATGTCATCATCATATAAAAATATGGTAGGTACTATTTCTTAGTTCAAAAATCCTATTAGAATTTATCGTTATCTCTTTCTTCACATTCAAGGTAAATTCAAGGTACTCAATGTCCTTATCATTAGCAGTGATACAACGTTTATGATCTGTTATGTAATACCCATGCATTTTTATTTTTTTTCCTGTTTTAACCACTTGCGGACTGCCCACCGTAAAATTACTGCAGCAGGGCGGCTGCTCTGCCCCAGATCAAGTACCTAGTGATCTAACACTTCCGGGCCTGGGGCACACATGCCCGCTGACGGTGGCCTGCTTTCACTGTGATCACACACAGGGGGAGCTCAGCGGTAAGTACCATGGACTCAATGTCAGATGGCACCTGCCGATTACACAGGACATAGGCAGAACAACAATCTGCCTATGTAGACAAGGCAGATTGTCATTCTCTCAGAAGGGAAGTATTGATCCTGTGTTTCTGCTAAGTAGGAAAACAGATCTTTGCCTTACCCTAGTCAAAGCACCTCCCCAACAGTGAATAAGTACAACCTAGGCACACAGTTAACCTTTTGATTGTCCCTGATGTTAATTCCTTGCCAGACATTATTCATGTCATTAGTACAGTGACCGTGCATATTTTTTAGTATTAGTGTCACTGATCCCCAAAAAGTGTCAAAAGTGTCAGTTAGGTGTTCAATTCGTCCACCGCAATATCGCAGTCCCGCTGTAAGTCACTGATCACTGTCATTACTAGTAAAAAAATATATATACAATAGTTTGTAGACGCTATAATTTTTTTTTACCAAAATGATGTAGCAGAATATATATTGGCCTAAATTGATGAAGAAATTCGATTTTTATTTTTAAATTGGGTATGGTTAATAGCAGTCTTTTTTGTTTCTAGCACAAAAAATAATAACCACAGATGTAATCAAATACCACTAAAAGAAAGCACTATTTGTGGGGAAAAAAGGCCAAAAATTGTATTTGGGTACAATGTGGCAAGATCATGCAATTGTAAGTTAAAGTAAAATGGCCTGATCAGGAAGGGGGTAAAACCTTCCGGAGATCAAGTGGTTAATGTTCATCAAAACATAATTTAAATTAAGTCTTAAGAGTTCTATCCCGTAGCAACCGCTGAATAGTATAGGACCTCTGTGCCTACTCCAATCTTCAGAACATGTCAACCTTTCTGAAACTCTAGGTTTATTAAGGTATCTTACAACCACACCAAGAACTTTGTCACAACTAGCTTTCACCATACAATAAAAAAACATTAGGCAATTTACTAAAATGTAATTTTGCTTTATTGACACAACCTTAAAATAGTTACAATGTCAACAATCAGCTGTATCAACAGCTGTAAACAGTTAGATAACAGTTATAAATGGTAAACATAATGTAACTGGCATTAAAAGAACTATGTAACTGGGCAGGCATAGCTGTAAAAATAGCCCTGGGGTGCAACTATGGCAGCTGGAATAGGAAAATACGTAATGAAGTAGGCTATCCTGCCACAGAGCATCCCATGGATATTCTATGCCTAGGCTGTAGTTAAGGAAGAGAAGGAGAATGTCCTTATAAATGTCTTATGAAGTATTCTAGATCTTCTGCCGGCAATGTTGGGGTCCTATTATTGCCGTGCAGGCACATATAATGATAATGCTGATGGTTCTGCTAGCAGAGAGGAATTTATGGAGAATTATACATTCTCCATAAATCCTTCTCTGCTAGCAAAACCATCAGCATTATTATTATGTGCCTGCAAGGCAATAATAGGACCACCAACGTTGCCAGCAGAAGATCTAGAATATTTTGTAAGACATTCATAAGGACATTCTCCTTCTCTTCCTTAACTACTACCTGTATTCCACTGGGCGGAGATCTGCTCTCAGAATACTAATAGTATCATTGGGCTTGCTCTCAGAGCGATGAGATATAACTGGGTACACCGTCCTCTCACCAATCCTCAGATGTAACAGTAGTCCTGCTGAGACTACTGTGTTGGTGATGATGGTTGCTGTTTTTTTTCCGAAGACTTATGCCCTGGACACATGATCGGAATTTCTTAATGTGATAAACTCTGACGGAATTTTTCGTCTGAATTCCGTTCAAGCTGTCTTGCCTACACACTGTCAGACCAAATTCCAACCGTCCAAAACGCGGTGACGTACAACAAGTATGACGGCATTATAAAGGGGAAGTTCAAATCCAACAGCGCCACCGTTTGGGCTGCTTTTGCTGATTTTGTGTTACCGCAAGTTAGTAAAAGTTAGCGAGAGACGATTCTTGCTTTTTTTTTCGTGCCTTTCAGTAGGGATGAGCCGGACACCCCCCCATTTGGTTTGCACCAAAACCTTTGAACGGACTGATTGTTCAGGCAAACTTTATACCCCCATTAAGGTCTATGGGACTCGAACGTTCAAAATCAAAAGTGCTAATTTTAAAGGCTAATATGCAAGTTATTGTCGTAAAACGGGTTTGGGGACCCGGGTCTTTTCAATAGAAAAAAAAGTTTTAAAAACTGAATTTTTTTCGGTAGCAGTGATTTTAATGATGCTTAAAGTGAAAAAAAAATGAAAATTTTCTTTAACTATCATACCTGCTGGGTGTCTATAGTATGCCTGTGAAGTGGCACGTGTTTAGAACTGTCCCTGCACAAAATGACATTACTATAATAAAAAAGTCATTTAAAACTGCTTGCAGCTTTAATGTAACGTCTGGTCCCTGAAATATGGATGAAAATCATGGAGAAAAATAGCATGGGTTACCCCCCTCCCCTCAGGTCATTACCAGTCCCTTTGGCCCTATATACTTTGAACAGCAGTATACAGGTGGTGCAAACAAGACAGGAACTGTAGGTTTGTTGTTAAGTAGAATCTGTTTGTAATTTTGAACTAGTACTTTTTTAAAGTGTAGCTCCAGCCAAAAAAAAACATAGAGGGCCAGATTCAGGTAGATGAGAGCATCTTTGCTCTGGAGTAACGCTTCTCATTTACGTTACTCTGTCGAAATTTTAAAAGCAAGTGCTGTTATTCATGAAGCACTTGCTCCTAAAGTTGCGGCAGCGCATCGCAAATGAGCCGGCGGAATTCAAATTGGGCGGGTACGGGGCGTGTATTATTAAAACTAAGCGCGATCCCGCGGCGAACGTACTGCGCATGCGTCGAGTGTCAATGCATCCCAGTGCGCATGCTCCAAATTCTGTGAGTGAACGTCAATGACGTCACATCCCCATTCATGAAAGTTTTACGCAAACGACGCAATTTTTTTTTTTCCATGGATTGTGATAAAGCATCAGTGGACAGGAGACAGGGGACACGGAAGAGAATTTCCCTTGCTAGGGGTAGATTTTCTCTCACAACCTGTTGTCTCCTTCCGTTTGCAAATAGGAGTCGTTTGTAAGTTGGATGTTTGAAAGTAGGGGCCTGCCATATATACTCTGCAGAAATTTGGACCCTAGGTGTTGGTGTTGCCACAACACTGTAAGCCCTCACAGTTAGTCTTGGTGGGTGCTGGAACGCCCTGCTGTGAACTATTATATCAAGAATTGTAATTACATTCCATTGTTGAACAGTGGTAGAAAAATTGGGCCTTTGGTGCTGGCGCTGGTGCCACAACACTTTAAGGCCGCGTACACACGATCAAATCTGTCTGCTGGAAACTGTCTGCTAGACCGTCCCAGCAGACAGATTCGATCGTGTGTACGGGCGAGCCGACGGATTTGGCCACCCGACAGATTTCAAAGCATGCTTTGAAATCTATCGGGTGGGAACCTGTCCGCCCGACATGTCTGCTGGTTAGTACACTTACCAGCAGACATGTCGTCTTGCACCGGCGCCGAATTGATTCGGCGCATGCGCGGAAGTGTTTTACTTCCTGGTGCGGTGACGTGGCGGCGTCAACGTCACCGCCACGTCACCGACACGTCAGCGACACGTCAGCGCGCCGGCTGCTGGCGGGGATTTTGGTTTGCTCGTGTGTACACGCGAGCAAACCAAAATCCAAAGAGACAGACTTGTTCAAATCGGTCGGTCCGACCGATTTGAACAAATGAATTGCCTCGTGTGTACGAGGCCTAAGTCCTTACAGTTACTGTTGGTGGGCACAAGAATGGGCCTTGCTGTGAAATATTGTAATAACATGCCCCTGTTAAACTGGGGCAGAAAAATTGGGCCTTTGTTGGTGGTGGTGCTGGTGCCACAACACTGTAAGCCCTCACAGTTACTCTTGGTGGGCGCAGGAATGGGCCCTGCTGTGAAATATTAGATCTATTATATTAGATAATATTAGATAAATATTAGCTTTAGGTACACCACGTAAAATACTTGCAGAATGAGCCCTTGCCTGTAGGAATTAATATCAGAACACCAGCAAATCTGTATTCAAGTACAATACAGTTGCCGTGCCGTCCCATCCCGCACAGGCTAGCACATGCTAGCAGCCGCCCGGGACCGCCCCTCTCCACCTCCCATAGGCCAGTAGGATTTCCCACAACTGTACCTGCCACCCGGGACTGCCCCTCTTCACCTCCCAGTCCAATAGCATTGCCTAGAAATGCCGCCCGGGACCGCCCAGCACTTGCCTTGCCCAGCACTGTATGCCAGACGCCCCTCTCTGCCTCGGACCCCCCCCTCTCCGCCTCTCATAGTACAGTAGAACTGTGCAGCACTGTATACCAGATGCCCGGGACCGACTCGGACCGCTCCTCTCCACCTCCCACACATCCGAGGAGTGCACAGTGGCTGCAGTAAAATGGTATGTTAAATTAAGACAGATGTGTGATGTTCTGGAGGCACTGGAATAAGTCCGCTGTGTGTGTGAACCAGGCGACAATGGTGAGTCTGGAGTGATGGGGCAAGGTGACGCTGACTTTAAAGGGGCACAGTGAAACTGCATTTAAAGGGGCAAAGTGAACTGCATTTAAAGGGCCATGGTGATGCTGCATTTGATGGGTCACAGTGAAACTGCATTTAATGGGCCACAGTGACGCTGCATTTGATGGGGCACAGTGACGCTGCATTTGATGGGGCACAGTGACACTGAAATTTATGGGGCACGGTGACGCTGCAATTCATGGTGCACGGTGATGCTGCATTTAATGGTACACTATAAAGCTGCATTTGATGGGGCACTGCGATGCTGCAATTGATGGGACACGGTGAAGCTGCATTTGATGGGGCACGGTGAAGCTGCATTTGATGGGGCACGGTGACGCTGCATTTGATGGGGCACGGTGATGCTGCAATTCATGGGGCACGGTGACGCTGCAATTCATGGGGCACGGTGATGCTGCATTTAATGGTACACTATAAAGCTGCATTTGATGGGGCACTGTGACACTGCATTTGATGGGGCATGGTGACGTTGCATTTGATGGGGCATGGTGACGTTGCATTTGATGGGGCATGGTGACATTGCATTTGATGGGGCACGGTGACACTGCAATTAATGGGGCACTGCAACGCTGCAATTGATGGGGCACTGCAACACTGCATTTGATGGGCACAGTGAGGCTGCACTGATGGGTTGTAAGTTAATATTGTTAACGTTGTTGTTAATAATATTTATTTTTGGAACTTAATTCTCCTTAAAACATTTTGTGTTCACTACATTCTGCACTGCCAAGAGACTCAACCTGCCCACAGCAATTTCTTATAAGGCAGGGGTGTCAAACTCAATTTCATCGCAAGCTGCATCAGCATTATGATTGCCCTCAAAGGGCTGATTGTATCGGGCGATTGTATCGGTAAGACTATATAAATGTATTTAATCTTCATCATATTAAATAATTGCCTCTGCATTCGATTATCACTAGTTTTAGTAATAACTTAAGACACAAAGTTGTTTTAGAGGTTCAAGGTTTTTGATTGATTGACTGCTACATCAATCACAGCCAGTGAGCCAAAAAGGAAGAGCGAGAGGCAGGGCCAAGCCGTGGCTCTGTGTGTCTTATTCACGCATAGAGCTGGGCTCGGGAGTAAGCATGCACCAGTGCCCCCAGAGCAAGTGACTTGCTATTGGGGGCACTGGCTGAAGAGGAGGAGCCAGGAGCGCTGGCGGGGACCTGAAAAGAGGAGGATCAGGGCTGCTCTGTACAAAACCACTGCACAGAGCAGGTAAGTATAACATGTTTGTAACGGAAGGTTCCATTACAATGTTTGTTATTTTTTTAAATGAACCTTTATTGTCACTTTAAGCTGTGAAACTGGCATAGGCACAGAGCCCACTCATACTCTGTAGCGGATGATTCAAGTCTGAAAAAGGAGAGTCGTACACCGCTGGTATCATCCACAAGAAACATTACTGGAGACTACTCAGACAGTGCATTGTTCTGCCAAGTTGTTCTGTCTGAGCATTCTCCAATAAAGTTTCTTGTGGATCATATAAGCCGTTTACGATCCTTCTTTTTCAACTGGCATAGAATTGTATTATTCTCAAAATAAATATGAACAGATGTCCAGAGCACCCCCTCTCTTACATCAAATGTCAAGAGCTCTACCACCATCAGAAGTCAAGAGTGGGTGCGAATGTACGCACATTTGCTAGATCCGTAGTAGTGTCATTAGGAATTAATGGCAGACACACATGACTGAAAAGGGCAGCACAAACCACCCAATCCCTCCTCTAAGCACAACCCCCTGCATCAGAAACCTCCCCAAATATAGTTACAAAGTTACATAGTAGGTTAAGGTTGAAAAATTGAAAAATTACACAAGTCCATCAAGTCCAAACTATGGGCTAGATTCAGGTAGATCGGCGCATATTTATACCGGCGTAGCGCATCTTTTTTCCGCTACGCCGACGTAACTCAGAGAGGCAAATACAGTATTCACACTTTGCGCCAGCGCAACTTAATTTTGTTGCCGTAAGCCGGCGTAAGAGTAAGTGGGTGTGTCGTTATGCAAATGATGGTGTAGTGATTTACGCTTGGCGTATCATGAACGAAGCATGCGCAGTGATATCGCTCGCCCGTGCGCATGCTCACAACTACGTCGGCCGGTCAAACGTCATACCCACAGCCTATAAATGCGCCCAGACATGCGCCCGTCCGGCGAAAAAGTACATACTGATTCCACCCCCCCCCCTTAGGGAACGTACTTTTGTATACGATGGCGAATGTTGCTAAAACAGGCAAGAAGAGGAGAAAAAAAAAATTCAGTCCCGAGGAGAAGGCTTTCATTGTGGCAGGGATGGCCAGATATGATACATACCTTCATGGTGCCTTAAGTTCTGAAATCAGCAAAGCACGCAGAAAGGAGATATTGGGGGAGATCTGCCTGCAGGTCAATACCGTGGGTAATGCGACAAGGACCCCTGAAGATATACAAAAAAAAGATTAATGATCTCAGGCGTCTGGTCAAGGAGAAGGTGGCTACCATAAGGAGGCATACCACGGCCACAGGAGGAGGACCAGCCTGTACTGTGCGGTTGACGGCTGAGGAGGAGGTGATTGCCCAGTGCCTGCATCGGGAGCAGGTGGAGGGCACGGAGGGCTTCGACTCCAGGGACCAGCCCTTGAGGTCAGGTAAGTGTGTTTTATCTCCTATCTGGTGTGTAGCATGTGAGGGGGTGGAAAAAACATGTGACAAGTGTGTGGGTCCGCCAACATGTGAATGTTTTGTGTCATCCACAGACGTGCAGGAGGGAGCTGGCCCGTCGGTGTCTGCTGGGCAAGCCATGCCATCCAGGGATGTGAGTGCCCACACCTCACCTCTGGAAGAATTAGAGGAGGAGCATGGGAACCTGGAGGAAGTTCTCTATTTAGTTGCCGAGGATCCCATCATCCCTGGTCCCTCCCAGCCCTTCTCCATCATCAGGGGACCACCCTCAGCATCCTCCTCCATCAGAGGAAGCCCCTCACGATCCTCCTCCATCAGAGGAAGCTCCTCCAGGGCCTCCCCATATTCCCGGCCGCAAGCCTCTCCTGCCCCTGATAAAGACTCATTAATTGATTTCCTGACAATCTCAGGGTTACCCATTCTACCGGCTTAGGTCAAATTAATGAGATGAGACATGGAAAATCAGAGAGACTACAAATTTCACATCCTCACCTCAACCAACGTTGCCAGCTCTAGCCCACACGGCTTCTGTTTTATTAATCATACAACATCACAAAATGCATTCTCATTGGTCAATTCATACAGGCATAAAAAAAGTCCATTGTCAGCTCTGCAAACAATTCTCTTGAAACAAGAAGAAAATTCCTTTGGTGGGAGGAAGGCAGGAAGAGGGAGAAGGGACAGTTTCCTCTTGAAAGTCCATAGTTGTTTCTCTAGACTGAAGTGTCCAGGAATGCAGCATAAAGTCTTTTCAAGGAAAATATACACTTCATTTCAGTGGTTCTAATCATAACATAAGATAACATTTTCATTTTATTTCACGTCTATCACACCCCCAGGAAGGCCACCCGTAAAACCAGGGGTGTCCCTGAGGCTATCCAAGAGAATTTGGCCAGGGATCAGGCATGCCAGACCCGACATGTGGGTTCTCTTGCCCGCCACGTGTGGCGAATGGCAGACAGCCTGGCATCCGCACCACAAATTCCTGATAGTCTGCAGGATCTAAGTGGGAACCCTGCTGCGATCGTGACCTGTGTGGGTGAGCTGCAGGCAACGACATCTAGCCTCGTGACAGAGGTTAAGATGTTGCGAGTGGCTGTAAGGGCCAATACTGCTGCCATCGTTGCAGAGGGGAGGCAGAGGAGGCGCCATGAGCAGCATACCACCACCCGCCAGCTGCAGATGCAGGCTGAGACCAACGCGGTGCTCACCCGCATCGCCGTTGCCTTGGAGGCCAGGCAGCCAGCACCTAGCAGAGCTGCGGAAGAGCCTGCTCCTGATGCACCACCCCCCCCCCACCTGAGGCTCCACCCAGGCAACTGAGCAGACGGGGGAACCAGGCGTAGCCCACGCCAGGGCAAATGATTTTTTGCTCTGGTTAAGAGCATTTTTTTGATTTGTATGCTCTGGTTAAGAACCTTTTTTGACTTGTATGCTCTGGTTAAGAGCTTTTTTTTTACTTGTATGCTCTGGTTAAGAGCCTTTTTTGTGTGCAAAATGCACACGGTCAGTAGTGCTGGCTACAGTGTGAATGGTGTGTGAATGTGGTGGTGGCACTCCTGCCATTAAGGGGTGTCACCCTCGGTCGTCAGGGAGAAGTTATCCCCACGACTGTGTGAATGTCGTATGAATGTACAGCAACATGATTGGTGCCTTGGCATGGCGTTGCTGCTCCCAAGTCCTGCATGTTGGACTTGGGCTAAACCAATGTGATGTGGAGGATGTGGTGTGTGTGAGCTAGGGACCACGGTGGTGAGCATCCGTGCATTGTCCGTATGCCATGATGAATGTGTGTGTTTAACGTGCAAAGATACGTTCCACGAGGCACCTCCTGACTGCTGTTCCTTCAGCAGACGGGGTCTCCTCGAACATGGGGGGACTGTCTGGTTGGGGGGTCAGGTCATCACGTATGTCCATCTCCAGGCCCTTTCTCATGGCGTAGTTGTGCAGAATGCAACATGCACCGATGATCTGGCACACAAAGTTTGCGGAATACAACAGGCTCCCCCCAGACTTATCCAGGCATCGGAAACGCGACTTCAGGAGGCCAAATGTGCGCTCCACCACTGCACGGGTACGTGTGTGCTTCATTATATCTTCTCTCTCCTCTGGTTTTGGGATCCCGGTATGGAGTCATGAGATGGGGCCCAAGTGCATATGCCGCATCACCTGGAAGAGAAAAGACAGGAGGATGTTAGCCATGCATGTGCCCCTCGTGATGTCTGCATCATGGGGTTGGACAGTCATGCCTGACTCCCATGTCACTCACCAACCAACCAGCTGTCCCCATACACGTTCTGTTCGAAATCTGTTGGGATGTAGCTTTGATGAAATATGTAGCTGTCGTGGCTGGACCCGGGGTGTTTTTGCACGGATGTGGCATATGAGGTATTGGGCATCGGCTATCACCTGTACATTGATGGAATGCCAATGCTTGTGATTGCGGTATATGTGCTCTGTGTCACGGGGTGTGCAATCAATGGCCCCGATGGGCACGTGAGGATGCCATTCTGGCGCCAAACTTGGATTTAAAAGGGACCTGACCTCTGCACCTCTTGCTGTCCAGTCTACAGCGGTTCCTGAGTTTACCTGTACCCACTCCTGTTTGTACCTGTTCCTGATAACCCGGCTTGCCCCTGATTCCTCTTGCCTTCTGCCTGCCCTGACCTCGGCTAGCTTGACAATCCACCTGCCTGACCCTCTGTACCTTCTGCTGCCCGCCTGTTGCCGACCCAGTCTAAACTCTGACTCTGCCTTGTCTGTCGCACCTGTGCCTGATCCACCAGTCTGCTTGCGGACCCTCCTGCTGGGACTCGTCTCTGCTGTACTACGGTACACCTCCCCCGCTCCTGCGGCTTCTCTGCTTCCAGTGCCTTCACCTGCCGTCTGCAGCTACTAGTCTACACCTGTTCCTTCACGCAGCACCGGAGCCTTCAGAAGCTTCCCCAGCCCAGCACCAGCGCTGCAACTGGCGCTCGTGCGACTCTGCATTCCCGTACCCCCTGTCTGCTCTATTAGGGGTCTCGGGATCAGAGGAGCAAGGGCAGTCACTCCTTGCACGTTGGGCTCAACCACCAGGTACGTGACAGTATTGCTGGTGATGTCATCATGCAGGGTTGTGGCTATTTCCTGGATGGCTTCAGGGCTGAATCTGAAAATCTGAATCTGAAAATCCGAAACACCTCCGAAATCACCCATGCCAAAGAAGTTTATGCGTGAGTGGTATATCCTCTCCCGTGCCCTCCTCCTCCTACGTGGCGGGGGACCCATTAGTAGTGCTAGGACCACGGCTGCCATGTCTTGTCCTACAAGTGTGGTTGCTCAGCTCGTCCGTAATGGTGCTGCTGAAGCTGCTCTCCAGCTGGCAAGTCTGGTGCAAAGTTACCCCTGCTTTATGAGGGGTAACTTTAGGCCGGGTGTACAGCTTAGGCACACCGCCCGTAGCCTGCGCCCAACGCGCGTAGATTCGTGAATCAGCGTATCTCCCTCATTTGCATATTCACATATGAAATCAATGGGTGCGCCAGATGCGTTCGGCATAAATATGCGCCTACGATGCGTAGGCGTAGGCAAATTACGCCGGTCAGGAAAAGCCTAGTTTCGAGCGTATCTGGTTCTGTGGGTACGGCGCATTGATACAATGGCTCAAATTTAGACTTACGCGGCACATCTCGAGATACACCGGCGTAAGTCCTACCTGAATCTAGCCCTATGTGTGTAATTATATGTCAGTATTACATTGTATATCCCTGTATGTTGCGGTCGTTCAGGTGCTTATCTAATAGTTTTTTAAACTATCGATGCTTCCCACTAAAACCACCGCCTGTGGAAGGGAGTTCCACATCATTGCTGCTCTTAGGCGGCGTACACACGATCGGATATATCCGATGAAAACGGTCCGCGGACCATTTCCATCGAATATGTCCGATCGGGAGTTTGATCCGATGGCGTGTACACACCATCGGATCAAATTCCCCGCCGCCGGACGGCGCGGTGACGTAGTGGTGACGCGGCGGTGACGTTGACGCCGCCGCGTCACCGCCACGTCACCGCACCAGGAAGTAAAACACTTCCGCGCATGCGCCGAATCCATTCGGCAGCGGCGCGGCGGCGGTGGGGGCCGACATGTCTGCTGGTAAGTGTACTAACCAGCAGACATGTCGGGCGGACAGATTCCCACTGGATAGATTTCAAAGCATGCTTTGAAATCTGTCGGGTGGAGAAATCTGTCCGCTAGCCCATACACACGAGCGGAGATGTCTGCTGAAACGGTCCATCGGACAGTTTTCAGCGGACATATCCCCTCGTGTGTACGCGGCCTTACAGTAAAGTATCCTCTACGCAGTTTAAGGTTAAACCTCTTTTCTTCTAATTTTAATGAGTGGCCACGTGTCTTATTAAACTCCCTTTCGCAAAAAAAGGTTTATCCCTATTGTGGGGTCACCAGTATGGTATTTGTAAATTGAAATCATATCCCCTCTCTTTCCAGAGAAAATAAGTTCAGTGCTCGCAATTTTTCTTCATAACTAATATCCCCCAGACCCTTTATTGCCCTTCTTGTACTCACCCCATTTCCAGTACATCCTTCCTGACGACTGGTGCCCAGAACTGCACAGCATATTCCAGGTGAGGTCCGACCAAAGTCTTGTAAAGTGGAAGAATTATAGCTTTATCCCTGGAGTTAATCCCCTTTTTAATGCATGCCCATATTCTGTTTGCTTTGTTAGCAGCAGCATGGCATTGCATGTCATTGCTGAGCCTATCATCTACTAGGACCCCCAGGTCCTTTTCCATACCAGATGTTCACCCCCTAGTGAGCGGATTGCATTCATATTTTTGCCACCCAAATGCATTATTTTCTAGACATGTGCAGACTGGAATATTTCGTTTCGTTTTTTTAGTTTGGAAAAATGTTTTATTTAGTTACTCCCGAAAATCTTTTTGATTTTTTTCGTTTTTCGTTGGGGAATAGCTTTCGTCCGAAAATCCAATAATACTTGGTTTCTGTCGAATGGTCAAAAAAATATTCGACGGAATGTCGAATCTTTACGTCGAATTGTACATTTCCATTCGAATATTCCGTCTACAAGAATTCTAACAAGAATTCTAATGATGTATGTGGTAATGTGCTGTAATGTTGAATCTATTATTTCTATTATTTCTATAGTGTCGAATCTTTTCTCTATAATGTCGAATCTTTTCCCTATAATGTCCAATCTCTCTATATCTAATTTTTACCGCAACGAAGACGAAAATAAAGCATTTTTTATGTCGGATCTTTCGGTTTTCGTTTCTTGCGCTTTCGTTATCGTTTGTTAAAACGATAACGAAAAAACCTGATTTTCGGAAGAAAATGCATTCTAATGAAAACGAATGCACATATCTATTATTTTCTACATTAAACCTTATTTGCCATGTAGTTGCCCACCCCATTAATTTTCACAGACCGCAGAGAAGTTATTGCCCTGCTTAGCTTAGTGTTTAATCCACAAATGCAGAGATTCAACTGTTTACCCCATCCTCCAGGTCGTTTATGAACAAATTTAAAAGGATTGGTCCTGTCGGGGGGGGGGGGGGCATGGTCTGACACTGCATGGCGTAGGATGCTTCTGCCCCGAGGTCCAGCAATTGATCTTGTCTTCCCCCTAATCCTGTGACTCTAAAGCCCTGTACACACAATCGGTTTGTCTGATGAAAACAGACAGTGTCACGTACCTGGTTATGGAGCCCAATGTGCAGGGAGCGGCCTCTCGTAAGCCTCTGACTCAGGAACCCCTGGTAGAGCAGACAGGGGGTACGGAGTCTGGAGGGACACAAGCGCCTGGTGGGAAGCTGGAGATGGACCGGAAGAGGAAGTGAACAGGTGTTGACGAGGTCCTAGCAGAAATCCAGCAAACACAGGAACGGTGTTGTAGCGCTTGTGAACAGGAGCCAAGGGATTGTCAGACACTGGATCAGGAACCAATCAGGAGACGGAGACAGGTCCGAGGGTTGAATCAGGTTCAGACCGGGTCGTGAATCAGGTAAGCAGACAGCAAGGCGGGTTAAAGCAGAGTCGGTAGTCGGATCAGGCCGGGGTCAGAGGCAGGCTGCAGGCAGAGAAGGGTCAACGGAAGCCGGGTCAGGTATTCGGTAATCAGGCAGACAGGTAACAGATTCAGATTCAGTCAGGGATTGCTGCAGACTGGTCAGCAAGATACAGTGGGATCAGATGGTTTAAATAGCAGTTCTTGGCGCCGAAATGACGTCAGCGCGCGCGATCCCGCCGCGCGCGCCGCGTGCACGCTCGCGCCGCGCACATCACGCGCGCGCACCCGCGCGCCCCCGCGCATGCGCTGAAACAGACTTCTCCTGGCGCTGTCAGTATTGGTAAGATTCCTGTATCTCTTATCATGACATTGCCCCCCCCCCCTACGGGCAGCCTCCGGATGCCCAACTGGGCCAACCTACTTGGGTGTGCCCTTTTATAGGCCCGGACCAGTCTCTGAGCGTGAATGTTGGCCTCTGGTTCCCAGGAGTTTTCTTCTGGGCCGTAGCCTTTCCATTTCACCAGGTATTGAACTTGGTTACGTCTCTTCCGACAATCCAGGATGGATTCCACCTCGAACTCCTCCTCGCCGTCGATAAGTACCGGTGTGGGCGGACCAGCATTCCGGTTGGGAAAAGGATCCGGGACTGTAGGTTTGAGCAGTGCCACATGAAAGACTGGATGAATCCTAAAAGAAGCAGGTAATTTCAATTCGTATGCCACTTCATTAACCCTTCTGAGTACCTGGAAGGGACCAACAAACTTAGGACCAAGTTTCTTGGTTGGGCAAGCTAGTTTTAAGTTCAAAGTGGATAAATAAACTTGGTCCCCTGGTACCAAATTAAGTTGTCCTCTCCTTTTTCTGTCAAAGACCTCCTTATTATACTCCTGGGTTCTTGCCATTGTTTCCTGGAGTATTTTGTTATTGGTGGAAAAAAAATCCAAGGTTTCCTGAACAGCTGGTACTGAGCATTCTGGAATATGGTTGGATAAGAACAGAGGATGAAAGCCGTAGTTGGCAAAGAATGGGGACTGTTGGGTAGCTGAATGGATTTAGTTGTTGTAGGCAAACTCTGCAAGGGGCAACAGAGAAGCCCAATCATCCTGTGAAAAACTGGAGAAACAGAGCAGGTATTGCTCGAGCGTCTGGTTGGTGCGCTCGGTCTGGCCGTTGGTCTGTGGGTGGTACGCAGATGAAAAGGAAAGTTCAATCTTCAGCGCCCCACATAACGCTTTCCTTAACCTCAAGGTGAATTGCACCCCACGGTCAGATACAATATTAGCAGGTATACCATGGAGTCTCACTACTTCTTTAATAAATTTTTTTGCTGTTTCGGCAACAGAAGGTGTCCCTACCATCGGTAGGAAGTGCGCCATTTTTTAAAGTCTGTCCACCACTACAAAGATGGTAGTATAGTTTTCAGAAGGAGGTAACTCAACAATAAAATCAATTGAAATCATTCTCCAAGGTTTCTCTGGAACAGGCAGTGGTTTAAGTAACCCCCACGCTTTGGTTCTGCTACCCTTGTGTTGGATACAGGTGGCACAGGATTCCACATAGCTTTTGCAATCTTGTAATAATTGAGGCCACCAGAAGGTACGCTGGATGAGTTCAGCTGTCTTGTGGATTCCGAAATGTCCGGCTAGCTCGTGGTCATGGCAGGACTTGAGAATTGTCAATCGTAGTTGTTGAGGCACAAAAATCTTGTTTTTGTTCCATAGCATGCCGTCTCTTAACTGCAGATTAAGGTCTGGAGATGAGGGAATTGATGAAGAGGCCTGTTTAATTTGAGACAGAAGATCTCCCTGTAACATAAGAAAATTGCCAGGGGCGAGGATGGTGTCCGGGGAGGAAGGAGCTTCAGGCCCATTGAACATCCGGGATAGCGCGTCGGGTTTAGTGTTTTTTGATCCGGGTCGGTAGGTTATATGGAAGGAAAACCGAGTAAAGAACAATGCCCACCTGGCCTGCCGTGGCCTCAGTCTCTTAGCAACCTTTAAGTATTCCAAGTTCTTGTGATCTGTATAGATCAAGATGGGGTGAGCTGCACCCTCCAGGAGATAACGCCATTCCTCGAGAGCTGCCTTGATTGCTAAAAGTTCCCTGTCCCCAACGTCATAGTTTCTTTCAGCTTCGGAGAGTTTGCGGGAGAAGAACGCAACTGGATGCAGAAGGGATTTGGGTCCTTGTCTCTGGGAAAGCACTGCTCCGACCGCCACCTCGGAGGCGTCCACTTCCAGGATGAAAGGTAGAACTGGATCAGGATGTTTTAGGATGGATGCTGAAATGAAAAGGTTTTTCAGGGTAGAAAAAGCCGCTTGAGCCTCTGGGGACCACTGGAACCGGATACCCTGTTTGGTCAGACCTGTGATGGGAGCAATTATGGAAGAGAAATTTTTGATAAATTTTCGATAAAAATTTGCAAATCCCACGAAACGCTGGACTGATTTCTTATCGGTGGGAGCGGGCCAATCTGTAATGGCGGTGACCTTCTGAGGGTCCATCTTGACACCGTCTATTGAAATGATGAGACCTAGGAACTGGATGCTCTCTCTTTCAAACTCACATTTCTCCGCTTTAGCATACAGACTGTGTTGACGGAGCCGGGCTAGGACCTTTTGGACATGTCTTTGATGATCTGACAGGGAGGAAGAGAAGATCAGGATGTCATCTAGGTAAACAATAACGAATAAATCAAGATAGTCTCTGAAAATGTCATTTACAAAATGCTGGAATGTGGCTGGGGCATTGCAAAGGCCGAAGGGCATCACCAGGTATTCAAAATGCCCAAAACGAGTACGAAATGCGGTTTTCCACTCGTCGCCATCCCTTATGCGGACGAGGTTGTAAGCCCCACGGAGGTCAAGTTTAGTAAAGATGGTGGCTTCTCCGAGTCTCTGAAATAGTTCAGGAACAAGAGGGAGAGGATACCTGTTCTTAATCGTGATTTTATTTAAGTCCCTGTAGTCTACGCAGGGGCGTGGAGAGTGATCCTTCTTTTCCACGAAGAATATACCGGCCCCCGCAGGGGATGTGGAAGGGCGGATGAACCACTTGTCGAGATACTCATCAATATAAGACTTGAGAGTGACCAACTCTAGCCCAGTCAAAGGAAATATTCTTCCAAACTGAATTTCTGCTCCAAGTAAAAGTTCAATAGGGCAGTCGTAGGACCGGTGTGGAGGTAACGTCTCTGCTCCTCTTTTGCTGAACACATCTAAGAAACTATGATAGGCTTCTGGGATTAATTGACGGTTCTCCTCTTCGGATTCTAAACACATCAAAGAAGGAGGGGAACTGGCAGGCTTCTGAAGGCAGTGTTGTCGACAGTAAGAGGAAGAAAAGTGGATTGTTCCAGATTCCCAGTCAATCTGGGGATTATGGGCTTTCAGCCAAGGCATACCCAGAATGACCGGAAACATTGGGGATTCAATAATGTCCAGACAGAGTAGTTCCCGGTGGTCCTTGGAGGTGAGTGCGTATAGGGGAATTGTCTCTTGGGTAACCGGGCCGGATTTGATAGCCGATCCGTCGGCTAAATGGACGGTAAGTTTCTGGTGTCGTGGTCGTAGAGGGACTCCATGTCGAAAGGCAAAGGAGGCGTCCATAAAACCGCTGCAAGCACCAGAGTCAATAATTGCGGGGACTTGGAGGTTCCTTCCTGGAAGCTTTAGAGAGATTGAAACAGCCAGGTGAGTATTATTATTACGTAAGACAGAGAAGAGAGCCGGTGAGGGGACTGAACACTTACGGAACTTGACGGGGCAGGTGTTTACATAGTGCCCGGATCCTCCACAGTACATGCAAAGGTTATTGGATCGACGCCTTTGACGCTCCTCCGGAGTCAGGGATGGCCGAAGTAGGCCTATTTGCATTGGTTCTGGATGATCGATGGGGTTTGGTCTGGGACCTGAAGGAGGCAGATGCGGTGGGCCAGGTACACGTGGCATCATCCATATGGGACGTGTGGGGCCGGATGTGCGTTCAGCACGCTGTTCCCTCAACCGTCTGTCGATCTGAACAGAGAGGAGGATGAGGGCTTCAAGTGTTGCGGGGATGCCCACTCGGGCTAATTCGTCTTTTAGAGATTCTGAAAGTCCCATACGAAATTGGTGACGCAGGGCAGCATCATTCCAGTTGGTATCGGAACTCCACTGCCTGAATTCAGCTACATATTCCTCCACTGCTCTGTGTCCCTGCTGTAAGGCACATAATGCTGCTTCAGCGGTAGCTGCTAGTTGGGAATCCTCATAGATAAGGTCCATGGCTTGGAAGAAAGTGCTGAGTAGGTTAAGACTTTCTTCCTTGCGTTCTAAAAGACGATGCGCCCAGGTCTGAGGTTCGCCAGACAATAACGAGATAACGAAACCTACTTTTGTGGCCTCAAGTGAAAAGGTCCTGGGTTGTAAAGCAAAAAAAAATTCACAGGCGTTGCGGAAAGCTCTATATTTGCTGCGATCTCCAGAAAATCTCTCCGGGGTGGGTACTCTGGGTTCCGGTGGTAGCATCACTACGGAAGGGGCAGCTGCGGTTCCAGACGCTGCAGGTGCTGTTGTGGCCAGAGTTTGGACACGTCCTTCCAGGCGGGTATATCCTTCTTGTAAAGTCCGTACGGCCGCGGTGAGGCCATCTAGATGGCGGCATAAGTCCTCCATGGGAGACGCCCCCTGCGTGGGCTCGGACATGGCTGACCAGTACTGTCACGTACCTGGTTATGGAGCCCAATGTGCAGGGAGCGGCCTCTCGTAAGCCTCTGACTCAGGAACCCCTGGTAGAGCAGACAGGGGGTACGGAGTCTGGAGGGACACAAGCGCCTGGTGGGAAGCTGGAGATGGACCGGAAGAGGAAGTGAGCAGGTGTTGACGAGGTCCTAGCAGAAATCCAGCAAACACAGGAACGGTGTTGTAGCGCTTGTGAACAGGAGCCAAGGGATTGTCAGACACTGGATCAGGCACCAATCAGGAGACGGAGACAGGTCCGAGGGTTGAATCAGGTTCAGACCGGGTCGGTGAATCAGGTAAGCAGACAGCAAGGCGGGTTAAAGCAGAGTCGGTAGTCGGATCAGGCCGGGGTCAGAGGCAGGCTGCAGGCAGAGAAGGGTCAACGGAAGCCGGGTCAGGTATTCGGTAATCAGGCAGACAGGTAACAGATTCAGATTCAGTCAGGGATTGCTGCAGACTGGTCAGCAAGATACAGTGGGATCAGATGGTTTAAATAGCAGTTCTTGGCGCCGAAATGACGTCAGCGCGCACGCACATCACGCGCGCGCACCCGCGCATGGGCTGAAACAGACTTCTCCTGGCGCTGTCAGTATTGGTAAGATTCCTGTATCTCTTATCATGACAGACAGTTTTCATCAGACAAACCGATTGTGTGTGGGCCCCATCGGTTTGTTTTCCATCGGTGAAAATTTTTCTTATGGATAAAAAAACGATAGAAAAAAACGATTGTCCGTGTGGAAGTCCATCAATCAAAAATCCATGCATGCTTAGAATTAAGTCGACGCATGCTCAGAATTAAGTCGACGCATGCTCGGAAGCATTGACCTTCATTTTTCTCAGCACGTCATAGTGTTTTACATCACAGCGTTGGACATGGTCGGATTTTTGACCGATGGTGTGTAGGCAAGACTGATGAAAGTCAACTTCATCGGATATCCGACAAAAAAATCCATCGGATTAGATTCCATCAGATATCCGATCGTGTGTACATGGCTTTAGGCAAGCTTTTTGACCCTGACTGGCTCAGGCTGACACCCCTTACTTCTGCCATTATGTCTCCCCCGAAAAGCCAAGAAGATGGCAGTGCCAAGAAAGCGGGAGGAGAGCTCGGGCCAGGAGACACAGATAAACTGCTGGAAGTGATCACTCTTTGCCGGACCTCTCTCACTGCTCAGATTGAGGAGGTCAAAATGGACATATCGCTTATTAGGCAGGATTTTCAGAAACTCAGCGATCGGGTCACAGAGACTGAGGCCCGCATCAGCACAGTGGAAGACAGCCTCCCGCCACTACAGGCCGGCTCTGATCACATGCAAAGGCAAATTAACCAGCTCATCGACAAGCAGGATGAAATGGAAAATCGCCTGAGGAGATGTAATCTCTGCTTCATCGGTCTACCGGACGGGGCCATAGGTAAGGACCCAATGGCGTTCCTTGAGCAGCTGCTAGTAACCACGTATGACCGAGATGCCTTCTCCCCCATGCTGGCGGTCGAGAGGGCCCATCACATGCCGGCTAAGCCTCCCCCCGCACCATCATTGCTAAATTTCTAAATTATAATAGACCAGGATGCTGAGCTGAGGCTGGCGTGGGAAAAGGGTAATAACCCCCCGGGAAACATCAAAGTGGCAATATTCCCCAACTTCTCGGTGGTGATACAGAAATGACTCCAGATAAGTTGTCTCCTGGCTAGAGCACGGACATGCCCCTGGAAGAGCTGACTGACTGCACACCATGTGAGCCACATGGCGTAACACTTTTTCTTTTTGGATCTTTGCACTGTTTGAATTACCACTGTTCTCCTTATTACACTGTTGTTTTGGCCCAATGTCATCTATCACTGGATCCGTATTGATTTCTTTGCCAGGCCAGGGTGGCACGTGTTATTTCCACACATCACATGCGCCGTGCAGTGAGTTTTTGCTCCACCAACCACTGGGAACCATGACTATCCAGATGAGAATGGAAACTTGGAATTGATGTGCTTATCTCATGCAGACTGGATGGGATGCACATCCAGACCCCATCCTTATTTTTTTCAGTGGTGGCTGTCTCGGCACCACTGCTTGAACCAGTGGCTGATTGTCCCACATTCTCCTTTTACACTTACAGTTACTGTTTTTCCCACATGGCAGTTCAGAGTTGTTAAGGGATTATACCTGCACAAGTTGGGGTGGGTGTGGGGCGGGGGGGGCGGGGTGTTATGGTTATTTTTACAATGTTTAAGTGTGCATACTAGGTTCCAGGAGCGTATAATGAGAAAATGTATATATGTTAAATGGCTGTTCCATTCAGTTTCTTTCTGCTTTCATTTCTTCTTTATTATTTACTAGACCACAAGTTGTGTGATATAATGAATATCATATAGTGATTATAGCATTATGGCATCTGTAAAATTCCTTACATGGAATGTACAGGGCCTGCGTGAGAAAATCAAACGCTTGGCAGCCCTTGCATTCCTTAAAAAGCAGTGTGCAGACGTGGTGGTGTTGGTTGAGATGCACATTGAGGGAAGGCTTCAAATGGCCCTTCGCCGCCCATGGGTTGGGTGGGCGTATCATTCCACCCACACGACTCATGCAAGGGGAGTTTCTATTTTAATCGCCAAATCTGTGCACTTTGAATTGTGTGAACTCCTCACTGATCCCCAAGGACGGTATGTATTTCTCCATGCCAAGTTGTACGGCGAGCCGTCCCTTCTCATGGCTTTCTACATATCTTGTCCTTTTAGCACAACAGTGATCCTGGAGGGGTTTACTTTTATGGCTCGTTACCCCACGGTACCAGCAGTATGGCTGGGTGACTTCAACACCACTCTTCACCTAGCCCTTGATAGGCTCCAAACAACACAGGCGCCATGCGCTAGTGCTCATGAGACTAAATTCTCTAAGCTTATCTCCACCTTCCACCTTGTTGACACGTGGTGGCACAACTTTGCACACACTCAGGTCAACTCCTGCTTCTCCCCCTTGCACAACTCTATGTCCCACATAGATTTAATTCTCGTGTCCCATACCCTAGCGCCACCGATCCTAAAGACCGCCTTCTGCCCCAGGCTACTATCTGACCATAGTCCATATTGGGCCACCCTGAGTGTTCCTATTGATAAACCGCCGTGGCCATGGCGTCTAAACCTGTTCTGGCTCTTTGTGCTTCCAGAGGACGATGAGCTCACAAATCAATGACAGCAGTACTTTGTTGCAGCGATTTGGGACTCATTTAAAATATATGCCCGAACTACCCTAATTTCCCACATAAATAAAATCAAAGCAGACTCCGCTGGAGTGTTTGATAGGGCAGTGATGGAGCTAGCTTCTACTGAAAGAGAATACGCCAATACTAGCAACAGCAGCCCAGCTTAAAATGCAAACAAGAGTCGTAGCTCAACTACAATTCACAAAGGCCCGACAAAACATTTTTTTTTACTTAACAAAAACTATTTGAATACAGAGAAAAAGCAGGCAAGCTCCTAGCATATTTAGTACACAGCGAAGATAGACCCCCGGTTGTCATCACCCTTAATGGCCCGGGGGGTGAATGGATCACAGACTCACATAGTGACCTTCATGTTTAGAGAGTTTTTTGCAGATTTATATAAGATGACAGTGACAGTGACAGACCCAACAGACTCGAGGACAGCTTTCCTCCACGGTATCACCCACCCCCAACCAACAAGCGATCAAGTTGTCCTACTTGAGGCACCCTCACTACGAAGTAAATAGTCACTGAGATATCTATTTTTGCCAGATCCAAATCCCCTGGCTCGGACGGCCTCCCTGTTGAGTTTTACTCCCAATTCAGCAAACTACTTACTCCCAAACTGCTCGCAGTTTATAATCACCTTTTTGAAACCTTCACACTGCCCCCCTCCATGAGAGAGGCAACAATAGTCCTTATCCCCAAACCAGGGAAGCACCCGGGCTACCCTGAATCCTATCGTCCCATTTCCTTGCTAAGTGGATATAAAGACCTTGGCCAAGGTGCTATCCCTTTGTTTAAACCAAATTATTCTGTCCCTAATTCATCCGGACCAGGCAGGTTTCATGCCAGGTCGCAACACATCGTTCAACCTCCGTAAACTGTATATCAATCTACAAGCCAAGCATGCAGAAGCTGGGTTATGGGTGGTGGTAACATTGGACATGGCGAAAGTGGAGTGGGAGTATCTCTCGAGTTGCTTGGATGGATATGGCTTTGGACCAAATTTCGTCAGATAGGTCCAGTTGCTGTATCAGGTGCCCATGACCAAGGTGGTGGCCAATGGTTGGCTGTCTCGAATGTTTGACCTCAGTAGAGGCACGAGGCAAGGCTGCCCTCTGTCACCACTACTTTATGCCTTGGCCGCGGAACCTTTAGCCATCTCCATCTGAGCTAATCCAGAGATCAGGGGACTGAGGTCTGGCACTTTGACTGAAAAAATCACTATGTACGCAGATGATACATTGTTATACCTAGAGGACTCGGGCCCCTCTTTAAATACAGTACTCCAGACAATTAAACGATTCGGGACATTTTCTGGGCTAAAGATCAACTGGGGGAAATCCCAAATTATACCGCTCGACAGTTTCAGGACAGTTTACCGTTACAACGTGTCAGTACCACTTTTTTTGTGAAAAAGTCAGCTAGCAACACATATCAAATGTTGCAAGCATACATATATATGAAATCCTAATTTCAGTGACACCAAGTGACTGAGTATGATCCGTGAAACAAAATATAAATCAGAACGAAGCAGTTCTCTATTGTGACCACACACAAATAACAGTCCAAAAGTGTAGAAAAAACTGCACGGTTGAAATGAAGAGTTCCACATGGATGTAACCCTCTCTGTGAAAAGATAGAGACACAACCACCGATGTAAGGAGGAGGCTTACCAGATGGTGTTGACTTGGTGAGGTTTATACCACCCAAGTCAAAACAGGCTTATAAATCAGTCAGCAAGATGTATCCAGCTGGTCCTGAATCCACATATCAGTCGACACCGCAAATTCCAGTAAACACCAGGAAGTGTAAATACATGTAGTCTTGTTGGAGCCAGAGATACAGTAACCACATAACATGCATAATGGGAAAAAAAACTCACGTGATACAATACAAGGTAGTATTTATTTAAAAATATTAAAAAATTAACACTCACATTTGGAAGAACATCATAGGCATATCACAAAGTACAAGAGCGATGTGTGTGAATGAATGTACTCGACGCGTTTTAACTAAACAGTCATCCCCAGATGACACCCCAGATGATGACTGTTTAGTTGAAACGCGTTGTTGCTAGATATAAAAACACCAATCTGTCCTCTGCCAGATGTGTGGGAGCGAGGTGGGACTGTTCTTTCACCTGTTATGGTCATGTCCCAAAATACAAGGCTTATGGACGCAGATTGTAACTTTTCTGCATGATCATATGGGTTCTCCTGTCACACTAGACCCAAAACAATGCTTACTTGGGCTGTTCTCAGATACTATGGACAAATACACAAAGGCCGTGTACACACGATCAAATCTGTCTGCTGGAAACGGTCTGCTAGACCGTCCCAGCAGACAGATTCGATCGTGTGTACGGGCGAGCCGACGGATTTGGCCACCCGACAGATTTCAAAGCATGCTTTGAAATCTATCGGGTGGGAACCCGTCCGCCCGACATGTCTGCTGGTTAGTACACTTACCAGCAGACATGTCGTCTCGCACCGGCGCCGAATGGATTCGGCGCATGCGCGGAAGTGTTTTACTTCCTGGTGCGGTGACGTGGCGGCGTCAACGTCACCGCCACGTCACCGACACGTCAGCGCGCCGTCTGCTGGCGGGGATTTTGGTTTGCTCGTGTGTACACGCGAGCAAACCAAAATCCAAACAGACAGACTTGTTCAAATCGGTCGGACAGACCGTTTTGAACAAATCTATTGCCTCGTGTGTACGAGGCCAAAGACAGTTCTACAAGAGACATTTTTTTCTCCATGGAAGGTTATTGCTAGGAATTGGATGAGACCCCTGCCCCCTAGGTTTGCGGAGTGGAAGGTGGACGTAAACAATACTCTACCGTACAAAAAATGTATGTATGTTAACAGAGAATGCCCGGCCAAATACAATAAAATATGGGATCTGTAAAAACTCGGAACCTCTTATGTCTAAAATCATCAAATGTCCACTAGGGGCATAGGATGACTGAGAAATTATATCTTGGACTACCTAAGAGGGGATTATTATGTAATTATTATTCCAGGATATCTGTAGAGAACTATTTTCTGGTTGTTGATTCTGAACTCAAAGGGTTGGTTGTAAGAGTGACTCATTCATAGATGCTAATGTCCTCGCTTCCAGCTGTCTCTGTTCTCTGTGCTAAATGACTATTGTGTGAAGATGTCCTGTGTTTACACTTATGATAATGTGTATTGTATAGCAGGTGAGAGAAGACGGGATGTCTACCTTGAAAGGTCATATCTCGGAGTCACCTCGTCTGGGATAATGATTAGTTAATTAGCTCATGTTAATTTATGTTCTGGTTACCTCTTTAAACTGTATATAAGGCTGTATTCTTGGGTCTATTAAACACTCCATGTTTAGCACACAAACAAGTCTTGTCTCATTGTGTGTTGAGAGCAGCTGGAATATCTGATATCTGATATCTATATCCAGACTGATAGGAAGCGGTATATGACGGAAGCACTTAGGCGGAGAGCGGGACGTTCCGATACAGGATCGATGGCTTCAGGATTGTGATACCTGTAAATAACGTGACCTGGGTCTGTTTTGCTGGACAGTCAGTTCAGCATCAGCCTTTTCTATTATCGCTAGTGTGAGCAGTATACACTCATGGGGCTGTCTCTCCCTGTGATAGTCACATTTCCTGAAAAAATGGTCTTGACATATCTGTAAATTAAAGTTTGTCCCCCTTGTCCCCCTGCAGGATATGTTTGATTTTCTGACTGTATGTAATACCATGTATGCACTTTTTTTTTCCAATAAACTCAGTGTTAAAAAAAAAAAAGGATTGGTCCCAGCACAGAACCCTGGGGGACCCCACAGAAAGCTGTGGTGCTGCTCAACATATCCTTAGCAACCGATAACAACATCAGTTGGTATGATGTGGGCTGGCGGGTGGCCATCGCAGCTTTCTGTTTTGCCGGCAATAGTTGAGATAGCTGCATGGAAGAGGAAAAAGCCGGGAGGAGGTATGGGCTGTGCTCTCTCTCTCCTCGCACTGCACAGGCGTTAACACAGGATATCGTTAAGACCAGGCTATTGCCGCTGCACCCTTGAAAACTCTTCATAGCATCCTGGTTGAAAAAACGAGCTATAGACATTAAATGATAGTTTCAGTATCCAACTATAAAATGTCTGTGAGTTACTTGCAGTTATTGCCAGATAAAGAGTTTGTAAACATTAACAATGTTTTTGATCCCCTTTAATCTGTTAATTATACAATTTAAAGTGTTTTGCTATATCTGTTAGAAGTGAAAAAACTCCTGTTGACCCTTCCACAAATCAGCTGATAACTTCTTGAGCTGTCTGCCTGTGCTGCACTCTTATTAGTTAGATCCCCAAGGGCTACAGAACCCATTGCCAGTGGGCTTTGGAGAAGAGGAGAAGAGAGGGAGAGGGGTTCTTGTTTCCTGTCCTGGGGTGATAACACTACTTTTCCACAGAAAGTACAGTATGTTAATGTTGTCACCCTATTGTACAATTTTATTTACCTCTACTTATTAGTTACTGATGGCCCTTGATGGCATTTATAGAAGGCAGAACTTTTCCATAACCCTGCTTTAACGCATTTAGTTGCAGCACAGACATGCTCCAGTAATAAATGATCCACAGGGTCTTATTTTTTGAAGGAATATTATTTAGACATCAGGGTGTAAGAAACAAGCTCTATATGATAGATTTGTTAAGGTTTGTGAATTCTTTTTGGGCGAACCTGGAAGAGCGATAATCCCTCTCATTTACGAACTGAACATGTGTTAGCAAAAACATTGCTATCTTCCCATCAGAGACTCCACTCAACTCCCTTATACTTCTAGGGTCACTTACTTCCCAGCACCCCAGCCAGGATGCTTTCTCTCTCTTGGACAGGACTTTCACCGGTAACAGGATTAACTTTATTCCCAGTGCCTCTGAAGATTTGCATCCCTAATTTCTCAGTAACAGTCCTTACTCTGTTTAGCTCACAAGTTCTGCAATGCTCTCAAATTTTCGGGGGTCAGGGTTCACTAATTGCTCTCACAATTCTCTCCCATTCTTTCACAGGACTAATATCGCTTGAAGTAGGAAAATTAGACTTTTCAATTTTTTTAAATTCTTAAATAACTAATATTTTTGGAGTATTCCCAGGCCCTCCTCTGCACACCGTCGATTCTGTCACAAATTTCTCTCTCTCGACACACACACATATCCTTTTGTAACCGGTGCTTGCCCCATCTTTACATTGGATTTTTCAGTAGTGCTTTGAAATGAAAATATGTTCACTTGATTTTGCAGAAAACACTTTTTAACTTTACTTCAGGCAAAAGTCCTTTAAATATTCAACAGCATATGAGCTATAGAAACATAGAAATTTGACGGGAGAAAAAAGACAGAGTGGTCCATCGAGTTTGCCCTTTTTAAAAAAAAAAAATAGTTTGTCCCAAGCATGTTTGAAACCACTGAACCCCCTTTCACACTTGTACAACTTTAAAGTTGCGCGATTTTGCCGCGATTCGCGGCCGCGATTTCAATGAATGCCTGTGTAAGTGGCACCAAAATCGGACCAAAGTAGTGCAAGGACTACTTTGAAGTAGACACAACTTAAGGTCGTGCCAGTATGAATGGTGGTCATTGAAAATAATGGGTAATGACTTGTCATACAATTTTGCAGTCCAAAATCGTGGGACAAGTCGTATAAGTGTGAAAGTGGACTTACTGTTGACTGATACACTACCTCTGCTGGAAGTCTATTCCAAGCATCAACTACCCTTTCAGTATAATAATATTTTCTAGGATTAGTTTTGAACTTTCCTCCAGTTAGTTTGAGATCATGTCCCCGTGTTATTGATCTTGGCTTCATATTGAAAATACTGCTGCCTTGAACCTTATTCACCCCCTTTATGTATTTAAAGGTTTTAATCATGTCTCCCCTTTCCCCTCTTCCAGGCTATACAAATTAAAGTGATATTAAAGTCTTGTTTTAATTTGTTTAAAAATAACAAACATGTCATACTTATCTGCTCTGTGCATTGGTTTTTCACAGAGCAGTCCAGATACTCCTCTTCTCGGGTCCCTTTCCAGAGCTACGGTCCCATCCCTCCTGCTGAGTGCCTCCACATCATCAGCTTGCTATGTGGGCACCCAAGCTGAGCCACTGCTCTGTGTGTCCATTCACACATGGAGCCACGTCTTGGCCCCGCCTCCTCTCTCTCCTCATCAGCTTACTGACTTTGACAGCAGCGGGAGCCAATGGAGCCCACTGCTGTCTCAGCCAATGAGGAGGGAGAGCCGAGGCTCTTGTGCAACATCGCTGGATCGAGATGGGGCTCAGGTAAGTATTAGGGGGGCTGCTGTATTAAGATAAAAAAAGTTCTGCTTTTAGAACCACTTTAAGTTCTTGAAGTCGCTCTTGATGTGTTTTTCCCACTCCAGATCTTTCCCCATTTTTGTTACCCAACTCTGGACTTGCTCTGTTTCATTAATATATTTTTGTATGTGAGGTCTGTGGATATAGTGTATCTAGATTTCACCTAAGTGTTTGACACGGTACCCCATAAAAGCTTAAAGGAACACTAAAGGCAGATTTTTTTTTTAAAATAACAAACATGTTATACTTACCTCCACTGTGCAGCTCGTTTTGCACAGAGTGTCCCCGAACGCTGTCTTCTGGGGTCCCTCGGCGGCTGTCTCGGCTCCTCCTCGCAAAAGCTTTCTACCTTCATGCGAGCAAGCTCGCATGGTGGAAAGCTTTTGCGAGCGTGCTCCTGTGATACAATGGCGGCCATAGCCGCCGACTCTATCACTTGGCCCCGCCCCCCGGCACACCGCATCATCCGCTGTGATTGACAGCAGCGCCAGCCAATGGCTGCGCTGCTATCAATCCGCCCAGCCTAGCCAATCAACGGCCAGGCTGGGAACCGAACAGGATGACAAGCAATCGCCCGGGAATTTCGAACGGCCAGGTAAGTAAAACGGGGGCTTAGGGGGGCCGGTGCTGTCAGATTTTTTTTACCTTAATGCATAGGATGCATTAAGGTGAAAAAAACTTTTACCTTTACAACCCCTTTAATTAAGGTCTGTTAAAATCAACAATAGTGTTTGTGTCTGCATATAAAATTGGTTATTGGGCCACCCCCAAAGGGTGGTGATAAATAGCATAGCTTCTGAAGGGTCTGGAGTTGTGAGTGGGGTGCCCCAGGGCTCTGTCCGGGGACCAATTTTATTTAACTTGTTCACAAACGATTTTGAGGTTGAGGTTGGTATAAATAGTTTAATCTCTGTATTTGCTGACGATACAAAGCTAAGCAGGGCAATAACTTCACAAGTGGTTATTGAAACTTTTCAAGAATACCTCAATAAAGCAGAGGGGTGGGCAACTACATGGCAAATTAGGCTCAATGTAGAAAAAGGTAAAGTGATATACATGGGAGTCAAAAGTATAAATGCAAGCTACACCCCTGGGGGAATCAAGGATGGAATAGGTTTTGGGGGTCCTAGTTGATGATAGGCTCAGCAACAGCAACAGCATGCAATGCAAAGCTGCAGCAAGCAAGCTAGAAAGGGGATTTACTTAAGAGAAAAAAATATAGTTCTACCACTTTACAAAACTCTGGCTCGCCCACATCTTAAGTATGCCATCCAGTTCTGGTCATCAGTCCTCAGTAAGGATGTGCTGGAATCTTCTCCAGAGAGTCCAGAGAAGGGCAATTAAACTAATAAGAGAGCTGGAGGACCTCAGTTATGAGGAAAGACTACACAAAATTAGGTTAATTTTCCCTAGCGAAGAGACGCTTAACAGGAAATATGATCACAATATATAAATGTCTAAATGGTGATTCTAGCATAGGTAGAAAACTGTTCAGTCTCAAGTCGTTCAAGATGACACGTGGCCACTCAATGAAGTTGGATGAGAAGCGGTTTAACCTTAAACTGCGTAAGGAGTTTTTTACTGTTAGAACAGTGATGCCGCGTACACACAATCACTTTTTGTGATGAAAAAAACGACGTTTTATGTGATGAAACAAAACAACGTTTTTCAAACTTCATTTTCCAAAACGACGTTGCATACACACCATCGTTTTTCCAAAATGCTCTAGCAAAGCGCGGTGACGTACACCACGTTCGACGGCACTCTGTTCCATTGAAGCTCCGTCTCATAACTTGCTTCTGAGCATGCGTGGGTTTAAAAACATTGTTTTCAACATCGTTTTGCCCACACACCATCACTTTTTATGACACAAAAACGACGTTTTGAAAAACGACACAAAAAATTCAAGCATGATTGAATTTTTTTTGTCGTTTTTTTTAAGACATAAAATGACGTTTTTGAAAACGTCGTTTTTTTTTCATCACAAGAAGTGATCGTGTGTACGCGGCATAAGGATGTGGAATTCCCTTCCAAAAATGGTGGTGTCAGTGGAAAGTATCGACCATTGCAAAAAAACTTTAGATAGGCATCTTAAGCCATGTACACACGATCGGATATCTGATGGAATCTAATCTGATGGATTTTTTCGTCGGATATCCGATGAAACTGGCTTTCATCAGTCTTGCCTACACACTATCAGTCGAAAATCCAACCGTGCCAAAACACGGTGATATAAAACACTACGACTTGCTGAGAAAAATGAAGTTCAATGCTGTCGACTTGATTCTGAGCATGTGTG
Organism: Rana kukunoris; assembly: GCA_029574335.1. NCBI lineage: Eukaryota > Metazoa > Chordata > Amphibia > Anura > Ranidae > Rana > Rana kukunoris. The sequence goes on along the minus strand of CM056055.1, from coordinate 96,105,819 downwards.
GATTTTTGACCGATGGACTTCCACACAGACGATCGTTTTTTTCTATCGTTTTTTTAATCTATAGGAATAATTTAAAACATGTTCTATTTTTTTTCACCGATGGAAAACAAACTGATGGGGCCCACACACGATCGGTTTGTCTAATGAAAACAGTCCATCAGTCTGTTTTCATCAGACAAACCGATCGTGTGTACAGGGCTTTAGTAAATTCAATATACAGGGGTATAAGAAGTGTTAGAGACATAAATACACACATGGGTTGCACTGGATGGACTGGTGTCTTTATTCAATCTTACCAACTATGTAACTATGATGTCAGCATATGTCAGAGGTTTTTAGAAGTTAGTCATTCAGGATGGCAGAGAAAGAGAGGGGAGACAAAATGTACACTCAGTGCTTTGGTTTTAAGGCAAGTACACACCACAGAGATATATGCTCTGGTAATTTTTAATTTCAGAGACTTACATTCACTTTTATGTACTCTACTGATTAAAGCTTACCATTTTTAGAGACTGCAGCTGTGGCTAAGGGCTCCCTACAGCAGAATAACTGTATCTCTTAATGGAACCCCTAATACAGACCTCAAAAATTCCACTTGCCTGCTTGCATTTTGTGAGTGGATTTTGAGGGCTGGCGAGGAAGGGCTGCCTGAAAGCGGGGGGGGGGGGGGGGGGAGGGAGCACCGCTGGCATGCAGGGTTGTATGGGAGAGGAAGAGAGGAGAGCAGGCAGCCGGATATCATCAGAGTGCAGGGAACATCACTAGCGGCTTTCATTTCAAGACGAACAGCCCCGCCCCCTATTCCCGGGACTTTGGTCCTCTGCACTCTTTGGTCATCGCTCTATTTTAGCTGATTGACTATAAATTCTAATATTAAGTGGGATCTTGGTTAATGAGTCAAATCAAATATATTCTTACAGTTCCATATTATATCTCTTTTTATGTTAGCACTTGGTCATGGTGGTATATGTAATTGTCTAAGCACTTTGCACTTGTAGTGCAAAGTGGATATGCCTTTCATAAATAATCCTCCATAGTCTTACTTGAAGTACATGAGTTTGGTGGGGGCATCAAGTTTCACGACACCAAATGTCATATTTGTTGGTAGTTAAATAATTCCACTTCATGAAAACCCATGTCTCCTGTTAAAAGGTGAACCCAAGATAAAATCACATTATTATGGGCAATGTATTTTAAGGTCAACATTTTCTTTGACTGCCATGTCTTCCATACAACACTGGCATGTATTTTTTTGGTAAATCAGATCATTCAACTAACTAGTGGTTGTAGTTTGTGGGAAGACTTGAACCAGATGTCTAGGCCAAGTGCAATTCCCTAGGGCTAATCCTGAGGTTTATTGGGGTTCCTTGAGCCCTGGTGATTTGATATCCCACTTACATTGACTATCAATGCAACAGAGCAATTTTCTTCTAACCACCAATGTAAGGGGTCACTTCTGCAATAACCATTATTATTTGTGGTATCACATAATGGAGATGGAGTGAACAACAGATGCCTCCAGCTCCATTCATCCAGTTGGGAGACTTTGGTAGGTAGATTTTTTGTATGAAAGATAAACTAACCCTTTTTGTAGTTTGGATCTTGCCAGAGGTAAGTTAGGGTTTCACCCTACCATACAGAGACAGATAAAAAATTAAAGTGGAGCTCCATTTGCCATTTTTTGGGAAGAGGGTAGAGCAGGTACATGGTTTTGACAGGTACCCACTCCCACTTCTGGGTAAGATTGCCGCTTATCGATCTATGACATTTCTGGCCCCTCCTCCTTCCCCCCGCTGCCTTAGTAGGTGACACAGGTCCCAGAAGACGGCAGGACCATTTAGGAAAGTACAGAGCGACTCGTGCATGCACTGTAGGAAACAGGATGTGAAGCTGCAAGGCTTCACTTCCTGTTTCCCTTGGTACAGATTGATGAATCGGCCAGGGGTGGTGATATTGTGGGATCCTTGGACAGGTAAGAATGCAGTAGAAATAAAAAAAAATCCTAATGTAACTTAAGAGCAGTCTGTAATATATATGTATATATATATATATATACACACATATATATATATATATATATATATTACAAGTCAGCAGCTACAAATACTGTAGCTGCTGACTTTTAATTTTTTTATTTTTTTACAGACTGGAACTCCTCTTAAGCCACCTTAGGATTTTTTTTTTATTCCTAAGATGTAGATTTTGGAACTGTTCCCTTTCAGAAGTTTTTGGCGACAATAGTGTATTAGAACAGTATAGTTAGAAAATACTTATGTCTTCAGAGTTCAGGATTAGGTAGTCCTAAAATACTTTACATAGATATTGCAGTTTATATTGGAGTCCAAAACATCTGCTGGCGCTGTTTGCTGAATGTGGGTATTTTAATAAGAAGATTTAGCCAGGTTAATGAATAAATGTAAGTACAACTTAAGACTTTTAGGATCAATCCTAATTAGTCTAAAAAAGTTAAGCAAGATAGAAGAAGTGGAAGAGTGTTAACAGACTGTCATCTCTAAAGAAGGCTTTTTTGTTTTATCTCTTATATTTATTGGCATGTATGTTTACTGATAATCTACCGTAACAGCCGGTTCACACAGGGGCAACACGACTCTGGCCACGACTTTGCGAGGCGACCTGGACACAACTTGAGCGACTTGGGGCGACTTCATGTCGCCACCAGGACAGGCGCCTTTCCAGTGGCCAATCAAACAACAATCAGCTCTGTGGGAGAGAGGGGAGGGAGGGGTTTGCCTGAGAAAAACAATTTTCTTTTCCTGTATTGTTGCTTCAGTTGAGACACAATCCGACTTTGAAGGCGACTTCCATTAAAATCAATGGGTACAAGTCGCCTAGAAGTCGGATTGAAGTGGTACAGGAACCTTTTCTGAAGTCGGAGGAACTCTATCAAAAGCCTTCTTAATGTCCAAAGATACAAACAGTAAAGGTGTATAATGTACCATGCTTAAAGTCCTTATTATCTGTAATTAGCACACAGGGTTGAGTCTCTGTTAGGTATGGGTATTGTTACTTTAGCACAGAGAATGTTAGTGGGGAATTCTGATTCCCTATTTAGGCTGGATTCACCCCTATGCATTTTGCAGATTTGCACTACAGAAGGTGTTCCATAGGAAACCATGATAAATGGACTGTAGTGCAAGCCTGTAAAATGCAAAAAGCACTAAAATTGCATAGGTGTGAATTCAGCCTTATGCCGCATACACGTGGCTGTTTTTACACATGGCTGTCCTAGAAAAAAAAAAGTTTATCTCAACGTGATTCTTGTCAAGCCTGCTCAAGCAATGCTCAAGCAAAGCACGGTGACTTACAACACGTACGACGGCACTATAAAGGAGAAGTTCCATTCAGATGGTGCCACCCTTTGGGCTGCTTTTGCTGATTTCGTGTTAGTAAAAGTTTGGTGAGAGACGATTCGTGCTTTTCAGTCTTCGTGCTTTTCAGTTTGTTACAGCGTGACGAATGTGCTATCTTTATTGGAAAGCCTATTTTTACCAGAATGAGTGCTCCCATCTCATAACTTGCTTCATGACGTGAAAAACAACAACATGAAAAACTATGAGAAAAATTAAAGAATGTTAAAAATCTTTAATGCCCATTTTCACGTTGAGAAAAATGCTCTGGAGCCTACACACGATCGTTTTTAATGACCATTTTAAATTACCATTTCACGTCATGAAAAACGGTTGTGTGTACACGGCATTAGAATGGAAGAGGGGAGTTAGACTAGGTGTGATAAGAGAAAGAGAGAGGCTTTTATATTCAATTTTTTCTCTGGATAACTAGTTATAAATTGTCACAAATAGTCATAAAAGAAGGTGCTAGAAAATGCACATAGTGAGTTGTATAGTAGGTTTCAAACTGTTGAAGCATTGAAAATGAATTGTAAATCAGGTATCCTGTCTTAACCCATAGGAAATAAGTCTAGACACAACAGTCTTGCTGTTCCATTTGCAGGCTAATAATTTTAGTTTGTTCCATTGTTAATATAGTTGACCTGTAAAGGTAGGGTCTTTTTCTGTGTCAGCAGGGCGGAGAGTTACATTTTAATTGTGGTTAATTTCTTGTCCAACCAGTTTATCTTGTGCCTCACTTCCAAATCTTTTATGATGAAATTAGGAATTTTGGCATCAAGGTTTTTTGTGGTGTAAAGCTATCTTCATGAGGAATCTTCATATAGATGGTTTGTGGGATAATTCAAAGGTACCGTATTTAGAATTCGTTTTGTAGTTTGCTTTTTCTTGGCAAATTTTCTCACATACATCATCTGCTGACAATGTTTAATTCAAATTACAATGGCCTGCTTTCAGAAACAGGAGGACGTTTTTGAATGAGGTCAGGGCGACTGCATTGTCAGATCAGGATATTTCGGAAAGGTCTGTTGAAAGTAATCTGTATTATTTTGTGTTTCGGTATAATTCCCACTCCAACACTTAGTCACGCATTGCACATAGGTTCTTTTGTACAACTTATGGAACTGAGTACAATACAAAAATTCACCACACTTAGCAAAAAAATAAAAAAATATATAAATAACCATACTATGTTGCACTGCTGTGCATTCCCACACCTATAAAAAGCTGAAATATCAAAAAGTGTAACGCAACTCAACAAAACGAATAAACTAACCTCACGTGTATCCTAAAAAAAGTAAAAAACACACACACACACACACACACATATATATATATATATATATATATATATATACATATTGTGATGGTAGGACTCTGTGCTACGTGAAAGGTTGCTGGTTTACGCCAGATTTTGGAGAGAAAGACACATTAATTGCACACCTGTGCCTTGGGCTATTTAGTTCTGACCTGACATGGCTCAGAGCCCCACCCCACAGACAGGAAGTCTGTTCCTGGTAGCCAAGTGAACTCCCATCTCTCAGAGGAGTCAGAGACGCTGCATGGGTGCAGCTAGAGTATGCATGTCTGCAGGAGGCTGATGTCATTGGTGATTGAGTGCAGCAAGACGCTTATCAGGAGAAAGCTAGGTGTGAGCTTATCCTTAGGAAACTCTGTTTGTTCTGAGGAACAGAACTTAGGCCTAGGCTACAGGCCTGAAGCAGCCGGATGGCAAGAATGAAAGCCAGGAGGCTAACGTGTTGAGTATGCAAGATACAGTAATGGTGGAACCCCCTGTGAGGACTTTTGATGTATATTTGTGAGCTTTTTGTGCTTTTGAATAAAAGTGGGCTACCAGGCCATTAAAAACTCAGTTCTGGACTGGCGTACTCACTAAAAACGCACCTACCGCTGGAGTCTGATCACCCCAATCTTACAATATATATATATATAATATATATATATATCAGGGATGGACTGGACATTGGGACTACAGGGAGTTTCCCGGTGGGCCGATGGCTCAGTGGGCCGGCTTCAGTGACGGCGGACCGGCTGCCGCTGCCCCCCTCCGCTCCTCTGTCTCTCCCTTCCCGCAGTGCTCACATCCTCTCCCTTCGGGTGAGATAATGTCTAGCTTCCCCACTGGTACTGCCTATAAGAGTACCAGTACCAGCCATTCTACTCGAATTAAGTAGAGAGGGGGCTTGGGTGGCTGGAGGGGGGGGGATCCGGGTGTTGTCCAGCCGCCATGGGAGAGACCTGTCAAAGTGGGCCAGTCTGGATGAAGTCCAGGGCCAAATTTTGGTCCCAGTCCAGCCCTGATATATATATATATATATATACACACATATATAGATAAATATATACATTCAAATAATAACATATACATTCAAAAAGTTTAATCGCTTTTTTAAAATTAATAAAAAATAAATAAAGGGGGGGGGGGGGTTAACTAAAGAACTGACCCACACTCAGGTAAGATCAGTAAGCATTTTCCCTGTGTTCAAAGCTCAGCAGCAATCTTCAAAGGAGCTATTGGTAGCTATAAATCACCATACATCCCAGAAGCCAGCCAATTCAAAAAGATATAATATAAAGACTCTCATGGGGCAGTATCAAACAGACTTAATGGTTTATTAGCCCGAAAAAATAAAAATACTCACAAAAAAGTTTTTTCTTAAGCATTCAATTGCCCCCCGTAATGATGAGTATTCATGGATGGATATCAAAGATGGCTAACTTCGAACTTCTGGGCATGATGAGGTGACATGGCCCTGCCCCATAATTTATATTTTTTATACTTCAGCAATAATGGAAACAAGCGTTAAGGATATTCTGCAGAAGACACCATGATTTAATAACAAATATAGCATTATACAACATATATGTTAAGAAACAATACAAACAGTTTCTTACATTTTTAAGCAATAGAAATTGGTTATATAGCGTATATGGTGATGGTGGTGGTGTTGGGGGGGGGGGGGGGGGGGGGGGCTATGTGTTGAATGTAGGATAGTGAAAAATATAACAAAAGTTAACAATACAGGAAAAGTAAACATATTTTAAGTAGATTCACCCATGAATAGTCCCACAACAAACAAAGTTTTTTGGGGGGGTTTTAACAGAAGAGACATGCAAAGTTTTTTTATGTTCTATGCCCCACTGTATGGTACATGGCATTAATAGAAATGACTGCCGGGGACCAAACTACTGTGTGTGTGTTCAGAAGTTTCTTAATCACTCCAAAGGCATGCTGGTAGGTTAATTGGCTTCTGGCCAAGAAGAAACAACCCAGGACCCAGAAAAGGTAGAAGGGAGTAAAGCAGCAGCAGTGGGGGATTGAGTGGGGGCTGCCAGCACTGGAGGAAATCCTACTGGATGCTAAGTGCCATCATAAACTAGCGGAGAAACCAGTGGGTTGTTTTCTTTTAAAAGGTCAAAGGTTTAAATTACAGATTGGCTTTGTCAAGTAGTTGTTTTCTTTTATTTTTTTTTTTAAAACAGTTAGTTTTTTTGGTGTGTCCTAAAGATGAGATTTATTTTTTGGGCCCGTTGTTAGTAAGAGAATGATATAGCAAAGGTAAACTGGATTGTGGAGGTGTCTAGAAGAGTTTAGGTAAGGGAATATAAAGTTAAATGTTACCCCCAGCAGAATATTTATGCATTTCCTATTGAGAGTAATTGTTATTAAAAGAGTCTGAGATGTGCTGATATTCTATCTACTAGCACTCGTAAGTTATACAGTTGCTGTGACTCTTTTTTTAAATGTATTTTTGTGCGTGAACTCAGAGAGAGAGGAGCCGGACTGCAGGAGTTGGGAGTAGGCAGACCCTCCCCCCGGAGGCAATCGCCATCCTTCTCCATGCCCCCTGGTGGCAATGGCGGGTGTGAAGGGGGGCCTCCCACTCACCCCAAGAGGAGCAGGTAGGGCGGGGTGAGTGGGAGGCCCCCCTTCACACTATGAGGGAGTGAGGGGGCCTAGCCCACCCTGCCAGCCCCGTAGGTCCTTCGCCTCTCTTTATTTTAGGAGACCGCATGGCCAAAGTGGGTGTGTGTTTTAAACCAATTTTCGTGTGCGTGCAAGTGTAGTGGTTTTTGTGTGGGGGGGGGGGGCTTGTGGGCGTACTAAGCACAGGCGTACTTTGCATAGCACACACCACCGGGAGCTGGGCTGAGACCACCAAACTCAATTCTTTTCTTTTCAATTTGTTTTTATTAAGCATAATAAGGAAATTGACAGATCAACAGGGAAAAAAAAAAGAAAAACAGCAGTACAATGTGAATTCGCTAACAGATTTCCCAATAGACAACATAGATATTGTATACAATAAAAGTCTGAATCATAATACCAGCGTTGAAGTATGTAACAAGCTAGCGGGTCCGCGCATCCTACTTCACATTGTGGAGCCACGGCACCCTCCGTAGGTAAGGTTCTGGCATGTATACTAAGCCCAGTTATCAAAAACAAACAACAAACCATAGAGAGTAGACATATGGGTCCTTACCTACCGTTCTATTTAATGGGAATGGAACATGAGGAAGTCATGTTGGTCCTCTCCGAAATCCTGAAAGGATGGCGACCAAAATACTTTATTAAAAGCAAAGGTAACACATGAAAGTTTAGAGCAATTTGAGCAAAGGAAATGGAAGCAAATACTACACAAAGGAAAAGGGGAAGAAAAAAGATAAAAGAGGGGAGTAAGG